>ML686102.1:403782-436349 GCA_007922175.1 Pelusios castaneus
TCTCTGGCCCCTCGGGCGGGGCAGGCAGGGAAGCAAACAGTCTCTGGGTCAAGTGCCTAGTTCAGGCCGTGGAGACTCCACGCCTGTCAAGGCTTCTGGGGCGGTACCAGAAGGGGGGAGGCAGGGGGACGCAGGCCCACCCAACTCCACTGCGTCCCAGCCCAGGGCCCTATCCGTGGCAGAGGGTTCTACCACGGGCCTGGCGTAACCCTCGCCAGCGTTCAGTGACTCAGGCTCGGGAACTGCCGAGTCATAGTAGGCCTCCCGGTCCCCTGGGCCACTTCCTGCCCCCGTCCCCGCTGGTACCTGGTCAGGGCCCTCATCGCCCTCTTCCTCGGGGTAGTCACCCAGGGGGAGGTCACACAGTCCGACCACGTCCTCGGCTATGGGTAACTCCTCCAGGTCGCTGCCCGCCTCTGGGGGTGGTGCGTCTTCCTCGGCTAGGGGGAGCTCCTCCAGGTCGCAGCCCGGTACCGGGGGGGGATCATCCAAATGACCCGCAGGCGGTGTAGGTAGCGGAAGGTCCAGGTAGTCCTCGGCAGGCCGGCTCCCGGGTGGCCGGGCTCGGCAGACAGTCCCAGCGGGGTCCAGGCGACCATCGGGGCCCCAGGCCGCAGGCAGGTTTTCCGCAGGGTGGTGATCAGGCGGGTGCTGGGGAGGGAGCAGAGAGACACCCTTCCCCTTCAGCTGCCTCCCCTTTCCTGAGCTCTCCGGCCTTCCCCTTATACTTCCTGTCCCACCCACCTGCTTCCGGCCTGACGGACAGGTTGCCTCCGGCTCCGCCCACTCAGGTGTGGCTGGGCCCTGGCTGTCCATCTCCGAGGGGGGCCATACTCCCTCACTACAGTATCCCATAAAGGCAAGGGATGGCTTGAAGTATGACGAAGAGATGATTTAACATGCTGGTCTGTATCTGGGAGCAGTGCTGCATTTAGGCACAAGCTAAGTAAACTACATTTTAGGGCGTCAGATTATGAGGGGCCTCCCAACATCCTCCCCCCCTCCACCAGTTGTCAGATGCTAGTAACATAGTGTTATACCAATTTAGTCACTGGTTGGAACTTGGAAATGACTGAACTGAACTCACTAAGTATGAGGGTTCAGATGCCATGCCAGATTGATTCTCAGTTGAGAGAGAGAAGAAGGTGGGGGTGGGGGAGCAGACGGATGCCTGAGTTACAAGCACTATCTGATTAGAAATCAGCTCTATCTTTTAACAAGGATTGGGGTGGTCAAATAGTGCTTGTAGCTCTTAATTAGGCATCATAGAGAGACTTGTTATTTGAAATGACCGTTATAGCTGAAATCACTGATAAGTGCTAGTGCTTAGACCTGCTATGGGACAGTCTCAGTGTTTCTGTGGAGAGACTGCAGCCCGCATCATCATAAGTTCCCCCACTGAGACCTAAAATCATAAAAGTCAGATCACAGTGTGGAGGTAGCAGCAGATGATGCCTTCTTTCCCCCTTTTCCCTGGAAGATGAACTCATGCAAAATCACCTCTGAACTGTGGGTCTCCAGTACTGACCAAGGAGGACAACTTGGTGAGTGGGGTGCGGTGACAGGAGAAGGGAGAGGCACATTAAAGGAACATTTGTTTGTTGAACTGTGTTTTAGTGACTTTGCTCCAGAATGCTAGATTTGTGACTGGGAAACTTATATAAATGTTTCCTAGTAGGCCAAGATTTTAAAAATGCTTTATTTGCCAAGGTCATTATCTTACATTATCACTATCTTGAGAGGTCATTATCTTGGATAGTTTCTGTACTGAACATATTTTTAGGTTTTAATTAATTTTTATCTAAGAGCATAAGAATGGTCATACTGACCATACAGACCAATGTTTATCTAGCCCAGTAACCTATCTTCTGACAGTGGCCAGTGCCTGATGCTTCAGGGAATGAACAGGACAGGCAGTCATGGAGCTTTCCATCATCCCTTGTGATCTGGTCCCACCATCTGGCAAAAAGACTAGGAACATTTCAGAGCACAGTATTGCATACAATCCATCCTGCCTATCCCAATTAATAATATTGATGGACCTATTCTCCAAAAACTTATCTAATTCCTTTTTGAGCACTTGGCCTTATTCTTGGCCTTCACAACTTCCTCCGGCAAAGAGTTAAATAGGTTAACTGTGTGTTATGGGAAGAAATGCTTCCTTTTGATTGTTTTAAACCTATTACCTATTAATTCCATTGATGGACATCTAATTCTTGTGTTATGTGAAGTATTAAATATATGCTAATTAAGAAACCATGGGGTATTTAATAATGTAAATAAAGTTTTTTGCAAATTTCAAGATTTATTTAGATTATTAGTTGTTTGTTGCACCTTTGACCCTAAATATAAAGATTTATCATTTATTTTTTTCATTGCCCTTTCTGTTAGAATATAATACACTTTTTTCTCTTTATTTTATTTTACTTTATTTTTTTATGGTATGGGATCTCTAAATCTTGACAGGGCTTAGAGCCTCAGCATGTCTTAATCCAGTCCTGTCTGGGAGGTGGGCCAGGCTTTACTGCTGATGCAGCCCATCAGGGGAGGAGCTGGAAGAGGACTATAAAGAGCAGAAGTTTAAAGCAGAAGGGGCTAATGGAAGAGGAACTCTGTAGTCACTCTGGGACCAGAGAGTGGCTAGGCACAGAGGGTCAAGCTGGAAGCTTGGGGGTAGATATGACCCTGTGACCCTCTCCTAAGGGGAGAAGTTTTGCAAGAACCAGAAAAGATATGGAGCAGGGGCTGGAAGTGGACAAGGCTCCAGTGGTGAATCCTGGTAATAGGGCTGGATCTGGGCTACCAGACAGAGGCTGCGTCTACACTTGTAAATTAAGTCGACTTAAGCTTGCTTAAGTCACCTTAATTTACCCTGTGTTTACACTACAGTTTTCTTAAGTCGACTTAAACAGCTTGCTTAAGTCACCTTAATTTACCCTGCGTCTACACTACAGTTTGCTTAAATCGACTTAAACAGCTTGCTTAAGTCGACTTAAGGAAAATAAAGTCGACTTAAGGAAAATTAAGTTGACTTTATTACACCTAGTTTTAATTCGATTTAAGGCTTAATTCGACTTTTTAAAGATGAATTAAGCCAGTGTAGACATGGGGTAGCCCTAAGTCGACTTAGGGCTACCCCAGGACTACACCAATGCCCTCCCTGCCGGGGCGGGGGACACGGGGGGAGCCTGGCATGCCCCTCCACAGGGCAGGGCAGAGCCCTGCCCACCTGGCCCCTATGCCCTGCCAGGGTCCCTGTCTCCCTTTGTCCCATTGTACCCATGTACAATGGGGCAAAGACTGAGCCCCCTGGCACTGGGCAAGGGATGCCCCCCTGTCCCCGTGGACCTGCCCTAGGTCCCGCTAGCCCCTAGAAGCTGACCTAGGCGTCCAGTGAGGACGCTCTAGGTCGACTTTGTAAGTTCCCCCCAAAGTCGACTGAAAATTTAAGTGTGGACTCACTAAGTCGACTTAAATTTCCAAGTGTAGACATAGCCAGAGAGACCAGGAAGGGGTTCAGTGGAGGAGCAGAAAGGGAGGAAAAGCCAAACCCAAGGAAGGCAGAAGGACGTTTACTTTTAGATAGCAAAACAAACAAGGAGTCCTGTGTCCCTTTTAAAGACTAACAAATTCATTTATCGCATGAGCTTTCGTGGGAGAAAATCCCACTTCATCAGACAGTTGAAGAACTTTTAGTTAGGGATTTTGTTGGAGGATTCTGCAGAAGAGTCCTGTGAATCTTGGCCCCTAGATATGCGTGAATTTAGGGAGGTTGTGGGGAGAAGGCTATAGTAAGAAGAAGCTCAGAGAGGCAGGAGAGACAGGTTGGAATAGACAAACATTCTCTGTACCAAGCAGGCACCTGGGCTGGAACCTGCCATAGCAGGAGGGCCCAAGTTCCCTACCAGCCACCAAAGAAAGTGGCATGAAGCCTCCTGATATAAGAAGATAAGGACATAGGAAAGCTCTGAGTCAAGAGGGTCTGAGGACCATGGAGCCCAGAGCTGGGCTTATGAAAACCTTTTCAGGAGGTCATTTGCACTTTTATTGGTGGGGCTTAGTTATTCTGCAAGGGGTGAGACTGAATCATGGCCTGGCAGGCAGGCCCAGCTACAAGCAAACACACCGCACATGGCAGGGCAGGGGCAGCCATCCTTCAGCAGGGGATGCTGGAGTGGAGAAAGCCTGCTATCCTGTGCCTGGCCAGGAGAAGGCACTGCAGGGGTGAGTCTGTTCTTCAGCACCATGCCTGCGTTAGGAAGGCCTTGTTGGTATTGCTTTTCTGATACGGCTAGGCTGATGCAGTCCCCTAGAAGACGAGCACTGATTCTCAGCATTCCTGGGCTCAGGATCCATTTGTCAATGTTTATGGTCTGGCCACAACCCAGTAAATCATCTGGGGTGGAAGCCAGGGGGTGGTTTCAGCCAGATCCTGCCCTCAGGAGGTGGGATTGGGCCCCACCCATCAATCACCCCTCGTAGTGGTAGCAGCTGCAGCTCCTATGGGCTATGTCTACACCTGCACTTTTAAGTCGACTTTAACTAAGTCGACTTAGGCCATGTACACACGATCACTTTATCGCGCATTAACAGTCATTACCGCGCGATAACAACAACAGCGTACACACGTGCAATAGGGCTCTTGCGCGTCAACAGCCCAGTTGTAGCGCAATACAAAAACCACCTCGACGAGGGTGGTAGCAGTTAACACGGAACAGCTGTTGCACCTTTTGACTCGTGTGTACGTTTACTTCGCAATGATTGGCCTCCGGAAGTGTCCCAGCATTTCAAAGTCGTCCTTTCTGGTCTTCCCCCGACCCGCTCTGTGGCCGTGACGAAACAGTCCCTGCCCTGTTTTGATTCCCGGGATTTTCGAATTTCTCCTCTGTTTCACTTCCTGTTCTCTTCCTCGTGGAGTGGAGTGCAGCTCCGATCTTACCTAGCAATGGCGGCCCATCGTGGAAGACGCGCACCCCTTTGGAGCACGGCAGAGGTGCTGGACCTGATCAGCATCTGGGGAGAGTCTGCTGTGTAGGCGCAGCTACGCGGCAGCAGGCGAAATTTAGATACATATGGCATAATTTCTCGGGCCATGTCAGAGAGAGGTTATGAGAAAGACACTGTGCAGTGAAGATCGAAGGTGAAGGAGCTAAGAATAACCTATCACCGAGCAAAGGAGGCAAACCGCCGTTCGGGATCAGCGCCTGCTACATGCAGGTATTACAAGGAGATCGAAGCCATCCTCAGTGGGGACCCCACAACCACTGCAAAGAGTCCTGTGGACACATTGGCCCCCCATCATCCACTGAATGCCAGAGCCAAGCAGGATGAGGACGTGATCGATGAGGAGGAGGAGATGGAGGATGACCTGGAGGAGAGCGCAACAGTGTGTAGCCAGGAGCTCTTCTGCACCCCCGCTGAGACGTCCACCCAAGACATGAATTGCAGCGTGTCCTCAGAGGTGGCAGAGGGGGGTTCAGGTAAGTTTCTCTTCCATGCAGCTTTGCTTCCTGCTAAAAAATCATTGTCCGGGGCAGGGGTGCTTGCTGTCTCGGTCCCCGCTGTGCACGCTCTTTACTATGCATTCATTAGAAGTGCATCAACACAAGCAGTGATTGTCAAAAAATCATCTGTATTTAGGTCACTAAAGGTTTCCTCAATGTACCACGAGAGCCTCCTACTCAGGTTAGATGGGATAGCATATGTGTCTACGCTTCCATATAAGGATACTCGGCCTCGCCAGCTGCAAAGCACAGCACTGGGAACCATGGCAGCACACAAGGCAGCAGCATACGGTCCCGGCTGGCATCCAGTGGCATGTAGGATATGTATTCTAGCTGGCAGGGGCACTCTGAGGAGAGAGATATCGGGTTCCATCAGTGTGCCCTGTGCAGAATGTTAGCCCTCAGTAAGGTTTCCATTAGGATGTACCTTGTCCACTTCAGCAAAGCATAGGATGTTGACCGCCCTGTACCTTCCAGTGGAATGTGCTACTGGAAGGTTACATTGGTTATCTAGGCTATGTGTTAACAATAGCTTTATTATTCTTTTTTTTTATTAGATTCGACCTTCACAAGGCCAGTGTCTACCCCAGCTGACTGCATGAGAAACATTCGGCGGCGTGCTCGAAGAAACAGGGAGGATATGTTTCAGGAGCTGTTGAAAACAACAGAGGCATCTGCGAGGGAGAATCGAGCCTGGAGAGAGGAATCCCAACAGAGGAGGCAGAAACACAGGGACGAACTGATAAGCATCATGAAGGAGCAAACAGAACTGCTCAAGAGCATGATTGCTCTGCAGACCCAGGCGATTAGTGTACGGGCTCCACTGCGGACAGTTCAGCCGTGTCTGCCTTCCATACCCCTTAGTCCTTCAAAGCATTTATTTGAAAGCCAACCGTCCCCCTGGTATACTGCAACATCCAGTCCCTCACAGAGCTACTTTTTAGAGACCCACAGCTACACCGACCTGCAACCCCTCCAAAACCCCCCAACCACCCCCCCCCCCCTGTTTTAATAAAAACAGTAACAAAAAATTTGAAGAGTGGCTTTATTTGTACACAGTGAAAATCTCACAAGGTGCACTTGATGCGTCCTTGAAGTGAACTACGGGAGGGCATCATTGAAATGCTCCCTGAGTGCTTCCCTTATGCGAGCAGCTCCTCATTGGGCCCCCCTAATACTCCTAGTGGCTGGCTGTTCGTATGCTTCCTTGAGGCACTGTGCCTCCATAGCCCACCCTGGGGAAAACTTTTCTCCCCTATTTTCACAAATGTTATGAAGGACACAGCACGCCGCAATTACAGCAGGGATGTTGTCCTCGTCCAAGTCCAGCCTCCCATACAAACAGCACCAGTGCCCTTTTAAGCGGCCAAAGGCACACTCCACAGTCATTCTGCAGCGGCTCAATCGGTAATTGAACCGCTCCTTGCTGTGATCCAGGTTCCCGGTGTACGGCTTCATGAGCCATGGCATCAGTGGGTATGCTGGGTCTGCAAGGATGACTATGGGCATCTCCATATCCCCCACAGTAATATTTTGATCTGGGAAGAACGTACCCCCTTGCAGCTTCCGGTACAGTCCAGTGTTTCTGAGAATGCGGGCATCATGCCCCTTTCCTGACCACCCAGCATTGATATCCGTAAAATGCCCCTTGTGATCCACGAGTGCTTGCAGCACCATGGAGAAATAGCCCTTCCTGTTTATATACTCAGTCGCGAGATGGTCTGGACCCAAAATCGGGGTATATGTGCCATCTATGGCTCCACCACAGTTAGGGAATCCCATGGCAGCAAAGCTATCCACAATGTCACGAACATTGCCCAATGTCACCGTCCTCCGTAGCAGAACGCAATTGCTGGCTCAGCACACTTGTGAGAGGGCTAATCCGATGGTGGACCTCCCGACTCCAAACTGGTTTGCAACCGACTGGTAGCAGTCAGGAGTCACCATCTTCCAGACAGCAATCGCAACATGTTTCTCCATGGTTAGGGCTGACCTCATGTTGGTGTCTTTACGTCCCAGGGCAGGGGCCAATTCTGAACACAGTTCCAGAAAGGTTGCTTTCCGCATTCGAAAGTTCTGTACCCACTGCTCGTCATCCCACAGCTGCATAACAATGCGATCCCACCACTCGGTGCTCGTCTCTCGCGACCAGAAACGGCGTTGCACCGTGTGCAGATGATCGGTGAAGGAGCTGAGCAATGCAGTGCTGTTGCTCTGCAGGGCATCGATCAGCCCCTGCTCCTCGGTGTCCTCGTCTGATTCGGAGCTCATTGCGTACTGAGCAACCAGCCGAGATGTATTTAGAATGCTGAAGGCGACAGTGGAGATTAGAGCAGGATCCATGCTGTCGCAGTTGTGATTGCTCACAAGTAGTGTGTCACTGCACTGTTGAAAATAGGCACGAGTTGCTATTGGCAACGAGGAAGACGCAAGGGGAACACAGTGCACCACAGGAAAATGAGAGTTTACCCATGGCGCTTTGCGTTCCTTTCTTTCATCCCAGGATTCCAAGCGGCGATTGAGGGAAAATTGAACTGTGGGATAGGTGCCCAGAATTCATTGCGCTACACCGCGATATTGCAAAGAATTCTGTTGCGTTGCAAGGAGCGACATGTGTACGTGCTCTCCCGCAGTAAAGGTCACATGTTTTTATAGCGCGATTGCCATGTTGCGCTTTAATCTGATCGTGTGTACGTAGCCTTAGTGTGTCTAGATTTAAAATTAAAGTCGACTTAAAGGGGAACTTACAAAGTCGACCTAGAGCGTCCACACTGGATGCTCTAGGTCGACTTTTTGGAGCTAGGGGGACCTTGGGCAGGTCCATGGTGGTGGGGGGGGCACCCCTTGTGTGCAATGGGGGAAAGGGGGACAGGTACCCTGGCAGGGCAGAGCCCTGTGTGTGATGCTGTCTGGATTTAGGGAAGCATTTATGATATTATTTCTCATATATGCTATAATCCATAGGAACTAGGTCATGTTTGGTATCAATAGAAAGGTAGTAATATGCTGGGAATGATTATATAGTTTATGTCTAGGAATTCTATTTCAATTAGAAGTTAGGAATTCGATGTTCTATCTATACTTTAACTTGTGTGATTTTATGGGAATGCCCCAGACAGGATGTCACCAACCATTGTTTCCTTAATGTTTAGGAATTTTCCAGGTAGAATGGTCCCAGGGAGTAAACTGATGAGCCATTAAGGACACAAAGCTCATGCATTAAATAAATCTGTTAGTCTTTAAAAGTGCCACTGGACTCTGTTGTCTTTCTACAATAGACTAACACGGCTACCCCTTTGGAATTTCCCTAAATCCAGACAGTGTCACACCCTGCCCACATGCCCTGCCCTTTGGGGGGCATGCCAGGCTCCCCCTGTGCCCCCCTGGCAGGGAGGGCATTGATGTAGTCCTGGGGTAGCCCTAAGTCGACTTCAGGCTACCCCAGGGCTACAATGGCTTAATTTGACTTTAAAAAGTCAAATTAAGCCTTAAGTCTACTTAAATCTAGGTTTAATAAAGTCGACTTAATTTTCATTGTCAACTTTATTTTGCTTAAGTCTACTTAAGCAAGCTGCTTAAGTCGACTTAAGCAAAGTATAATATAGATGCAGGGCAAATTAAGTCGATTTAAGCCAAGCTTAAGTCGACTTAATTTACCAGTGTAGATGCAGCCATGCTGTGGGCTGACTGGGTGGGCTTGATTGGACTCTTCACGGTGCCACCTCCAGGCTTGCAGTGCTGCTCAGGTTTGGCCTTACCCAGATGGGTCTGAATTTGTGGGAGTGGAGTTGTGACCTGACTTGACGGCTGGGCCAACCCTGAGCAGCACCAAGATCCTGGGGTATCAGTGCCTGGAGAAGGGAGGCGAGCCCAGCCAGCCCTGTGGGACAGGAGCTGCCAGGCCATCATTTTAAACAATCTGGTGACACAATTTAGGGTCCCAATCCCTGATTGAGAAACCCTGGCCTACTGTAGCCTCAGCTTATACAGGGGAAAGATGTTGTTTGCCGGAGCTCTGTGAATGGGAGAAGATACACTAGCCAAAGGCCTTTTTGGATCGTATAACTGCGTCTATACTAGGGTTGTTACCAGCATATCTGCATTTGGCAAGGGGGTGATTGTTTTTTTCCACATTCCTATCTGACACAGTATGCTGGCAAAACCTGGGAGTTTAAACCAGGCCTGATCCTGCTGCAGAGTAAGGGATTACTCTGTGTGAATGACGGCCACCGTGATTAGTTCTACCCAGAGATGTCAGTAGAGATGTGATCTGAATAATCCTCTCTAGCTTTCACAGTAGCTAGTGTTCTGAAAAGTGCCAATGTTCCAAGTCTTACATTTGATCATCAGCCTCCAAGTATCCTGCCCCAGTAAACAGTGGTAAATCTCTTTACTGCGCAACTGGGAGAGTCCCATTCGTATGGAGGAGCTGGCCTATGCTTCCTATCCTTTGAGGCACCTTTCTGCAGACTAAAGAATTCTGCTTCTCTCAAACAATATTATATGGACGTCCTCTGGGGCCCTGCAATGTAGGCCAGTTCCAATCAGAGGGTGAGAGAGCACAGGTTGGTTCTTTGCAGCAGCTTTTAAAAATCCCAATTGGTGCCCCTGGATTGGGGTTGGGGGGGAAACCCAGGGTGTTTTACTTTCCAGCATGTGATTGAAACTGCATGAGAGTTAGGAAGCCACTCCGTACACAAACAGATCGGGTGTTTTAAGGCACTGTCATGTGAGAACTGACTCTGCAGAAGAAGAAAGACATGATGTCTTTGCAGAATATGCTTCCCTGAGTGAGATACGCTTCCTCAGAAACTGATCTGCACTGACATGCTCATTGTTACATAGCTGATGGCGATGAGCATGATGGTTCAGTGCGAGCCATTCATCTTCACCAGAGCTCACTCTCACATGGGAGCCTCAGGCAGAAATCCACCTAGCCCTCTTTTAATGTCCCTTTCCAGGAGCGCTATGTGATAGCTGTGTCGCACGCCCGATCCAAGGGGAAAGAAATTTACTCAAAGACAAGGTTTTTTGGTTTATGTTTCAATTCCACTGTTAGAGCTAGAGCTGGGTGAATCTTATTGACCAAATAGTTTATTTATCCCAAAATGCAGTTTCAGGCAAGCCAAAATTATTCAAATTGGACACTAATTTGTTGATGGTTTGGTCAAATCTGGGGTTTTTTTGGTTTGTTTTTTTAAAAAAGAATTTAGGCGCTATGCACAAAATGGCCAGAGGAGGGAGTGAGGAGTCGCCGGCTCCCTCCTAAACATGTAGCCCAGTGGTTTGGGCACTCACCTGGGATGTGGGATTCGTTCCCCCCATGCCTGATGAGTTTTGAACTTGGGCCTCCCACTTCTAAGGGTATGTCTACACTAGCAATTTAGGTGGACTTAAGGATGCTTAAGTCGACCTAAATTACTCCACATCCGCATTGGGCTTTCATTAAATCAACTTAAGGGCATCCTCAAGTCGACTTAATAACTACCGGTCATTAGGTCAATTTAAGGTCTAAGTCAACCTTATCAAGTCGACCTAAAACTGATGTGGATGCCCTAGGTTGACTTAATTCCTTAAGTCAATGTAGGGCTGGGGGAAAGGAACCGCGGCTCGGGGAGATACGGCTTGGGGACAAGGGAGCCATCCAGCTCCCTGGCCAAAAGGAGCCCACGGGGCTCCTCTGGACAAGGGAGGCTCTGGGGCTCTGCAGACAGGGAAGCCCCAGGGAAGAGAGTGATCGACGCTCCCCGTACAGGGGAGACCCAGATGTTTCCCTGTCCTGGGAGCACTGGAGAAGACAGCCACCGGCCCTCCCTGGACAGGGGAGCCCTGGAGGTTTCTCTGTCCTGGGAGCCACCAGCGGCTGTCTTCTCTGGGGCTCCTCGGACAGGGAAGCCCTGGCGGCCGCTTCTCCAGGGCTCCCCGGAATGCTGATGGCTGGCTTCTTCGGGGCTCCCCTGTCCGGGAAGCCCAGGAGGCTCCCTTCCCCGGAGCCACAGCTCCCCTGTGTGGACACAGGCAGTCGACATAGAGCGTCTAGTACAGACATTCTAAGTCGACTTAACAAGGTCGACTTAGGGTTTTTAAGTGTAGACATACCCTAAGAGAGTGTCCTCAGAGCTTTCATAATCTCTCCTGTTCCATTTTGTACATAATACTTGACTAGTCATTGGGCCAAGGCAAGCCAGACTAAGAATGACTCTATATTCAGATGGCTAGGCACCTCCTGAGAGAAGGGAGACATTGCGTTCATGTCCCTGCACCAATGACTCGTTTAACTTAGTAGACAATTCTGTTGCCGTTGCACAAGAAGGAACAGTATACTGCCTGACACGTGCTTTACCTTGTTGGCTTCTGAGGAGGGGAAACCTTTTTACTGTTACAATGAACATTGGGAAGACAGGAAAACCTAAGTGAAAGGTAAACTTTATTTCCTTAAATGTGTGATGTTACTGAGCTGTAAGATCAAACATGACCTCAGTTCTGGCCCACACGACCGCTGCTTTCTTCTCATGCCCTCCTGTCCTCAGATCAGCAGTAGCCTCCTCGCTAGTGGGGATTTTAAAACTGCCACGTGTGAAGGAACAATATGGGAAAGATGGCATGAGTCTCCTAGTCTGGCAGGTCGATGATGTCTAGAAGGTGACATGATTGCAGATCTGTGTCCTCACAGGAGAGTGAATTTGAGCCTGCATCCATAATGGAGGTACATATTTACCTGAAGGATGGTATACACCTTTAATGTCAATGGCTATGTCTACACTTACTAAAGTTAGTTCAAATTAGTTAATTCGAACTAACTAATTCAAACTAATTTTAGTTAGTTCGAATTAACTTAATCCCAACTAGCAAAATTTAGTTCGAACTAAGCAAGTGCCATTCATGGCACTTGCTTAGTTCGAATTAGCGAATTGCATTGAGTTCAATGGGCCGGTTAGTTCGAACTAAGCAATTAGTTCGAACTAACATGGCCACATTGGTTAATTTGAACTAACTAGTTCGAATTAACCCTTAGTTCGAATAGCATATTCAAATTTATTAGTTCGAATTAAGGAAGCCCTTAATTCGAACTAATTAAAGCCTAGTGTAGCCATGGTTTGTTAGTTCAAATTAAGCTTCCTTAATTCGAACCAACTTGCCAGTGTAGACATACCAATGAGAGTGCAATGCAGTGGGTGTATCTGATTGACATTTTCATGGAGAGAATGTAAGCCTTGCTTGTGGGTTAAGATGATTGGAATAGAATGAGCAGAATTAAGCTAGGTTGGCGGTTTTTTTGAAAGTCCTTGCTCATGAATATATATATACACTTGGTGTATAAAACTTAAAATTGTGATTTATCACTATAAATTTTCAGGGGTTTCTTGGAGCAGCTTGCAGGCCAGGGGCTCTGTGTGGAAGCATACAATCAGAGAGAGCCAGTCTAAGGCAAGGTAGAGTAAGTTGTACCTCTCTGCATTAAAGAGCAGTCTGGCCTGCTTTGTCTCACCTTGTTTTAGGGTTCTTGTGTGTGATCATTCTAAGAAACAGTCGTGTTACATTGCAGGCTTCCAGCAAGAGGATTTTGGCCTTCCCTAATTTCTCTCTGCATGCTTTGACACTTAACTACACACACAGAATTACACTGTCTTGGTCTTTCTGGCTTTTCCTGTGGTGAGGACTACACGGCTCTAAGAGGTGGTCTTATACATTAAGAGCATTATAATTGAGGATCTAGGTCTGTCATGCTGAACCAACTGAGCTTTTCTGTCCCTCTGGTCTTCAGTGCAAAGATTTCTGCTTGTGAAGAAAGTGATCAGGCCTGTACTTCTCAAATCAGAAAAAGAAAACCATTTCTGTTGTTATTTGGGGTTTATTTGTACAGGTTTTTGTTGGTTGGTTTGGGGTTTTTTTAAACACAATAAAAAAATCAATAACAAGGATCATTTGACTAACAGTTGACAATGCAGTTCCATGTTCAGTACTCCAGCTGGGGTGGAACTTGATTGGGCAGTGTTGGTTCGATAATACTTTCAACTGGAAAGTTTGTTCACGTTCAGAGGATTTGATATACAGTTTGGACAATGACAGATTGACGTGGACAGAACAAATACCAGTCTTTATTTCCAACCAACTAGTTGTGAGGATGCTATTCTCTTCTTGACTTGTAGCCCCACTTTTGCACTTATGTAACAACTTTCATCCCAAGATCTCAAAGTACTTTATAAATATGGTGCATCAGACACTGACACACAAGAGTGATGAGCGCTAGAGTAGCAGTTTCATAACACTTTTGTTATCTCCACTGCACAGATGGAAAAACTGAGGCACAGAGTAGCATCTTGCCCAAAGTCACATAGTGAGTGAGCACCACAGGGAACTGAACTGAGGAGTCCAGTTATAACTCTGAGTGCTACACTATGATGTAAATGACCTTTAACAATCAAACAAGCTTTAAACAAAGCTTTCAAAAATATTCTGAATTAATTGGAGACAAAATCAAAACATGGAACAACAAAATACTGTGCTGCTATTCAAAGAATATATATTCTGAATAATGCTGGAGCAATTTACCAGAAATCACTTTATTGGAACTGTGCTGCTTAAGATCTAGAGATGCACCCCACCTCCAACCTCATTCACTACTGTGTTTTTGATTTACTCGATTTGGTCACTCTTTCTTTTTTATAGAAACACTTCCGGTAACAGAACAGGCAGCATTTCAGAGAGATGAACATGGTAACAAGCACCACAGCCAGGAGAAAAGCAATAACATCCAAAGAGTGGTACTGGATCCAATTGAGGTCATGGGCTGCAGGTCGCAAATGTGGTGCTCCCTTGTGTCTCATCACAAACTCAACCCAGTGCACTGCGAGATCAAGAGGATGGATGGGTCTGTCGAGGTGAAGGGCTGAGAGACGGTTGATATTTTCTTTATAGCTATAGGGAAAAGAAATGAAATGTTTTAAATACCTTTTATATTTAAAAAGTTAGAGTTCTCTCTCTCTCTCTCTCTCTCTCTCTCTCTCTCTCTCTCTCTGGAAATAAATTCCACAGAGATCCATCAGTTAATATTCTTCTCATGCCATGTGCACTGAGAGTTTTGTTTCCCCCATCTGTGACTTAAAAAAAGTTAGACACTTTAAATATCATACAGATTGTGAGCTGAGTATGGTGGTAACAGTGAGAAAGAAAAGAAGCAGTAGAAAAGGTCTAAGAAGGAAAACAAGGACCTTTAGTTTAGGCTATGTTAAGCATCAGCAGTCAGCAAGACCTCTGGGGAGAGGTATCAAGAGGGCAGAGTGAAATGTTGGACTTGATGGAAGGAGATCAGTGATGTGGGAGAAATAGATTTATAAATCACCAGCCAAGAGATGGTAGCTGAAGCTATGCAAGCAGATAAGGACACCCAGGGATAGGGTGAAGAACAGAAGGCCAAGAATCAAGTTCTTTGGATTCTGAGGGAAAGAGGAGACATCAAAGGAGACTCCTTAAAACCCCCCTTTGCTGCGGTGCCTACAAAAAACTGAGAATAGCTATGTACTTAGGGCACTGCCTCACCTGCTGCCCAGTAATGTCACATTTTCTTCTGCATCTCACACTGATATCTATCTGTTGTCTCTTGACTTGTATTTGGATTGTAAGCTCATTGGGGCAAGAAACAATCCTTCTTTTCTGGGCTCGTATAGCACCTATCAGGGGATAGGGGGTGTCCTGGTCCACAAATGGGTCTCCTATGCCCTCTGATAATGCAAATAATAAATAGCAGTAATGTATGAAATGATCCAAGAAAGCCAAAGGAAGAAGGCAGGGTGTCCAGTAGAAGGGATTGGCCAATGGCACTGAAACAGGATAATAATCAAGGAGGATAAGGATGGAGTATTGGGCCCCAGTGTGGCCAGCAGGAGGTAATCAGAGGCTTTGATGATGGCAACCTTAGTGGAGTGGAGAGGGTGGAAGCCACACTGGGTTGAAAACCAGCAGAACTGGAGGAAAGGAAGTTAAGGCAGCAGCTATAAATCTCTGTTAGATAAATTGGATGATAGGGGAAGCGGCGGCACTCGTGGAAAGAAATGAGGTCTCTTGGAAGCTTTGAGGGTCCAGTGTGGGCTGTTTTATTATAGTCAAACTCTTAAAAAGTTCTGAGTTCTCCTCAGATGGAAGTCAATTGGTTTGTCCACATTTACGCTGATACTCTCACTGTACCCTAATCATGTGTGAGACAGCCAGTGTGGCTGGATGAGTCAATTCTACATAGCCTTTGACAGTGAGTGGATCAAAACCCTTTCTGGGTTCCTTTCTGTCTGTGTTCCATCTCAGCTGCCGTGAAAAGCGCCAAGAGACATTAATCACCTGCATTTCCATTGTGCTGGTATAATTAGGTAACATTGAGCCAACCAGTGTTGACTGTGCCTGATGCTGTGGCTTACAGATAGAGATGCGTTGAATGAGAAAACTCTGGTCTATATAGTAAATTAATGCTTTAGTTAACCTCTGTAAAACTATACAGTAAGCCTTTAGGGATGTTCTGCAACAGAACATGTCTTGATATAAGGCAATGTGTAGGAGTCAAGATGCACATGAGATGATGGAATGCTGAAATGGGAGTGGCAGTCATTAAGGCTCATCCATGTTTGACATTCAGAAGGATTTTGCTCATATCCACGGTATGTTTACAGCAAATCAACAAATCAGGTCCACCTCCTTCAAAAAAAATTCAAATAAAGCATTTTTGTTTGAAAACTTTCAGTGGAACCTGTAGGCTTTTTGATGAAAAATTGTGAAATGAAACATTTCTGTTTTCCAATTTCAGTTTTCTTTTTTTTCCCCCCTCCTCCTTTTTGTCTCTTTTCTTCCTTTTCCTGCCTGAAAAAGGGGAGGAAAAAAGGGGACAATCTCCACATTTTTCTGTACTGTCCATACAAAGACTTCTGTATTGTGCTTTGACATTCTCCATAAAGCTGAGCACTTTTGGCTTGGATCACTCGATGTACCTTGGAAAGTTTTCTTCCATTGTATTTGTTCCACACCCATTCTAGCATTGCATCATCTCATTTGCATACCCAGGCCCATTCTAGATATCTATAATTAGAGATCCTGACAAGGAGAATCCTGTAGGGACAGAGAATATGCTAGACTCCTAATGTTAACTGAATCATCTATAAATTCTGATTGCTGAGTGACACATAACATCTTTAATATGACAAAGATAGTGCTTAGTAGTTCGTTAGCTGGAAGCCAATGTGCCAGCATTATAGTCATGGTCCTAAAATGAAGATGTCACATTTATAGCTGCTGTTACTGACCTTTTCTCATTGATAACTGCGTTCAATGCATCAGACAGGTCCTTAGAAGTCATTTCAATTATATTCAGCGTCACTCCCGCACCCCGGGACTCTATCCGCTTAGCATTGTCCATCTGGTCTCCAAATAATGGCATGAGAACCATTGGCACTGCATTGCATATCCCCTCATAGATTCCATGAGAGCCTCCATGGGTGATAAAGGCACGGGCTTTGGGATGAGCTGTGGGAGAAAGGTAGACATGTTACAGTAGTAGACTGTTTCCTCAGATATTTCAGGTGAATTCTTTAAGTTGCAAAAGAGGCACAGTGCACAGACGTGCTTAGGGTGCAATGACGTCGGTAGTCACACATATAGAATACGACAGTACAGGAGTGCAAGTCAGATGGGAATCTCTTCAGGGCAATCTTCAGGGTTATAATTAACATAACATAATCAGTGACGGAGTTAGACCTTCAAGGTCTCAGAGGCGCCGCTAGGTTTGGATAACCTTTCTGTAGCTTGGATTTGTCTGTAGAACTTCTGAGATCAGAGTGAAATTCTGGTCCCACTAAAAACAATGGAAGTTTTGCCATTGACTTCTTTTCGGTCAGGATTTCATCCTTCGCCTTTAACCTCAGCTAATCCTTCTGTTCTCAGTTAGTTCTTTCCCTTCCTTAGAGTCGTCATTGCCCTCCCCGCCCCAGTCCTGTGACCCTTTCTTCTCCTCTCCATCTCTAACAAACCTTGATGATTTTTCTTTCTTCTCCACAACACTCAGCCCTCTCATGCAACTGCCATCAAACAGACCCTTTCCCATTCTGGATCCTGTTGAGACATCTTGAGTCTCTCTCTTGGAGCCAGTGCATTATCCTGTTTGGCAGATCTTGGTGCATCAGTCATCCTCTAGCAGAGACTGTGGACTTCTGGAAAGCTCCTGAGAAGATGAGCCTCCATAGGGTAGGACCCTGGCTCTGATGAGACTGTGGAACTTAATGAAATCACCAGAAACAGGAGTGTATTTGAGGTGGGGAAGAGTTTTACTGCCCTAAGATATGGGAATGGCACAGAAAAAAGTGTGAGCACTTACTTTTACAGAACCAACGTGTCCACCCCCAGTAAGAATTTAAAAAACCCTGTGTGTGGTAGTTCCTTGTGAATAAAACACAGCTCAGTCTCTTAAGTACCTACCTGAGGAGCAGAAATGTTATAATCTTGCAGATAAAAAGACGTAAAATTTAGAATGGAAATAAGGCACCCATTTTTAAGAGAGGATAATTAGCCACTGGAACCAAAGGCTATGCTAGATTGTACATTAGCAACCATTTTAAAACCAGAGCTGGAGGTTTCTCTAAAAGATCTGCTCTGGTTCAAACATTAAGTGATCCAGGGCAGAGGCGGCCTTAGGCTATCTGGGGCCCTAGGCGAAGGCCCATTCCGGGGCCCCCTATAGGAGCCCTACTGCTGACCCCAACCTCCCTGGGGCACCAGCCACCTGCCTGGGCTCCTGAACCCCTCCCATGGCCAGCCACAGGTCCCCACAGCTGACACCCCCCATGGGCCCCGAAGCACCCCCATGAACCCCACTGAGGGCCCTGAACCTCCCTTGGGGGCCCCAGGTCCTGGCTCTCTACTGTGTGTCCTGCAGGGGTGGGAGGCAGACACAGCTTTTGGGATAGTGAAGGGGCCCCTTATTGCTTGGGGCCCTAGGAGGGCGCCTGCTTCGCCTACCCCAAAAGCCGCCTCTGCAGGGAGGTCGTATGTTCTATAGGAGGTCAGACCAGATGATCACAAAGGTCCCCCCTACTATACTTCAGGGCCAAAAGGGACCATCATGATCATCTACTCTGACCTCCTAGAGGTCACAGAACCTCACCCACCCACTCCTATTAAAAACCCCATAAGGTCTGGCTGAGTTACTGACATAAGAACATAAGAAAGGCCGTACTGGGTCAGACCAGAGGTCCATCCAGCCCAGTATCTGTCTACCGACAGTGGCCAGTGCCAGGTGCCCCAGAGGGAGTGAACCTAACAGGCAATGATCAAGTGATCACTCTCCTGCCATCCGTCTCCATCCTCTGATAAACAGAGGCTAGGGACACCATTCTTAACCCCTTTCTGGCTAATAGCCATTTATGGACTTAGCCACCATGAACTTATCCAGTTCCCTTTTAAATATTGTTATAGTCCCAGCCTTCACAACCTCCTCAGGTAAGGAGTTCCACAAGTTGACTGTGCGTTGTGTGAAGAAGAACTTCCTTTTATTTGTTTTGAACCTGCTACCTATCAGTTTCATTTGGTGACCCCTGGTTCTTGTATTAGACATCCTTAGATCATGATGTAAAGAGTTCCAGTTTCAGAGACTCCACCATTTACTCTAGTTTAAAGCTGCAAATGACCCAGGCCCCATGCTGCAGAGGGAGGCGGGGGGGGGGGGGGAGGGGAAGCCCAGGGTCTCTGCCAATCTGAGGAAAATTCCTTTTGGATCTTAGGTATGGTGATCTGTTAGCCCCTGATCATGCGGGCAAGACGTACCAGCCAGACACCTGGGAAAGAATTCTTTATAGTAAAATAGAGCTCTCTCCATCTATTTGCTATTAACAGCTGCAGACGAGCCAAATGCCATTGTAGACAATCTCACCATACCATCCTTTCCAAAAACATACTACGTGCCATTTTGAAACCAGATAGGTTTGTCTCCGCTACTCTCCATGGAGGGCTGTTCATACTTCACTCTTGCGATGCTTAGAAACCTTTGTCTAATTTCAAGCCTTCATTTTGTTAAGGGCTAGTTTATATCTATTTGTTCTTGTGTCAACATTAGCGCTTCGCTTAAATAACTCCGCCCCCTCTGTGCTATTTATCCTTCTGATGTATTTACTGAGAGGGCCTTCTGGCCTTGAAATCCACAAGTCTATGGTATTCCCGTATAGCATTATCAAATTAAAAGAAACCTACTTAATTGTTGATAATAGCGCCCCCTCCTGTCCAGACTTACCAAGCAGATCGTTCTGTGGCAGCCATTTGACCAGCTTTGTGTTTTTCGCAAGGTTGGGTGGCGTTTCTCCAGTGTACCTCCAAAAAACCTTTGGGAAATAAAACAATGTAGCATTACTATTAAGAGCTTGCCTCTTCCAATTCTTCTTCTGTTGTTTCTTCCTGTAAACTGAGTTCTTTGTCAGAGCAAATAAGCCCATGGTGGACAAATCCTATTTCAGTGAGGTTTGTGCTGAGCAACAGAGATGGGGTTTTGTTTTGACAGAAGAGGGGATTATCAAAGCCATTTGTTAAAATTTATCAGTGCATGATATAATACTTAAAAAAGCATATACAGAATAGCAATCAATGACTATATTTCAATATAACAAACAAGGAGCCCTGTGGCACTTTAAAAAACTATAGTGGTCAACAGCTGGGCTGGAGAGATTCTTTTCCTCTTACTGTCTGAGGTATTGTTCCAAAAGCTTCAGCAATTTCCTTGGCGTTCTTCATGGGAATCTCAGAGACCATTGAGCCCAAAGAGAAGACCACAAAACCATGTTCCCCAGAGGCATTCACCATGGCTTCAAATTCCTGCAAATAGAAAGAAACTTCCAGTCAATACTTTTTGTCTAATCCACATCACAGTGTCATGGTTCTGGTGCTTTGCAATAGAAGGGATTTCACAGCAACATGCCTGAAAAGGAAATAACGTTAACAGGCAAAATAATTCGGTATGGGTCTGTGACAGGCTGCTCTCCAAATCCAGTCTAGTGTGCCGCTATGACCCACCAAAACCCCGCTCCTGAACCCCAATTCACCCCACTGTGCTGGGTGACCGCTCACTCCTGAGTCTGTCCACACCAGCCACTAGTGTGTAATTGGCCCCAGGCAGTGGGTGTAAATCCACTAGCCACACAGGCATTGGTCCCCAAGCAGCATACGCAGCCCCAGACACTACACTGGGAGTCACTGCCTTACAGGGATTGGGACCCTCTCCCAATCCCCTTAGTCTCAAATCCGTCCACTTAACAAAGAAGTGGATTGTGCCCAGCCTTCCACATCCACACCCCCTAAAGACCACACAGTTTTAGATCAAACAAATACTAGTTTGTTGATCAGAGTCCGATTTCAAGTGAGAACATGGCCAATCAAGGCAGAAACATACTATAAATGAGTCAGGAGTGACCACCATCAAATAAAAGGTATAAACCACTTATTCATCTAACATCTCTCCCTAAACTGACCTCATAGTCCAAGATTATGCGCATGGTGTTCGGCTGTTCGGTGTGTTACAGCCATTCGCTGCCTGTTCCCAGGCAGGGCCCTGATCTTGCTTGAAGTTGGTTGCAAGATGGTGTCTTCTCAGGCCAGAGCCTGCAGCTTCTCTCCCTTACAATCTCTGTGTCTTTGTTTTTACAAACTGCTGACAGCCCCTCCCCCTCACTGTCTTGTTGTATGATTCTCTTCACTTCTACCTGAGCTAGGGAGGACATTGGCAACCCCTTTGACATGTAAATCTCCATCCACTGTGCTAGAGATAGTCCTGAGAGTCTGAACCCTGTAACATGCTTCACATCTGTACATACATGTTGCTGTAGGAAACATGGCACCATGGTAATCACGTGGAATATGTTGTGAGCATTCACAAAGGAACCTATTATAGCGCATTTGGCATCAAATCACACAATTATCTTGCAAAATTGAACACAAAAGTTACACAGATCATGCCCTAGGGGTGCACAGATGTGCATCCCGTCACAGGGTCTGATCTTGTAAATATTTGTGCATGAGAAGAAAACATACACAAGTGATGGTCCTGTTGAAACCAATGGGATAACTCTGAAGAGTTAAGTTTTTGCATTCTGCTGTTTGTATGCCTGGGGAATAAATCAAGACTCAGTATGGAAATAATAAAGAAGCTGTAGTGTACTAAATAAAATATATGAAAGAATTCAGGTTCAGTACAGTAAAGAAAGAGGCAATACAAAACAGATCTGTTCAGCTATGTTTCCTGGCCCCTAAACACAGTTAAATACATTGTTTTTCTTGTGATGCACCAGAAGTGTCAGGATATTCAGGATTAGGTCTGATGCACTCCTCTCCTTCCCCTCCCGCCTCCCCCAACACAGAGTGGTGGAAAGATGGTTGGTGCTTTTAAAGCTTAAGGACAAAACAGGCTGAATAAAGGGGCACTTTTATTTCCTTGATTTATTCTGTTTTGTTCTTGATAATATTGAAAATCCTGTCATTTTCTTTCTTTTCTTTCATGATTGTCTTGACCTATACAGGTAGATGATTTTGAGGCTCGTACTGCAGAGAAAGAGCTAAATAGGACTCAGTAACTAACTGTGATGACAAACAAAAGACTCTGTCCAAGTAAAAAGGTCACTGTAAGACAAATAAACCAAGAAGGAATAAATGTCTTATTTCTTACAAATATTTTTCCCTTAAAGCCTGGGAAAGAGAGAATCAAAGAATATGAATTTAAATATGGATTCTTTTCAAAAATTTTCTAGGTGGCACTGGTGAGTCTTTAAATAACAGGGAATGTGAAAGGCAAACTTATTAAGTAAGCTTACCTTGTCAGTTAAAAGCCCTTTGTGAATCCTGCTGTTCACCTATTAATCTCTGTGTTATAAAGGACAACTGGGATGTGTTGTCTTCATTCTTGTGTGAGAGAGGTTTATTATATGTTTTGTTCTCTGGTTAAACCACAGAGACCTTTGTTACAGATTGGATTGAAGAGGAGGGTAAAAGACTTGCTGATATCACTGGGACACAGACAAACAAGGTGAACTATGGCTCTAATTTATAGCTGTAACTAGGATCAGAGGCCAATCCAAAGCCACGCTCTCTATAGCACATGCTTAGTGATCTTGTTAGAAGGTGCAGACTGACTTCGGTTTAATCCCTATACCCATTGGAATCAGGCCCAGACGTCCTCACAAATGATAGGTTGCTTAAGCTCCTTCCTAAGCCCTGATGCAACAGAACAGCTAAGCATGGACACTGCTTTAGGCATGTTTATAGTTCCACTGATTTCACAGGGGCTGCTGAAAATTACTCCTGTGTTCAAGTGCTTTGCTAGGTCAGGATCTGTATTCCTGCCAGCAAAGACTTTTCCTCAGAGGATTTCCCCTCAGGAGCAGTGTTTTAGAAAAAAAATTTCTTAGTCCATCAACAAGAATCAGCAATCAGTTGTTCTGGATGATTTTGCATTAGCATTAGCTACCTAGAGCAGTGGTTCTCAATGACTGTATCGGGACACATTACTGTGTCACCACACAGTGGTAAGTGTGTCTCGGAAAGCCAGGGAGATGGCTGGATTTGGCCTTTGGGGGTGGGCTGGTTTACCTGTAGGGTCACGATATGTCATCCCGTGTGTCCCGTGTGTCATGACCTACAAAAGGTTGAGAACCATTGACCTAGAGAATGCAGGTTGTTGCGAATGCCATGAGTTACACAACATTATGATTAATCACCACCATTTACTGGGGTAAACATTAAAATGATGTTGCTACATTTTAAGATGTAGTCAGGATCTTGTCTATTTTGTGCCATAATAGGACCAAATTTCACAGCAATGATCCCTAAACACCAGGGCACCAACCACTAAATTCTGCATCATTTTTAATTTGTTCAATTGTCTCAAAACATACTTCATTCTCATTCCCTTATCTGCACCAACCCCAACACACCCTCCTAAGGCTCCTTCTGACAATGCCTGTTGATGTAACTATTTGTTTACCATCATCAATGTAAGCAGTGGTCGCTTTTATTTCTGCCATTTTCTTTCAGTTTGTTATCCAATATATTCTAACAACTTTTTTGCCTAGTCTCTTGTGTAAATCTATTGCTCTTCCTACATATTCTCACACAACTTTAACATTCTTTCACTTTATTTTTCTGCTTCATACCATGCTTAACACACCAGAATACTTTGTGTGGATAGATTATGAGTGGAATCCCACATTCCTTGTGTACCCCAAACTCCCTCCAAGTCCAAGAACTACACAGAGAATGCTAGATTGAATTATTCATTAGCAAATCCTGCAGTATCGCATATAAAATTATGTTGTTATAAGAATGTAGAGTTCAGGGAACTAAATGAAAATAACTTATTTCTTAATCTCAAGTTTAGTCAGTATAAAGATAGGTTATTTAAATTGTGAGAAGGGAAAAATCTTTTCTTTAAATATTATGTATAGTTACAAGTTTCCCTGTCAATCTATTGGGTCAAACACATTTTTTTAACCATCTCCTTCAGTATTCTGGGCCCATGCTTGACTATACAACTACTTTATGTGAGTATGGTTCTTCATCTCTGAGAGTCAGGTTGTTAGTCTGTAAAAATGAGGCTAATATCCACTTGCATTGGTGCTGTCCATTAATGTCTGTCCTACTCTTTGCAGTATCTTCATGAAAGGTGCTACACAAGTGCAAAGTTTCAATCCTGTTTGGTATGCTAGGTGACCCCACAAGTCTTAGGAAGAAATGTATGAAATGAGAATATTGTAGACAGTAAAACCTTAACCTTCCATGAACAACTGAAGATCTGTCATTATATAAGTAACTAATTATGGCTCCAAGGGAGGAATAATTATTATATGCTTTTTTAAGCCCTTCCATGCTATTGCTTTCTTACTTATATATAATTGTTTTTAGACAATAGAAGCTTTAACTAATAGTGGGTCCTAATAGGACAGTCCAATTTTAAGTGAAGAAAAAACTCACCTGCGATAATGGCTTCTTCTGGCCACAGTTTATGCCTGCAATTAAAACCATGTTGGGCATCACCGGCCTTGGATACTCCAACACAAAGTCATATCTCAGCAGCCAAATGGCTGCATGACTGAAAAGCTCTGGCACCGTCACATCTTGTTGAAGGAAATCCCTGATCAGATCTTCGTAGGATGAATAAAGGAAGTAACAGCTCAAGAGCTCTGCTGAGCCAGCTAAGAAGTTCCACACACGCTGGGGATATGCCATATGGTCTGTATAGCTGGTGAAGAATTTTGGAATGTAAGAAGGAGGATTTGGACACTGGGTGGCCTGAAAGTCTAACCCACATGGCATTCCCCTTGAGAGGTAAACAGAAGGCAGGGACAAATAGTCAGCTACTATTTGTCCACATACAAATACTGGATCCATCAAGACAGCATCAAAGGCGCTTCTTCTGAGATATGTCGTCAGCTCCTTGTTGGACAGAAGCTGTTTGCAGGAATTGGTTAATAGGGTCTGAATTCTTCCTATTCTTGAGAAAGTTTGAGTGAGTGAGTCCCAGAAAGGCTGAGGTGAAAATATTTGATGGCTCAGCATTTTAAATTCTGCTTCCAAGTATTCCTTGGTGTACAACACAGCATATGTTTTCATTGTGTAATGCTCCGATGGCTGCATCTGAACACGGACTTCTGGCACAATCACTACTATTTCATGTCCTCTGTGCCAAAGCTGCTCTACAACTGGATGCATGCTGAGCCAGTGGCTACCATCCAGGGGAATCACCAGTAGCTTTCCCCCTTCAGAAAGGCTCCAGAAGGGCAGAAAAAGTAGAAGCCAGGCAGGCAGATGAAGAACCTCTCGTATCACACCACCCATCTCACTAGAAAAGAAAGGCTTGTTCTGCAACCAGTTAGATAGGTTTTAGAAGCATGCTGAACCATTGGGCAACACAAGAATTGTTTTACTAGTGGCCTTTCAACCATTATCTCTTCTGTTCTTAAGTAAATATTGGCTTACCTTGAGCTGTAATGTTTACATGAGCTGCATAAAGGTTGGTAATGCAAGGTTTGAAACTATTTGCAGATTTCAATCCAAATTTACCGATAGTTTTAGTCAACACAAAATTGCACTTCACAGTGAATAAACTATTCATCCTAAAACTGATACCCTGGTGTAATTATCCACTCCCTGAGGTGACTGTGCAGGTCCTTGGACAACAGATGCACACAAAAAAACTGTCCCTGCCGCCCATTCTAGTGGTTTTGTTTTTTCTGTCTCTGACTTAAACAAAAAGATATTGAAAATCATTCACTTATTCACTGCTTGCAGTCTGCCCCATGCTGTGTAAAGCTCGACTTTTGGTGGAATATCTTGGCAATGAGCAAACCGTTGACTGCAAATGTTGTTAACTTTGTTATCTAATTATTAGTATCATCTTGATTATTTGTATTAACTCCCTTTGACTAAATCTGTCAGTAAGACATGGCTGCACCACCCCTTTGGGAGGGAATTCCAATATTTCAGGTTGTAAGTGGCATATATTCTCATTATGGAAAGATCCTTGCCTCACTTTAGTCAGAGATGGAATTAGCTTTTTGTTCTGTTCCAGTGTTCGTTGATCATAACACACATCCTCAATCATTTCCCAAATGAAACAAATTTTACTATGTCACATGTATATCCCTGTGCTCAGCTGGTTAGTTTTTAAAAAATCTGAAACAAAATGAACAAGGCATCAAATATTATTAGGCCTTTGTGCTTATTAAAAGCCATCCTCATTGTCTTAGGTTTGTATCTCAAGAATGGCTCAGTTTAGAAATTCCCCAGTTGTTTTAAATCTCTTGGCCTTGCCAAGGACTGTGGCCTCTGGTCATTTTTATTTTATTTTTGTTTTTAAGCATGATGGTTATACAGACTTGAAGTACTAGAATTAAATTTATTTATGTGAACAGCTGGAAGATGTATGGTACCAAATAGGTGGTAAAATTTATGCATGGCAGCTGCCAGAACATCTGCACCATCTTAAGCACCCAAAGGCCCTAGTTAAAATTGCCTTGTTGTGTGCTCAGTTTTGGATACAGACTTCCTAAAGCTTCCTGTCAAAGCCAGCATGCTATGTGTTCCCATAGATGTGGCCCCTTAATTAGGCTCATAGGCTATGTCTACACTGGGGAATTAAGGTCAACTTAAAAAAGTCAACTTTAATAAGTCGACTTTAAGTCGATCTTATTAAGTCGACTTAGAGAGTCCACACTGGACTCCTAAGTCGACTTAAAGGGGGCCTCACTAACTCGACTTAGAGAGTCTACACTGGACTCTCTAAGTCGACTTGTTCGGTCCAGGGAGAGCCAGCCCCGCATGGGGCTGGCTATCCCCAGGGCAGCAAGCCCCATAGCAGTCCGGGGGAGAAGGGAGTGAGGAGCTCCCTTCTGCCCAGACCACTCGGCTCCCTTCTGCTTGGGACTTCCCAGGTCCCGGGCAGAAGGGAACCCTCCTAGCCTGGACCACTCGGCTCCCAGGGAGAACTGGCCCCCTAAACAGCTGGAGCCTGGCGCCGGCCATTGCTGGCGTGGCTGCGCTTCAGGTCCTGGAAGCTGGAGCGTGGTCCGGCTACGAGGGAGCGCGGGGCAGCTGCGGCAGCTGGAGCACAGGTCCCAGGGAGAAGGAAGCGCGGGACTTCCTTCTCGCTGGGACCGCTCAGGTCCTGGCAAGAAGGGACCTTGGGGCTTTCTTCTCGCTGGGACAGGTCCCGGTGAGAAGGAAGCCCCGGGGTCCCTTCTTGCCGGGATCCCTGCTCCAGCTGCCTGCTGCTGAGCAGCTGGAGCACGGGTTCCAGCCCACACTCCAACTGCTCAGCAGCTGGCAGCTGGAGCGCGGGTCTCCAGGTCTCCCTCCTCGTCGGGACCACAGGGTCCCGGTGAGGAGGGAGCGTGGGGAGCGTGGGGCTTCCTTCTCCCCAGGATTCGCGCTCCAGCTGTGATCCTGGGGAGAAGGAAGCGAGCCCCATGGTCCCTTCTTGCCAGGACCTGAGTGGTCCCGGCGAGAAGGGACCCATGCCCTAAGTCGACAAAGTCGACTTAGGGCTACCCCACATCTACACTGGTTTAAGTCAACTTAAATAGTCAACTTAAGCCTCAAAGTTGACTATATACCAGATGTTATGAAGTCGACTTTGAATTTCCTTAAGTCGACTTAAGCAGCTACTTAAGTCGACTTAAGGAAACTGTAGTGTAGACGTGGGGTAGTTAAGTCGACTTAAGCAAGCTTAAGTCGACTTAATTTTCAAGTGTAGATGCACCCATAGACTCTAAGGTCAGAAGGGACCAGTATAATCATCTAGTCTGACCTACTGCACAATGCAGGTCACAAAATCTCACCCACCCTCTCCTGCAGTAAGCCTCTATCCTGTGACTAAGGCTATGTACAGACTACAGACTTGTCCTGCAATAAAGTTGTTGCGGGACAAGCAAGCATTATAACTTTAACATTTTCCCCATCCACACAGCACTCCTTGTAACAAAAAGGCGCATTCACACACTTCTTTGAATTTTCGTTACAAGGAGCAGTGCATGGTGGGCACCTATCCCACCATACACTGCAG
Organism: Pelusios castaneus; assembly: GCA_007922175.1. Lineage (NCBI taxonomy): Eukaryota > Metazoa > Chordata > Testudines > Pelomedusidae > Pelusios > Pelusios castaneus. Next base: position 431,854 of record ML686102.1, read on the forward strand.
CAGCCAGCCATTGGGCTGGCAGCGGGGCTGCTTCCACACACCCCCGTCCCCCCACAGGGCTGTAGGGCTGCCTGGGAGGTTGCCTGGGACTGCCTTGCCCTGCTGGAACTCCACTGGGGGTGGGGGGGGCTGTTCCCCTGGGAGCGGGGCTCAAGCCACAGGCGGCAACGGAGCCCCAGCCCTGGGGAAGCTCTGCGGCAGCCAGACTTTCCCAGGGCCAGGGATCCTATGTTCCCTCTAAGCTGTGCGCATGTGCTCACGCGCACAGGTCGTGAACTCAGCACACATGGGAAAACATAGCGCACACAAAAATAATTTTTTTCTAAGAAATTTTAATAATTTCACCTTAGTTTGAAATTCCGTGCTTGGATCTAAACATCTGGTCAGCAGATAGTGCCATGTAATTAAACATAGATAAGGCATACAGGCGGTGTCACTTTTCGTACTTATTATGTAATCTATGGCTTAATTCTTCCAAAAACAAACTTTTCTTGAGAGCAAGTCACACCGTTCAGCCTATCAAAGTGAGTAGAGTAAAAATAATTTTTAAAGTTGAAAGATATAGTCATTTTGGTAAAAATGTCACTGTCTCGAGGTCTGAAGCGCAAGTTAACAGCGGCTTCATTTAAATATGAATGACTGGATGAGTCTATAGCAGTGGTGGGCAAACTTATTAGTCAACTGAGCCAAATATCAACAAAACAGCGATTGAAATTTCTTTTGAGAGCCAAATTTTTTAAACTTAAAATATATAGGAAGGTACATTGTTATTAACTTAATAAGGGTATTCCTAACCATCTCAACATACCTTTCTCAATTCTTGACACTACATCTTCTTTCACTCAACAACGTTTCCTAAAATTAACTTAATAAACTTTACTTAAAGTTTTAAGTCTTAGTTAAACTATAGGTACGTTGAATAAAACTTGATAACATACTTAATAATGATATTATTTATTGATAAACTTAAATTCCTTACAATTTACCTTACAACATACAGAAAATTAAATCATGACAATGACTGACAAACACTAATGTGAACAATGGCCTTGCATCTCCTTGGAAAGTTTGAGTAAGTCAGGTTTGTATGTTGTTGTTTTTAATTTTAGGCACGATTCCAGGTTCTCATCAATAAAACGACTTCTCAATTTACTCTTGGTAAGGTCCATGCTTGAAAAAGATTGTTCACATAAATATGTAGACCCGAATAAGGAAAGAACAGCAAACGCTAGTTTTTTCAGTTGATTATATGAGTCAGGAATACTATTCCAGGTGTTAAAAAAATCAACATATCTTCCTTCTCCAGGTCTTTCAAAGCACACCACTTGTGCTGTGAACTAAGTTCACATTTGTTTTTCTCCAATATTTCTATATCAGCACAAAGATGTTCAAATTTCAAGCTCCACAGTTCTTTGTTTTTTAAATCCAGCAATTGCATTTCAAAGTTGCCAATGTCAATATTAAAGGGAGAAAAATGTAATTCTGTTACAGTAGCATCAAGAGGTTTTTTAACAAAGGCTAACGTCGCTTTGCTGTTTCTGAATTCCTGAAACCTGTTGAGAAAAGCTTCCCTCATATTTAAAAGTGTTGTTTTGAAATAGCAAATGTCAATATCAGAATTATTTTCTTGGCGATGTTTCAACAGGCTTGGAAAGTGAATCAAAGTTTCTCTTTCAAAATCTTGAGCAAAAACAGATAATTTGTTTTCGAATGAAATAACTTCTTCTAACATAGAAAAAATTGTGTTTCCTTTCCCCTGTAGTTTATGATTAAGCTGATTTAGATGGGATGTAACGTCTACCATGAAATACAATTTTTGGATCCACTGATCGTTCGTTAGTTCTGGATAATGAACACCCTTCTCAAGGAAAAATGCTTTAATTTCTGTTAATAAGGAAGCAAAACGTTTCAAAACATTTCCTCTTGATAACCAACGTACCTTGTTATGCAGCAGAAGATCTGTGTACTCACTCTCCATTTCAACTAAAAATTCTTTAAATTGGCGATGATTAAGAGCTTTAGCTATAATGGAGTTGATAATCTTAATCACCAATTCCATAAATTTGCAAATTTCTTCTGGAAATGTCTGCGCACAAAGCGCTTCTTGATGTATGATTCAATGGTAAGTAAGTATCTCGTGATTAATTTTTTCTTTCATAATAGCAACAAAACCATTTCTTACGCCGGTCATACTTTTTGCCCCGTCTGTTGAAATTGAGACAATTTTATCGAGTGGAATATGTTTTTCAATGCACTTAATTACAGCATTTGCTATATCCTCTCCACGTGTTTGACCTTTGAGTGGCAATAATCCTAAAAGTTCTTCTTTAGGACCTGTAGTTGAAATAAATCTTACAAAAAGTGAAACTTGCGCTGTATCATTTATGACACAAGACTCGTCAACTGCTATTGATAAAGCTGAAACCAATTTAAGATCTTCAACTTGCTGGTTGGTTATATTGGAAGACATTTTGACTGTTCTATCTTTCACTGTTTTAGCAGACAATGGCAACTCTTTAATTTTTTTTAGAATATCTTCTTTGTTCTTAAAATCCCTAAATAACTCTTCCGATGCATTTATAAAACAACGTTTTATGTATTCGCCATCTGCATATGGTTTTCCTCTCTTTGCAATCTCTTGACTAACCACAAAACTTGCAAAATTAACATTGTTGGAAGATTGCATCCAGTGATTAAATACAGAACTTGATTTTTCTTGACTCTTCTGAAGTTCCTCAACTGCTTTCTTCCTTGCATCACCGACAGGATATTTATTACTAAATGACACGTGTTTAGTTATAAAGTGTCTCTCCAAATTTGATTTCTTGTTATGCGCCAATTTTTCCTTACAAATAAGACAGGTCGGAAGGCCATTTAAGTTTTGAATAAACGCGAAAGTCTCGGTCCATTCAACTTTAAATTCACGGTTTTCGTCTTCCGTTTTTCGTTGCTTTTTTCTTTGTAGCCATGTCAAACAGGGCACCTATAAAAACATTTCATTTTAAAATAAAGCCACCAACACCAAATAATGAAAACTCTGTCTACAATTGATTGAACAAAAGTACCTGTAGATCCTACAGTGTAGGTCAGGATTTGCAGCTTCACAGCAGATTCAGAAGATTCACCCGTGCGGGATTTGCAGACTGTCACTGGCTCACTCGTGCATGAAACGAGCGAGCCTCCCCTGCACTGCGTATCCCGCCCCCCGCCTGCGCCGCGTCTCCCGTAGCATTTTGCCCCCTCTTCCACTAAAGAAAAATAGTCTGGAGCCGCAAAACATAACACAGCTTATAAACTTTTAAAAGTTTTAATCTTTTTTTAATTTTACCTGTTACAACAACAGAATATAACAAACAGAAGTGCAGTGTGCATGTGTAGGCCTACTTTGAAATAAATTAAACACTGAACTATGCAGGCCTTTTTGAGTCCTTCCCGTATTTGTGTAAAAGACGAAGAGAAAAAGAAAAAAAAGAAAGGAAGGCAGGGAAGAGAAAGGAAAGGAAGGCAGGGAAGAGAAAGGAGGGAAGAGAAAGGAAGGCAAAGAAGAGAAAGGAGGGAAGAGAAGGGAAAGGAAGGCAGGGAAGAGAAAGGAAGGAAGAGAAAGGAAGGCAGGGAAGAGAAAGGAAGGCAGGGAAGAGAAAGGAAGGCAAAGAAGGGAAAGGAAGGAAGAGAAAGGAAGGAAGAGAAGGGAAAGGAAGGCAGGGAAGAGAAAGGAAAGGAAGGCCTCTAACCCAGCCACTCTCCTTGTCCCCCCCACCCCTCTCCAGGCGTCTAACCCAGCCAGTCTCCTTGTCCCCCCCAACCCCCTAACCCAGCCACTCCTTGTCCCCCCCACCCCTCTCCAGGTCTCCCTCCAGCCCCTTCCCAGCCCCCTTACCTGGCCGGAGGCTCGGAGCTGCAGGGACGGCCGGCAGAGCTGCTTCTCGGCCAGGCCGCTCCCACCCTGAGCACGCTCTGTCTGACATGCTCAGAGCGGGAGATTTGAACTCCCCATCCCGGCCGCAGCAGGAGTCTGCGCTTAGAGGGAACAAGGCCGAAGGGAGCCACAACAGGGGGGCTGAAGAGCCGCATGCGGCTCTGGAGCCGCGGTTTGCAGACCCCTGGTCTATAGGAACGGCAACACTGAACTCCCATAGCGTTGTGCGCGTTGATGATATATATGAGGACCATGGAGTTGTTTGCTTGTATAGTCAAAATGCCAAAGCTCCTGGAGAATTTTCTACAGGAAAAATGTGGGAGGATGTATGGAAGCTGGATTTTTTAAAGCGTCATCTGTCAAGTTAATCTCATAGGCTGCGTCTACACTTGTAAATTAAGTCGACTTAAGCTTGCTTAATTTACCCTGCGTCTACACTACGGTTTCCTTAAGTCGACCTAAGGAAAATTAAGTCGACTTTATTGACCCTAGATTTAATAAGACTTAAGGCTTAATTCGACTTTTGAAAGTCGAATTAAGCCAGTGTAGACGTGGGGTAGCCCTAAGTAGACTTAGGGCT
>ML686102.1:441349-488575 GCA_007922175.1 Pelusios castaneus
GTCTATAGGAACGGCAACACTGAACTCCCATAGCGTTGTGCGCGTTGATGATATATATGAGGACCATGGAGTTGTTTGCTTGTATAGTCAAAATGCCAAAGCTCCTGGAGAATTTTCTACAGGAAAAATGTGGGAGGATGTATGGAAGCTGGATTTTTTAAAGCGTCATCTGTCAAGTTAATCTCATAGGCTGCGTCTACACTTGTAAATTAAGTCGACTTAAGCTTGCTTAATTTACCCTGCGTCTACACTACAGTTTCCTTAAGTCGACTTAAGGAAAATTAAGTCGACTTTATTGACCCTAGATTTAATAAGACTTAAGGCTTAATTCGACTTTTGAAAGTCGAATTAAGCCAGTGTAGACGTGGGGTAGCCCAAAGTAGACTTAGGGCTACCCCAGGACTACACCAATGCCCTCCCTGCCGGGGGGGACACACACAGAGGGAGCCTGGCATGCCCCCCCCAAAGGGCAGGGTAGAGCCCTGTGTAACACTGTCCGGATTTAGGGAACCATTTATGATATTATTTCCTATTAATATCTCATATATGCTATAATCCATAGGAGCTATGTCATGTTTGGTATCAATAGAAAGGTAGTAATTTGCTGGGAATGATTATATAGTTTATGTATAGGAATTGTATTTGTATTAGAAGTTAGGAATATGGTTCTTACCTCTATACTTTAACTTGTGTGAGTCTGTGGACACACCTGAGACAGGCTGTCTACAACCATTGTGTCCTTAATGTTAAGGAAGCTCCCAAGTACAATGAGCCCAGGGAGAAACCTGATGAGCCATTAAGGACACAATGGTTGTATTCCTTATTCCTAAATGGTTGTATTTTAAATCTGGACAGCATCACACGCTGCCCACATGCCCTGCATATGCCAAATGCCAAAGATCGCAGAGAGAAATGATAAGGCAAGTTACAGTTTCTTTGTACAGTCTTTGGCTATGTCCACACTGACAAGTTAGTTCGAATTAAGGAGGCTTAGTTAGTTAGTTCGAATTAAGGAGGCTTAATTTGAACTAACTAAAGCCATTGCTACTCTAGGCTTTAGTTAGTTCGAATTAAAGGCTTCCTTAATTCGAACTAATAACTTCAAACAGGGTATTAGAAGTAAGGGTTAATTCGAACTAACTAGTTCAAATTAACCAATGTGGCCATGTTAATTCGAACTAATTTCTTAGTTTGAACTAACCGGCCCATTGAAATCAATGGAGATGGCTAATTTGAACTAAGCAAGTGCCATGAATGGCACTTGCTTAGTTCAAACTAATTTTTTCTAATTCCAAAGGGGTAGCCGTGTTAGTCTATTGTAGAAAGACAACAGAGTCCTGTGGCACTTTTTTGAATTAAGCTCATTCGCACTAACTAAAATTAGTTCGAATTAGTTAGTTCGAACTAACTAATTCGAACTAATTTTAGTAAGTGTAGACATAGCCTTTAACATTTGACCCATTGGTCTGTAAGCAAATAGGCCCACTAAAACAGCTGTATAACAGACTATCAGACTAGAGTTCATCTGTAGTGTACCTTATTGTAGGCCTAGCTTCATGTGCATTTACTGAGTTGTTTGGAATTGTAAAGTTAAAACACAGGCATTGTTTTGCATTTTTTACTTTTGATGATTCTGTTGAATGCCCATATAATAGTACACTTATTAAATAGTCTTTATTATATTATCATCTAGATATGCTCGTATTTGTCTATACACGAAGATTACAACACAAATTGTCATTTTCATAACTACTTTTGCATTATACTTGCTTGGGTGCACTCGCATCATGGCACACACATTTGAATTCTGGGTCAAAAAAGTTGCACAAAAGAAATGTTTTCCTGAATTGCATGTTTACCAAACTGAAGGGGTAATATAACCTCATAATTTTGAGCTTTTCCTGAGATTCCCTGTATGCATATTGATTCTATTGCTGGATATTTATTGTATGTTTCTTTGGGTATGGTAATTCCTGCCCCCGTATCCAACAAAAAATACAAGCCCATCCCCAACTCGGATGTTTAAATGGGGGCATACCCAGACATCTAAAATCATGGGTTGCTGAAAACTAAACTCCGAGTCTTGGGGTGGGCATTCCTAAGCCCTAAACTCTGTGTCTATGGGTTCATTTAATCCCGAGACAAATGCTAAAGGTGTTTCCAATTTCTTTTCCTTATCAGTTTGTCTGCTTTCATTGCTGGGTTTACATACTTGTAGCTGTGCCTGCAATTTGTCAATTTCATTCTTTAACTCCCTATTCTCCTGTACTATTTGTCCTCCGGGTTTCCATTCACCTTCTTTTCTGATTCTTTTATTCTTGTCTGTTCCATGACCTGTCCAGTCTCGGCCTCGACCCCATGGAAACTATCCTGGCCCCTCTGTTTTCCACTGTCCTAACTTTGTGCACAGCTCATGTACGGGAGTCCCGCAATCCCTAGAGGACTGTATTTTATTAGGTTCCATGGAACGTAAGCCTTTTCAAAGTCACATTTAACTCTTCCATCTCCCTGTCTATTTGCTCCATTATTCTTTGAAAAGGGGTTGGTTCAGGCATTTGTATCGCTTTTTCATTCTCTCTCTCTTCATCTCCTCCCGCAATCCTATCAGGGCTGGGTGAGTCACCTACCTCCCTGGTCCTGACAGGAATGGATCTAGGTTTAGGTGTGGGTGTCACTGAAACCTGGCTCTCAACATCAGGCGGTGGTTGCGATGTGGTGGCCCATCGGTACGGCTCCCCGGGTGGCAACTGGTCAGGTTCATTCCATGTATCTCCATCCCAGTCCTCCCAAGTTCCATCCTTTAGTTTTGCAAGGGCCACCTTTTTCCTTGTCTATCCCTAGTTACCGGGTGCCTCCTCCCTTTCTGGTACCTTTCCACTCTTGCTGTAGCTGCGGCTGACTTCTTGCCAATTTCTGTGATGTCAGACGACTCCTGTCAACTTGACTATTTATCCAACTCAGGCCTGGTGGTTTGATCTGCTTCGCTAGAACCCTTCTTCCTGCTCATTTCTCCTTGTCTTTTTAATTTACCCTTTTACTTCCTCCTGCACTCACCAGTTGGTGGTCCATGCCAACTGGTTCAGGCTTATAGGGCTCAGAGGATGGGGCTGTAAAATTGTAGTGTAAATGGTTGTGTTCTGGACGGAGCACTTAAATGCTGGGACAGCTGGCACATGTCTGGCTCAAGCCCAGACTACTAGCTTCTATTCACCAGAAATAAGCTTGAGGAACTTGTATTCTTTCTCATCCAGGGCAAGCGCATGGTGACAGATACAACAAAGAAGGGATCCAGGAAAGGAAGGGCACACATTGTGAGTGGATCCAGAATGCTTCTGCTCACACAGTCGCAAGGGCTGAAAGGGACAATGTGGGAGGATGTTTCCATGCTGGGATTTCTGACGGTCTCAAAAACCAGAACTTTGAGGGCATAGTACAGTGGGTTGTAGCTATTAAAGCAGTTAGGGCTCAATCTGCAAAGAGACTGAGCATTGCAGTGCTAAATCCTAGGTGCCCAGCAGAATTCCAGGCGCCCAGGCATCAAATGAGACCTAAGAAAGGGACCCTCTGACTCCAGCAAAACAAGCCAAGAGGTACCTCAGCCAGCCCGTAGGAAATGCCGGAGAGGCATACGCCCCATCAATCAAATTGTGGGGGGAGGTGTCCCCCTCCTCTCAGGGTTCACAGCCATGAGCCTTCTGGCATTAGCACCAAAGCCACTGTGAGAGATGACTGGCAGGTCCTACCACCAGATCTGGGGGAGTCTGTTCTAAGTTCCTGCTCTCAGAAATCTTTCTTTAGACAAAGTGAAACGGCTTTGATAGGAGAGAGACATACCTGAGAACATCCAAGAGCCGGGCAGTTGGGGCACTTTCTGAGAAAGTGGGACACCTGGTTCAAATTGCTGCTGCAAACTATGTGGGGACAGGAAGGGATTCAGTGCTGGGCCTCCCCTATCCCAAGTATGTGCCCTAACCGTGAGGATAATGGGGGAGGGGAGAGTAGACGCACCCACCCAAAACCTCTTGCATTTTGTGCCGGTTAAGCACATTCTGAACATGTTTACCAGATCGACCTCCCAGGCCAGATAGGCGGCAGGATCTCTAGTCTGAGAATCCACTGGACCTTAGGTCTGAACCAGGGAGACTGAGTAGCAAAGTGGGTTCAGGACTTTTCCCGTGCCCACCAGTGGAGACATCAGTGCCTAGGAGCCTGCAGATGGCAATTTAGTGGGGCATGGAGGGGGATATCAGCAGCATCTAAATGTTGGCACCTGCAGAGGCAAATAGGAGCTTAAATCGCTAGCACTCAGTGCTTGTACTAACTAACCAATCTTTATCTGAGAGTGATATTTCCACGCCGGCAAGTGAAAGAGAAACAAAATCCTGCAGTCCTGGTAACAACCCAGCAGATGGAGGGGAAGGGAGGGCGGCCAGAAGGATTGGTCCAAATCCAGTTGGAGTCCTGGGATAAGGAGGTCATGCAATGATGTATGAAAATTTCCAGGATAAGCCTGCAAGCATAAATATTGGCAGTGTCTTCTTGAAAAGGGGAGCTGTGGCACAGCATATCTGGACTTGTTACATTTTACAGTAAGCAGAAAGAGGGGAAAGAAGGATATAGGGAAGAAAAGCACATTCTGCCACTTTAAGGCACTAATATACAGAACAAGTAGTCACAGACTGAGTTTACATGATTCAACAGCAATGAGCTTGTCCATTTTTCATGCCAACTGGAATTCAGCCATTTTGACTTGTGAGGGTGGCTAAGGGGTTGGGAAGATCAAAGCAACCTTCAGAATGCTGGATTTAGGGACAGGAAGTCAGGGGACCTTTCCAGAGTTAGAAATGGGGATGTCCGCAGTAGAGTTGGATGGGAACTTTCTGAATGAACTTTTCTTTCGTCGGGAAATGTCCGTCATAACCTGAGATGAGAGAGACCCAGATTCTAGCCCCTGCCTCCCTGACTGAGAACAAGAATTGAATTCGGGCCTCCTAAATACCAGGTCAATTCTCTGAAGACTGGAGTGGGTCTTGCTCACTCTCTGGCTGGTTTTTGGTTTGGTTTTAAATTTTGAAAGGTCTGGGTTTCTTCTGCATTGAAACACAAAGAAATGCCAAAAACTAATACTTGCATGATTGGAATTCTTGTTTTCCAGCCAGACCCAGTGAAAAGAAAAGGGACTTGATGATAATCTCTCCTCTCCATCCAATGATTTTATTTCCTTTGGTCAGTACACCTAATCAAACAGTAATTTGTGGGTACGTTGGTGCACTTCACTCGCGCTGATATGATGAGAAACTTCACACTGGGCAGAGGTTGAAAGACATGGCCTGAGACAGATGGGGCAAGACAGCAGGGAAATGTGGTGCAGGAAATAAATGAACAAGTCAAAGGTACCGCGACTTGATTAGCTTATCCAGAATTTAATACTAGATATGATATGTAAACATTTTGCTATGATTTGCTCTCTGCTTTTAATACATATTATGCTAAGAGCAACACTGTTAAACTGTAGATTGGTTCACAGGTCACCCAAAGACAGCAAAAGACTTCCCTGCTGAAAGCGAAGTAGTGAAGAAGAAAGGATTGTCAAACTTCCCCTCACTTGGGTTCTCCATCAGAAAGGCACAGGCTAAAGAAGCTTCTCTCAGAAGGATCCAAGTAGAACTACATTTCTCGTGGCCACAGTGGAAAGATGCCGAAGGACGGAAAAGGACCCATAACGTTCTGGAGGAGCAGGTAGCAGTTGTGTTTTAGATCAGAAATTATTACAGCCCAGATCCACAAAGCGAGTTAAGCACCTAAAGATCTTTGAGGATCAGGGTCAAGGACGCTTGTTATCTCTGTCTGAACTCTAAGCCCAATTAACATTCAAGTTAATTTTTTACTTAGAGAGACAAGGTGGGTGAGGTGATATCTTTTGTTGAACCAACTTCTGTAGGTGAACGAGACAAGCTTTCAGGCTACACAGAGCATGGCAATGTTTTGGGGCCAACGCAGTTCCAACATTTCAAACATACTTAACACATGGTTGGTTAACACATAATGTTGTAAACTGGGGGAAAATGAGAATGGAAGGCAATAATTAACTGACATAGTAGTGTTGGCAGAGTTTAAGTAATATGTTAACACACCTCCAATCATTTCACTTCCGTCCAATCACTCAGCACAACTAGCAGAATCTTTACTTGAGAGGCTGCAGAAGTTCATAGCAGGGTCATCATGGGTCAGAACCTCACACAGCATTTGCCTACATTGCGCCTGGCTCAAGCCCATACTACTTCAGTGTATGAGAGAAGCCATTTCCCCAGTTTCTACACAGAAATGTCATTAGCTGTCTATCATACGGTTTCAGATATGCCACTCTGAGGCCTAAAATGTCTGCGGACTCATTGGTTGAGATCTCTTTTTTACTTAGGATATCACCAGATGGAATAATCATGGGCTTTTATGGTATTACCGTCAAATGTTTAAGTTCTCAGCCACTTTTGGCTGTTTTGCCCCCACACAGCGTTGATTAACACAAGTGGGACAGCATGCGCTTTCAGCTACTAGTAGCTGTAATATGACGACCCCTCTAGTGCACTTCCGGAGGACTGCTGCCTTCCTCGGATGCACTTGTGTGTGCAGCCTTGACATCCATTTTTCACTGCCTGCTGCCCAGAGAGCAGGTGGGATGGGGGCTCTCATAGCAGCATGGCTCATGAGAAAACATAAAGGTGACTCACTTTGTGACCCCTGGATCTGCAGGGTTTGAGGCTTCTTTTCCCCACACATTCCTGGAGTTGCTGAAATTTGGAGGTCACACCCTAAAATCTCTCTATAAAGTCTCATGCTCCTCTTCCTTGAGCCCTTCTTGGTACGTGTGGCTGACTTTCAAGGATCCCGAGTTCACTTTGCTGCATTTTCTCATGAGAGGAGCATAAGAATACAGCTCTGTAGTCTCAGACCTGGGCATTGAAATGTCTTAGAGATGAAAGGTAGCTTCCTCTCCCATTAGAGACAACCAGAAACCAACAGATCTCTAAGCCCGTTGTTCCATGATTATGAAATCACCTTTTTTATGTCTCTGCCCAAGGCAGTGGAGAAATATTTAACTATCAGGAGAGAGTGAAGGCGTAACACTAGTTGCCAAGGCCGTTCAAAAGCGATGAACTGTTATGCAACTACCCTGAAATGCTATGAAATCAGTTGTTTGTGGCATCGTTCACCCTGATCACTGGAACCTAGTTTACTAAATCAAAAGGTAAAATGCTGCCCAATAGCTCTTTCTCCCAGCTGAACTGATGTGTAAAATAATCTATCTAGATTCTTCTGTAGACATCATCACTAACTATCCCTTAGAATTTCCAAGCACAACCAGTCACCCCCAGCATGATCAAACACACAAATGAAAAAGCCCCTCCCATTTTTTTGAGGCTAGAAAAGCAGACAGGTTTTTTAAATAGCTTCATTGTGAGCGCTTGAAAGATAGCTGAAAGAAGGTACTTTTCATCCAGCTAGCTTGTAGGAGAGCTTGATTTGATTTTCAATATAGCTATTAGTCCTATCTCTCAGCAAGAAAACAAGACAAATATGGATAAGCTAGTGAGGTGCATGACTCAGCATCAAGCCTGTGATCAAAGGATGCCATTTTAAGAGCTTATAAATAACTCACACAAATATAATAAATACAAAAATAATCAGAGAGATGCAAAGAAGCTGCAACTCTCATTGAAGTCAGTTGTAACCATGGTTATGGGCAGGTTGATTACTGATGGTAGCAAATTTGCTGCCATCAGTTCAAATTTCCCAGTTCAATTGAGGGGGTCTGTGAAGACCTGTTCAATCAATCAGGAATCGATCAGATGACTCCACTTCTTCAAGTGGAATTGCCCTAAGTTGAAGGAAGGGCATTTCTCTTCAACTCAGTGCAGTGTGGACACACCATGGTAAGTATTCATTAGGCAGTCAAAGGGAGATATGCAAGGTATTTTAAGTAACTTGTGTATCACCCTTCAACTGCCACCAAAAATCACAGTATGTGTAGACCAGGGCTCCATCTACACTGGGGGTTCAGGGTGTAATTTCCTGCTCACACAGATGTACTCCCACTGGATCTCATTGAGTACAATTCCTTCCAGACCCCAAGGTATGTATACCCTTGGAGCAGGGTGTACTTACATAACTATGTATGTACTAACTAAGCTACTATTTTTAGCCTACTAGTTCAATGAGAGCTAGTGCAAAAATGTTGTGAGGTGGACATCACACCGCCCCCGCCATGTGTAGACGTAGCCTGCGAGTGCTGTACCCCTATGGAAACATGCCCATGAATCTACTTTGACTTCCCATATCTTAGAAAGACCATTCAAAGAAAGATCTGACCAATGACAATTGTGTTTCTTTGTTCTTAGTCACCATTACTCTAGCTGATTCTGGTAAGCCCTGTAACCTCTCTTGCTGGTGACTCCAGTCAGGATTAAAGTTTATCTTATCACAGGAAATACTTTTAATTAGTCTCAATATAATAGATAGACCCCTGTATTTTTGGCTAATGTGAAATAACACAAAACATAACCAAAAAAGAACTTATAAAATGAAATAAAACTAGAAACTTCCCTGTGCATTCAGGACTCCTGCAGCTCTCTGGCTTTGGGATAGGCCTACCTCCCTGCTTCAGGTGTTGGAAACTGGTTGCTGGTCCACTTACTCAACTTTGGCCCAGCCACCCCCATCATGACTGAGGATATCGGGGCCAAATCATTTGCAACTCCTTGCATCATGTTGGAATGCCTGGAGCAAAGAGCCGGGCCCAGTTCCCATGGGACAAGTGCCATTGTGATGGGTTGAATGCTGGGTGGCTTATTATGACACCTCTATAATCTTCCACTCCTCCATTCCCACCTCAAGCCAGGGCTCAACGACCCCCCAAAGAGCCTCCCATGATACAACAAAATAAAATGAAATGTCCAAAAACATATAATAACAAATATTTGTTTAAAAATAAAAAGATTCTCTTGGTTCTCTAATACTAGATGCATGAATTACGTTTTGAAAAATGGCCAGTGATTTGGGATGCCTTAATTAACTCGAGTACTCTTCAAAAGACCCAAGTGTCAAAGGCTGGGTGATCAGCACTCTCTGAAACTCAGGCCTGTGATATGTCACAGATTAGGAACCAAAAATGGAGGGGCCCAAAGTAATTACTTTTGCAAATGCAGGCCATGTGTTTTTCTCCAAACAACATAAAATGCACATTAATAAATGTAATATAGAAAAGAAACATGAGTAATTTTATAATGATGCCAATATTTGGATCTAAAAACAAATTACCTGAGACAATTTTTTCTTCTGACCACAATTGATGCCTCCTATAAAGACCATGTTGGGCATCTGTGGCCTGGGATACTCAAATGCAAAATCGTATCACATCAGCCAGATGGAGGACTGACTTAAAAGCTATAGGATTGTCAAATCTCTTTGAAGGAACTCAGAAGCTAGTCTGTCAAATGGAGAATATGCAAACTTGCAAATCAAGAACATCACCTGTCCCAAATAATACATTGTCCACACGCTGGGTAAATGACATTTGATCTGTATAAGAAGTAAGAAACTTGCGGATATAAGAAGGAGGGTCTGGGCATTGAGTAGCCTTTCCCAGACCACATGGAATTCCATGCAAAAAGTTGACAGATGGGATGGAAAGATATTCAGCAACTATTGATCCACAGGGTAACACAGGATCTGTAAAGATGGCATCAAAATGCACCTCCTTAATATATTTCACCAATTCTTTGTTTAACAAGAAGTGCTCACACGTGGCAAACATCACAGTAATAAAGTTAGTGAACTTTTCATATTCTGCAAAAGCTCTCTTCAGAATAGATCCATTAACAAAAGTGTGGTAACCAAGTGACTGGTAGAAGACATCTAAATCTTCTTCAGTATGAGGCACTGGGTACTTTTTAACTATGTAATACGGCAATGTTCTCAGGAGTAAATTGGCTTCTGAAACAACTACTCCTATTTCATGTCCCTTCAGGCTGAGTCTCTCTAGCACCTGATTCATACTGAGCCATGACTTCCATCCATAGGCATCACTAATAGCTTTCCATCTTCAGCAAGACTGCAGCAGATTAGAAAAAGAAGTAATCTAGTAACAACTGAACACCACGATGGAGAGGAAAGAGCCATGTTCTTTCTTAGTAGTAGGGGAAAAATACTTCCCTCACACAGGTACTTGAACAATGATTTATGCAAGAGAACTCTGGTCATGTGAGATTACTGTTTGCAACGTAAATATTTAAGTTCACATCAAGATCATACTAAGTAGAGGTTGAGCATTATAAAAATTAAGCAAGAGCTGAATGCCAATAGCATCTGCAAAGGTAGAACTACTGAATTATTTTGAAGGAATGCTATTCCAGGACTTGAAATTTGGTTAGTAAGAATTACATTTTAAAAAATAGGTATTTGCACAAAGAAGTAAAAGAGGGTTGGGAGAATGCCTGGTGACAGGGGAGGGAGGGAAGAGGGGAAGATCTATACATAAAGAGAACATAGACATTGCAGAGGATTCTTGTAACTTCTTTTCTTGACACATTCTCATCTCTGAGTGGGATCTTTTTCGTTCCAGCAGCGAGTAAGGGTGGGATTGGCTTTACACTTGTGAAATTTACACTTGTGAAATTTACACTTGTGAATGAGGGAACTGCCAAACTGGGTCCATGACCAACACCCTACCAGAAATTCCAGCACTATTCCCAACATGTGGGTGCTGCCCCACATGACCATTCCATGCCCTCTTTTGTATCTATCCCTAGCTAGTAGGTTTCAACTTTTTTCCCAGTAACTGGAGTTTTCCTGCATGTTTTCTAAGTGAATCTATTGGACCAGATCCTCTCCAAGGGTAAACTGACTTCAGCAGAACTATACCAATAAATGGCCACTCCGGATCTTACTCTTATTTGTAATACCAGCTAATACTCAAGTGTCTTAGCTGAAATGAGAACCAGCAGGTCTTAGTGCTTAAAGGGAAAGGTGGTTTGAATCACTCTAACCAGTGAAAAGTACATTTAAAAAGAAGGAATATAGCACCTGAAAAGCTATGATGAAGTGAAAGCAAGATCATTTTCTTCTCAGCAAAATACTTAATTTTTGGCAAACTGAAATTGTTGATATATTATTCCTATCTAGAATACAAAATTCCTAGAGAATTCAAAATCCTATACTGAGTATAACAAAAATAAAAGCTTTACCAACCTGAGATAATTCCTTATGAGCACAGTTGATGCCTCCAATTGTAACAATGTTAGGCATCAGTGGTTTGGGATAGTCAATCGCAAACTCAGTCCTCATCAACCAAACAGATCCATGACTTAAAAGCTCAGTCACTGTTATATCTCTCTGAAGAAATTCAGAGGCCAGTTTTGTATATGGCGCATAAGCAAAATCACAAAGTATAAGATCCAGTAAGCTGAATAGCAGGTTCTTGACACGTTGGGGAAATGTCATGTGGTCTGTGTTGGTCGTAAAAATCCTTGGGACATAAGATGGTGGGTTTGGACACTGAATAGCCTGATAGTCTAAACCACATGGAATTCCACGCAAGAAAAACACGGAAGGGATAGAAAGATACTCAGCTATGATCTGTCCACAGGGTACCATGGGATCCATAAAGACAGCATCAAATTTGGTCTCTTCTAGGTACCTGATCAGCTCTTTGTTGTACAGTAGGTGTGAACAAGTGGCTAAAAACAGATTGGAAGTGTTCTTCAATCTTTCATATATTTTAACAAACCTTTCCAGAAAAGGTCGTTCCTCAAAAACCACTTGAACAAAAGCCTGGACATGTCCCTCCAGCTCTGCCTTTGTGAAAGGCACCGGATACTCTTTCATGACATAATTCTCACCTGCTTTTATGTGTAAATTTATTTCAGGTGCAACAACGACGATCTCATGCCCTTTGTGCCACAGCTCATCTGTCACCTCACGCATGCTAAACCAGTGACTTCCATCCATCGGCACCACAAGCAGCTTCCTGCCGTCAGCAAAGCTCAACAAGGCCAGGCAAACAAGCAGCACTGCATGGATCTGTGGGCTACAGGGAAACACAAGAGCCATCTCTGCAAAAGCCCAGTGAGTACTACAGAGGCTAGCAAATTGTCCATCAGACTCCAATTACTAACTTCTGATGTCTCTCTCTTCTGACCCTTTGCACTATGTGTTAACCAAGTCAAAGTCTAACTGAATGTTTAAACTGAATCTACCTAATCAGACCAAACACAAGGAAAGATCTGAAACCTGAGTTGCACTTTGGCAGGAACCACATCATGATAAACTTGGTTAACCTCTCGTCACTCCAACTATTGAGTCAAATCTTGATGCTGGCGTGCCCAACTTCTATACAGTTGCATAAACCATCTTTGCACTGGCCAGATGATCAGGTAAATAGTTGAGGGAGCAGGGAGCAGAAGAGAGGGATGAAGGAACCAGCTATGACTTTAGATGGGATTGTCAAAAGCATTCAGGGTGGGCTTAACTCTGCCCAATTTCTAGTCAATGGTGAAACTTCCCTCTGGCTTTGCTGGGAGTAGAGTTAGGCCAGCACTGAGTCGTTGGGAAAACCTCACCCTTTATATTAAAAAACTGTGGCACTTATTCATAGTTGTTCCTTTTGGCTGGCAAGCAGCTTTCTCCAGAACTTCCCCTTGATGATGGGACTGCAGGAGGACTCAGTTAGATGGAGAGAAAATGGAAGGAAGGAATGAGTTCCCATCTGCCTATGGGAGCAGTTTCAGGACATGGGTGTCTGATAGTCTGCGCTTGGCTTCTGATGAATCCCTTTGCTGTGCCTCAAGTTACAGTTCTGTTTCAGAGCCCTTAATCAGGGATGCTGTCTTGGCCTCTGTGGGCCATTCCACCTCCCTAGCTAGAGGCTTAAATTAACAGTTTGTACAAACTAGACTTGGTACAACGATGTACATAAATAGGACCAGGAATCAAAATTATTTAGAGCAAGGAAACAAACTAAACACTGAGCATGGCCTAGTCATCTCTTTTCTGAGATAAAAGATGAATGCAGCCATTTAAAACAAGGATTTGCATTTGCTCTTATGCAGCAAAGCAGTTAAACAGCCCTCTGTGGTTATTCCTCACAACCAGTGCTATAAATGCACATCTCTCATGTTTCTCCCCAGAGTTTCAGAATGAGTAAGCGTGCACACGAGCGCAAATGCACAACTGATGTTCCACAACAGCTGTTACCACTCTCGTCAAAGTGGTTGTTGGATTGCGCTTCAACAAGGTACTTGACGCGCAACATCACTGTTGCACGTATGTACACCGTGCTTGCTATCGCGCGGTAATGACTTTTCCTGCGCGTTAAGCTGATCGTGTAGACAAGGCCTGAGACATACAGCTTGCCGTAACTAGTCATAAGACTCTCTGAATCTGGGTGTACAGCATTTTTCATTTCCACTTTTCTTGACTGAGGTTTTAGTCCCTTTGATGATGATGATGATGATGATGATGATGATGATGATGATGATGTCAAATGTTTGAGGATAATTGAAATTTGTTTTTAAAATAACAAATTCAGTAAGGTTGTTTTGAGTTACAAGGAGATTTGCAAGTGTATGTAATCAACATAGTGACGTTATAATGTACCCTACCCCACACTATTTCTCCTAGCAGTCTCTCAAACTGAACAGAAGGATGATGGAAAAGACAACTTCAGCATCACCCATAGGAAAGTACTTCTGGGACAAATGAATACAACATTAAAGTTGGGTCCTCTCCTAGGAAGAAGAATGATGCTAGTCAACTGAAATTCCATATATTACTATTCAGCCCCATAACCTTGTCAACAATATCTCATGGTCAAAAGGCAGATGACAGATCTGAAAGAACTGACATAAACACTGGGACTTTGTCCATGACCAAGAGGAAATTATTGATCAGTGAAACCAGTGCTATACATATGCTTATTCCAATCTAAAACCAGAATGAAAGGCATTCAAACAATCTGAGTGTTCCAGACAACACCTGAGCTTCCTCAAAATGGCTTTCTCAATACTATTCCATCTGCCTAAAAAAAGCACAAATGGATAAAAGCAGAGCAAAGAAAAACACAGAATGGAGAGAAAAATACTCGGCTATTCTCTGCGCACAGTGCAAGCAGGAGAATCTATAAAGACAGCATATTGGTATTTGATCATTTTTTGTTGTGCAATGATATGTGTGATGCTGTCCAGATTTAGGGAACCATTTATGATATTATTTTGTATTAATATTTTATAATTGTTAAAATCTGTAGGAACTATGCCATGTTTGGTGTCAATAGAAAGGTAATAATTTGTGGGGAATGATTATATAGTTTATGTGTAGGATTTGTATTCATATTAGAAGTTAGGAATATGATTGTTATATTTTAACTTGTGTAAGGCTGGGGAAATTCCCCAGACTGAATGTTTACCCAGCCATTGTCCCTTTAATGGCCCATTAAGGAAGCTCCCCAGTATAATGGGCCGAAGCAGAAAACCTGTTGAGCCACTAGGACTTGAACATGTGACTCAACTCCAGTTTGATTGGAAAGAACTGCACACAGCATGGAGAAGGCCAGAGGGGATAAAAGGCAGCAGCCCCGACTCCATCTTGCTCTCAAGTCCCCAGTCTACAGCCAACACCCATCTCTGGAACTATTCCTCTGAGACTGAACAAAGGATTGAGGCCCACCCTGGTGCTGGGTGCTTACCAGAGGAACAAGCCTGCAAACTCCAGAGGAACAATTGCTGCAAATTGCTTTTCATGAACTTTAAATCATTTGTATGTATGTGATTCGCTTTGACCCTTTAACATCTCTTACATTTTGCTTTTTTTCTTCTTATATTAAACCTTTAGTTGTAGTTGCTAAAGGATTGGCTACCACTGTGGTATTTTGGGTAAGATCCAAACCTATATTGTTCTGTATGCTGTGGCTGGCCCTTTGTGGTCAGAAGAACCTATATCTTTAAGGGACCGTGTGGCTAGGTGGGAGCCGGAGGAGCTGGAGTGCAATAAAGGGAGCTGTTTCTATTTTGGGCAGACTTCTTGGTACCCAGTGTGGGGAACCAGAAGCCTGATTGTGACTAATAGGGAGACTGGTTTAAGTACCACCCATCAGTGTGTAGAGAGTTTGGCTCCCGGTTTTGCAGCTTGCCCTGATTTTTGCACGTCCAGGAAGGTATCCCAGGAGGCCCCGGTCACAATACGCACATTGCATAAAATGTACAAGTGGATAAAAGCAGAGCAGAGCTGTTCTACCCTCTTTCATATCTTCTCACAAACCTTTCTAAAAAAGGTTGTTCCTTAAAAATCCCTGAGCCAATGAGGGATAATGTCCAACCAGTTCCTCCTTTTGTGAAAGGTAACAGTCATACTGGTAGTATTCTCTGCTGCTTTATGTGTATATTTATTTCAGGTGCAATAAAGACTGTTTCACAGTTTCTGCCTGAGTGTTGCACACATATTTAAAGGAGTGTGACAGGATGCACATCCGTGCAGCCCTAGGGCATGACCTGTGTAACTTTTCTGTTCAGTTTTGCAGTGTAATTGTGGGATTTGATGCCAAATACGCTATACCAGGTTCCTTTGTGAATGCTCAGAACATATTCCACATGATCACCGTGGTGCCATGTTTCCTACAACATGTGTGTACAGATGTGAAGCATGTTACAGGGTTCAGACTCTCAGGACTATCTCCAGCACAGTGGCTGGAGATTTACATGTCAGGGGTTGCTAATGCCCTCCCTGGCTCAGGTAGAGGTAAAGAGAATAACACAACAGAGCAGAGGGGGAGGGGCTGTCAGCGTTTGTAAAAACAAGAACACAGACACTATAGGAGGGAGAAGCTGCAGGCTCTGACCTGAGAAGACACCATCTTGCAACGAACTTCAAGCAAGATCTGGGCCCTGCCTTGGAACAGGCAGTGAATGGCTGTGAAACATCGAACAGCCAAACACCTTGTGCATAATCTTGGACTATGAGATCAGTTTAGGCAGAGATGTTAGATGAATAAGTGGTTTATACCTTTTATTTGATAGTGGTCACTCCTGACTCATTTATAGTAAGAATTTGCCTTGATTGGCCATGTTCTCACTTGAAATCGTACTGTGATCAATAAACTAGCATTTGTTTGATCTAAAGCTGTGTAATCTTCAGAGGGTGTGGATGTGGAAGGCTGGGCACAATCCACTTTGTTAAGTGGACGGATTTGAGACTAAGAGGATTGGGAGTGGGTCCCAATCCCTGTAAGGCAGTGATTCCCAATGCAGCGTCTGTGGCGGGGTGTGCTTGTTTGGGGACCAACACCTGTGTGGCTAGTGGATTTACACTCACTACCTGGGACCAATTACACGCTGGTGGCTGGTGTGGACTGACTCATCAGTGAGGGGTCACCCAGCAGAGCAGGGTGAATTGGGATTCAGGAGTGGGGTTTGAGGTGTCATAGCAACACACCAGACTGGATTTGGGGAGCAGCCTGTCACAAGGCGACCCTCTGAAAAGGCCATGCATAAATATTAGGAAGGCCTGCTTCAACTTGTTTTTCCCCCTAGTGAGGGGAAACTGAAACAGGCTCACTTGAGTAGCTACAACTGACCTCAAGAGGGCATGTGGGGATTACTTCTGTGTCAGCACAGAACACTTAATCTCTCCCCCAATTCGGTGTTTACTCCTGACTACTGACTTCCCCAACCATCTGACTGAGGTAGAGCTTCTAAGTTCCTCCCCAGACCCTTCAAAAGGAGTCCCAAGAAATAAAAGGTTGCAGGCTCTGCAGGCTGCAAGGGACCAGGAAGTGAAGTTGAGGGCTGCCCTGACCTATTCTCCAAACTTCAATTGCTCCCCAGCCTCTTGAAGGTGTCTGGGGATAGAAGAATGGGGTTTTTTTATGTACTCTATAGGCTCTGTGGGGGGAAGAGGAATCTTATTGTGCAGTTGATCCACCCAATCCTGTGCAGGGGCTTCAGGAAAGCAGAAGGAAGGACCCCAGTTTGGAACCCAACTTGAAACTAGTCTTAGTTGGAAAAGTTACTTTTCCACCAGATATGTTCAAACAAATGATCAGATTTTCACTGAAAAGAGGAGAGATCTGAAACCCAGTAATTTTTGCTTCAAAGCCAAAACAAATTCATTTTTCAGTTGCAAAAAAATGGAACATTTTCCCTAGTACTTTTAGTTTTACCCGAAAAGAACCTGAAAATGTTCAACAACAAATGGAAACATTTGTGCAAAAATGTCCCTTTTGTTGAAAAGTCTCTGCAGCTGGTAAACCCCTTCCTGTAGAGTGGAAGGCAGAGCATCCTGTGAGGCTGCCCCAGAGCAGTGAATGAGGATGAGGTAATCATGGTAATGACCAAGACTGAAAGTGAAATGGATCACACACAAGGGCTATGTCTACACTAGAAAAGTTGAGTCGACTTTTGATAAGTCGACTTTAATAAGGTCAACTTAACAAGTGGCAACACTTTGGGTCGACTTAGTCCACTTTGTTAAGTCGACCTAACTGCCCTTAGATCGACTTAACAAAGTGGACTTATGCATCTACACTGGGCTTAGGTCAACCTAAGGAAGGATTAGGTCGACCTAAGGAGGCTTAAGTCGACCTAATAAGTGGCAGTTATTAAGTTGACATAAGCTTTCATTAAGTTGACTTACGGAATTTCTTAAGTCGACTTAATGAAAGCCTAGTGTGGACATGGCTTAATTTAAGTCGACTTAAGCCTCCTTAAGTCGACTTAAATTGCCAGTGTAGACATAGCCAAAGTGTTGTCAAACACAGCTACAAGAAGCCTTTACTTCTCATGAACCTATATTGATTTAAAGCAGTGCCAGAATCTCACATTCTCACTTTGTGATGTAACTTTTCAAGTGAACCATTCATGGGATCAATCAACCAAAAATTACTCCTCAACCAAGGTGGTAATTTTAAAAAGGATGAAGCAGAATTATACTTGGTATGCTTGGGACAGATGACAGACTAATAAAATCGTCTCCTGTATAACTTTCACTTCCCCCACTAGATTCAAAATAAGATTGAGGTTGTCAAAGGTTGGAAGCTTGTGAACTGTGCTGGATTTTGGAAATTCTATTAGCTTGCTGAAAAAAGATCATTTAACATATATCATATTTGTTATGAATTACGACCCATGCTCCCAGTACCAATGGCAGTTCAAACATTGGGCTAAAGTTACTGCTCAGTGGAAAAGCTCCTTTTGACTTCAAGATGGGACAGGATTTGACCATTAGTTTCAAAGATCACTTTAATGGGCACTATCTTGGTGATAACTGATGACAACTGTTTCCACTCAAGATGTTAGTTGCAGTGAAGTTGGTGTCATTAGCAAGGCCAAATTAATCTATCAGTGAGCCATAGTAAACATCCAGCTGTGGGCCTCTACCTGCTAAAAGCATAAACAGTCAATAAATGGAAAGAAGGGAAAAAATACACTCCAGTGATGTTCCCACCCATCCAGGTTATGGCAGTCTTGTCCCAGTCTGGATAAGTACTGCTGTAAGAGAAGGACGTGGTTCTTTACCTAGTACTCTCTGCTCTCCTTGGTTTTGTTGGGAATGGCAGTGAGTCACAGCTGTGCGTGAGAACTAATTTACTCACCCTCATTCATTCATGTGGATTTGCATGCAAATTGAAAGAACCTCAGTTCACTCACTTATGGTTTTGCAACCCAGTGTCTGGGTTGCAACACCACTACACTTACATTTGGTCTGGCTGCCCCTCTGTCACATTAAAACCATTTCCCCCATCCACCATGAAATTTGGTCCCAGGCAGATGCCTAATTTGTGTATGCATTGCCCTGGTCACAAGATGGCACCATTGCAAATAGTCTTAGAAGTTCTTTTCTCATAGTGAATGAGTAGTGTTCCATTTTCGAAGAATTTGTGTATTAGTGCTAGTTTTGTTATGCAGGTTCTTTTTGGAGAAGTTGTTGCAAACAGCAAGAAACTTGGCTTTCTGCCTTAATGTTTCTAAGGAGTGTCTGTTCTTGATGAAAGAATTGCTCCCTAGGAATCAGGCATTAGTGTTTTGGTGGAGATTACTGAAAGAGGTGTTTGTCTGCAGGATGTTTATGGCCACCTCTGTTCCGGGACTGGTGACCGACTATAGCACAAATGAACAAATTACACTAAGAAAATACCTAGACTCAATATCACAAATTTCTCATCTAGTGTGAAACTGATATGCAAGCCCTCAATATCTGATACCACTTAGCAGAGTGGTGATGATATAAAATTCAGTGAGCTTGCCTTGTTAAAGTTGTAGGAGAGGTTTTCTTTCAGGGTGGTTTTTTGGCATGAAGTCATGTAGAGCAGTGGTTCTCAATCACTGTGTTGGGACACATTACTGTGTCACCACACTGGTAAGTGTGTTGCAGAGAGCTGGGGAGATGACTGGATTTGGCTTGGAGGGAGTGGGCTATTGAGTCCTGTAGAGTCGCAAAATGCTGCCAAGTGTGTCGTGACACACGAAAGGTTGAGAACCACTGATCTACAGTAATAACATTGTTGACAGTGCTGCTTTAAGGTCTACTGATTTTACAGTTGTTTTGAATTAATTTTTGTTTTACGCTAAAAATAATTATAAAATGTGCCATTTGCAGGGAGAGATGCGGAAACATGGGTATTTTATGTAAATTGTGAAGTTACTGGTGTTAGGCTTGAAGCAAAAGCCCAGCTAAACATCCCCAGTCAGCCTACCTTCCCCCCCCCCCCACTTGGCTAACAGACCTGATAAAAACCAACACCCTCTCCTTAACTCCCTCGACAAACCCACCTCCCCCTCCCTTCTTTCATAATGCCCTCTGCCCCCTCCACCCATCTCCCCCTCCCTTCTCCCTCCACCCATCTCCCCCTCCCTTCTTTCATAATACCCTCTGCCCCTCCACCCACCTCACCCCCCACATTCATAGTTTGATATAATTAAAGTGCCTCCGCCCACGGGACGTGCTGCTCCCCACTCCATACGGGCGTGATAAGTTTCGTTTTAAATAGAACAATGATTTGTATTAGTATGCTAATCAATGTTAAATGTAACCTGATTGAAATGAAATAGTATATATTCTGTGCTGTACCGATATCACTCTGAAGCTGTTTGGTCAGTCTTCCCGGTATCGTGAAATAAATCCTCTTCAGTGTTACCTATACTGCCTGGTTCTTGGGGAAAGAATCTTTACGAGCTTTACACTGGATTTGACAAAAACTATTAACCAGTGGACAGGTAACTCTAAATATGAGGGATTCCTATGTAGCTACAATTGTTGGATAAATGCGCAAGACCAGACTCTGGAACTTACACACAACATAGGGTCTGATAAAATTCTGGGCAAGATATTGCATTTCAGGAAGAATAACCCTAGATGGATTCCCAGGCACTATACTTTTTCTATGACTCTGCACCAGAAATCTAAACCAAACGCACTTGTTGCTTGCAATCTACTCACAGCAAGGAGATAGCTACATTCTCCACATGGGGTATTAAAAAGCTGTGCTGATCTGTGATTCGGCTTCCAACAACTCTTTATTTGGCAGAGTCATTGCTGGAATAAATTTAGCTGTCATTGGATTTGTAACAAAAGCTATTAAATGAACTTTCTTTGGGCTACCTATTCTGAGCAGAAGAAAAATGGGGAGAGTTGAAGACTACCACTCACACGCTCAAAAGGCCCAAAAAGTAGTGGTGGGACATGGGGCCAATTGATAGAGGGGGATTCTAGGGATAAGGAAGAGGGGCTCATGGTTTATGCTGGCAACCCCAAACTAGGTTCTGCTGCATTTGCTTTGATAGTGGAGTGTGTGCAGTCAGGGGCACTGAAATTACAGCCCACAATGTTAAATAGATACTACCAGCAACTACAGACCAAATAACAGAAACATTAAAGCTGGCACATAGCCCTGCAACAAACCATGTTGCCATCTTTGCCCACATATCTGTACAAAAGACACCTTCACGGGACCTAATCAAGCCAGCTACTCCATCAAGGGCTCATTCACTGGCTCATCCACGAATGTGATTTGTGCCAGGAATGCCCCCCTGCCTTATACATTGGATAAACAGGACAGTCTCTGTTCAAAAGAATAAATGGACTCAAGTCTGACATCAGAAATCACAACATTCAAAAACCAATAGGGGAACACTTCAATCTCCCTGCTCACTCCATTAATGACTTATTAATAGCTGTGCTCAAACAAATAACCAACAAATCAAAGCTTCAAAGAGAAACTGTAGAACTGGAATTCGTATGTAGATTTGACTCTGTTGCCTCAGAGTTACAGGGACTATGGATTTATTTCTCACTACAATAGGTGATTTGACCTCACCTTCCTCTCTATGCTGTTCCCCAGTGTTTGAATCCTAACATCTGCTTTGATTTGTTGTTACAGCCTGACCCGATCCTATGTCTTACTCTTCCCTGCATTTATTTTCCTCCCATTCTGTAAATTTCCCATCTTTAAAGCACCTGACGAAGTGGAATTTTCTCCCATGAAAGCTCATGTGATAAATAAATTTGTTAGTCTTTATAAGTGTTGTTTTGAAGATACGGTGTTAACAAACCCTTTGCAAACCATAACAGTTTTGATTTGTAAGCTATGTGTGCAGTCCCAGGAGAAAGCAGACTGAATAGGGAGCAAACAGTCTTTTCTTTTGTTAATTATGCTCATTATTATCTTTAAAATGAACATGGAACCAATGTGACTTTTCCAGTTATCTACAATCGGTATACAATTATATATGGTACAGAGCACATAATAACGTGATTGCTAATAGTATTTCCCATGTAACTTCAGCATGCCAAACAGATCACTAACCTGAGACAATGGCTTCTTCTGTCCACAGTTGATCCCTCCAATAAAAACCATATTGGGCATCACAGGCATTGGATACTCAAACACAAAATCAATTCTCTTCAGCCAAATGGATCCATGACTTAAAAGTTCCTTCATTGTCATTGACTTTTGCAAAAATTCAGAGGCCAGAGTTTCAAATTCTGAATAGGCAACATTACAAAGAAAGAATTCTGATGCATAGATTAATAAGTTCTTTACACGCTGGGTAAATGTCATATGGTCTGTGCTGGCTGAAATCATTCTTGGGACATAAGAAGGTGGGTTTGGACATTGAGTAGCTTCCAAGTCAATACCACATGGGATTCCCCGTAAGAAGAAAATAGAAGGGATAGAAAGATGCAAAGCTATTATCTGTCCACACGGCAGCATAGGATCTGTAAAGACAGCATCAAAGTTACTCCCTTCAATGTATTCCATCAGCTCTTTGTTGTGCAGTAAATGTGTGCAAGTGGCGAGAAGCAGAGACGAAGTGTTTTTAATATTTTCATATATATCCATAATCCTAAAAAGAAATGGTTGTTCCTTAAAAATGTTCTTAGCAAACCTGAGAAAATGTCCATCCAGCTCTTCCTTCGAGAAAGGTACAGGATATGTTTTCCTAGTGTAAGACTCTGATGTGCCCATGAACAGATTTATTTCTGGTGCAACAACAATTATTTCATGGCCTCGCTGACTTATTTTGTCTACGACGTCTCTCATGCTGAGCCAGTGACTTCCATCCATGGGCAACACGAGCAGCTTCCCACCGTAAGCAAAACTCAAGGAGGACATGAAAAGCAGCAGCCCCACAGGAAACGAGTGACAGAGCTGAGCAAAAGGAGACATTTCTTCCCTGAAAGCCTAGTGTCTACTGTCGAACGTGTATGGTCAAGTTGTGTAACAATAGCCACACCTCATGGCAATGCTTCATAATTTCCCTCACATACCTTGGAGTGTCTCAACTTTGCCCAGGTTTACTATTGGCTGTTTGCACACGAAAATTCAACAGGAAATTAGGGACTGTAAAAGTCTGAAATTAGAAGGGCAAGTTGACAAAGGAGAGCTTATTCCCCAACAAGATATCTTCAGGGTAATCTTTGCTATTAAACTATGAACACATGCTCCAAGAACAAGTAATACTTTAACCATGGGCAGTTGGTAATAAAGGCAGGGGAAGGTTGAGCCTCCAGACAGCCTGTGGGGCGGCACCTCTTTCCCCACCTTCTCTGCTGGGAAGGCAGAAAAGTTTTTCATGTGCACGTTCCCCTCAGCCATCCAGGAACCTACCTGCATAGAGCATAGAGAGCTCAGCTGGCCAGATCGGCAGACAACTTGAGGCTCCCTCAGCCTTCTAACTTCTCTTCTCTACTTCACAATCTGCCTGCCCTTGCTTGCCTGGCTGGGCCCCAGCAGTGCTACAGTGTGAATCTGCTCTCAGCCTGCCTGCCCCTAATCTAAATTAACTATTGCTTCTCCTGGTTGCCAGACTGGTTCCTCCTGTCCTCCCCACACTCCCAGCCTCTTCTTAATCAGTTAAGAGTCCTTTGCAGGGCCGGCTCACAACATTTGGCACCTGAGGCGGGGAGCCCAAATGATGCCCCCAACCCCTCACTTGGGCCAAAACTTTGAAAGTTCTCAATTCTGCCTTCTTCCTGTTCTACTCCTCTCATAGTACTGCTCTGCTACCTACCCCAATAAAGGACACCTAACAATGTAAAATGCCTTGTTCAAAAAGGCCTCCAGGGTCAGCCGGGCCTCAGGTTGTTGGCCCCAGCCCTGCAGCCGGGCCCCAGATTGTTGGCTCTGGTGGGGGCTGCAGCAGGCCACTGGGATTGGCTGGGCCCCAGATCACTGTCCTGGTGGGGCTGCAATGGGCCACCGTGGCCCCAGCCCTGGTGCACTGGCGCTGAGGCTTGGGGCACGTGCCTCGTGCCCAGCGCCAGCAACGCCACTGGTCGCAGGGCCTGAGTGAGGGAAGATCAGCGTCTTAATGGCCTAACTGGCTCCTACTATTTCAGCTGACTGCCTGTTTTCCTCAAGTGGGGTCAGGGAAGCAGCAGGACACAGGAAGCTCCCTGAGAAGCTGGTGTTAATCAGTCCAGGGTCCTGGGGGTGCTAGAGCGGTACATAAGAGGCTCCTCCTCCTTTCTCTCCCTGCAGTTCCTGCTGCTTCCTGTTATTCCCTCTCACTTTCTCTCCTGCCTGCCTGTTATGTCTCTTGTGCCCTCCTTCCTGCAGCACAGCGCTCCACCGTCTCTGTGCATCTAGAGCAGATAGAATACATACGCACCTGCAGCAGACACCATTTTCTACACTCTGGGTCCTAGTGGTGCCCCCCCACAATCTGGCACCTGAGGTGGCCGCCTCAGTTCACCTCATGGTAAGGCCAGCCCTGCACATCAGTTTTGGACAGTACTACACATACATAGCTTTTAAGGGGAGAAGGAAGAACCGACATGATCATCTCTTCTGACCTCCTGCACAATGCAGGCCACAGAATTTCCCACCCGCTCCTGCAATAGACACTTAACCTATGCTTGAGTCATTGAAGTGCCCAAATCATGATTTAAAGACTTCAAGGTACAGAGAAACCACCAGGAAATGACCCATGCCCCACACTACTGGGGATGGTGAGAAATCCCCAGGCCCCTGCCAATCTGCCCTGAGAGAAAATCCCCTCCTGACCCCGTATTTGGCAATGAGTTAAACCCTGAGCATGTGGGCAAGACTCACCAACCACTCACCCAGAAAAGAATTTTCTTTGCACCAATTCAGAACCAACCCCATCTAACATCCCATCGCAGGCCATTGGCATATTTAGCATTTGTAGTCAAAGATCAGTTAATTGCCAAATTAGACTGTCCATCAGTCATCCTTTCCATAAATTCATCCAGCTCGTTTTGAAGCTAGCGTGGTTTTTGTCCCTACCCTTCTGCTTGGAAGGCTATTCCAGAACTTCACTTCTCTGATGGTTAGAATCCTATGTCTAATTTGAAGACTAAACTTCCAGATCTTCCAGATGTCATCCAAAAAAAAAAAATAGCTCTTACATGGGAATCTCTGCCACATTGTCTGCAGTGAGGAATGATGCAAAGATTTCATTTAGCTACTGCACAATGGCCTTGCCTTCATTGGTAGATTCTTTAACACCTTTGTCATCTTATGGTCCCACTACCTCTTTGGCAGGCTTTCCTATCTCTGATGTACTTAATTATTTTTAATTACTGATTGTTTGTGCATCTTTGGCAAGTTGCTTTTCAAATTTTCTCTTGCCTTGCCTTAATATACTTTTACATTTGAGTTACAGTTAGTGTGCAGGCTTGTGGCTGTATTAGTATTGTCCTGGCCACCCAGTAACAGACCATCAGAAAAGGAACTTAGTACTATCACGGAAGATGTTGATGGCCTTGACAATTCGTATTACAAAATGGACAATTGTTTATGAAGGACAGAAGAATCTATCAATACGACCCAATTCAAAATCTCCACTGTTTGTAGATGACAATTGTTGCCTAATATGGGATTTCTATTAGTTTATTTTTGCATCATACTGGCACAAAGCCAGAACACTACTTTTGCTGATCAGGTCTATGAATCACCTACAGGAACAAAGAAGCGCCTGTCTGATGAAATGTGCCGACTCACCCTGACTGTCACATACTTGGAGTAGGGCTCAGAGATGGCTTATGCAATTCACGATAGAGAAAGTTAATGAGTTAAGTTAATGAGTAAAACAAAAACATTCTTCTTGAATGAAAATGGTGCCTGTAAATGCCAAGGTAGAATTAATCCATTTGAGGTGGAAAGGTCTTGTTCCGTCAACTCCACAGAGTTTAAAAATAAATGAGGTAGTAAGTTCAAAAAGATTGCAAGCGGAGCTAAAGTCTAGATGCTGGGAGTTCAGCTATAAAAAGTAGTTTCCTACAGCTGCAGAGTCAAAGCATCCACTTCCAGCTTTGAGATGGCTCCAGTCTTTCCTAGACTTTACTAGTTTGCTGCAGGGTGTTTTCTTTCCTTAGAGTCTTTGGGGTTTGTGGCTGGTGGGTGACTGTTGGTGATACATCAGGACGAAAGTCACTGGCCTCCCTCCCTCCTGATCAATGCTAAATGCTCTCATGCCTTCCTGCTGTGGTGCCACTCTGGGTCATGTGCTGCTGAGCAGCCTAACCTATGCAGCAGGGCAGGGGTCTGTGCAAGTCAAGTCCTGCCCTCCCCACCTTCCACACGTGTTCTGCCCCCAATATTGGCAAAGCCCAGGTGTCCCCCACCCAAGCACTCCACAAAACACCCTGCTCCTCCTGCCAAGCCCAGCCAACCTCCCCAGCACCACTACCCTCCCCTAAAACCCTGCTTCTTTCCAACATGCCCCAAACTGCTGCCCTTGTCTGCACTCTGGCCACTGGACAGCTCCCAAAAGACCTGATACCTGATGCTACCCTTGCTGTGCAGTCACCAAACACTGCTCTGCCCTAGCAGGGCGTAGCCATGGGTGGGCCAGGGCTCACCCACTTGGCCCTGAGACTTGCGCACCTTAGCCCCTGGTAGTGGGACCACCCAGCAACAGACACCCGCAAGCAGGGCAGAGGCATCAGTGCTGGCACCTCTGCACCGCTTGCGACCACCGGGCCTGCAGCTGCAAGTGGAACTGAGGCACCGGCATCTCTGCTACACTGACTACTGCGGCCTCTGGCTGCTGCCAGCCCCATGCTGAGGCCGCGAAGTTTGCACCGCTGCCTGCTCAGGGCCTGTGGCTCTTCCCCTCCCTCATGTGACCAGAAGCTGCCCTTGGCTGGGTTAAGGGCATGGCCAGAAAACAGAGGCTGGCTACCCCCCTGTGCCTGAGAAACCCGCCCCTCCCCCAGACACTAGTCAGAAAAACCGGCTTTCCCAGATGAGCTGTAAAACCCCTCCCTTTTTCACTCCCTTGCCAGGAGTGCAGTGTCCCCTCTCTGCTCAGTCTGCTCTACTCTCCACACACACACCCTTCCCCTGAGATCCCACCACCCGCCCCTGGACCTGCGTCGCTGGCACTGGCCCTGAGCACTGAGCCCTGCCACACACTGAGTGATCAAATTCCAGGCCAGCAGTGGCTGGGAAGGGAGGGGACAGGAACAGCTCACCCTCTGTGCAGAGCATGTGGCTGGCCTGGTGGCATCTTATCTTGTGTAGCTCTCTCGCCTCCCACTTTGAAAAGTGATGATGGGGGGAGGGCCCTGCTCCCCCCTCCAGCCCACACACAGTCCTGTTCTGGCAATTTGCTCCAGCATCAGTGGAAAGAGGAGTCCCACAAAGTCCCAGTTTCTTGTGAGCCAGGAGGAGTGCATATGAATGAAAGATTAACTGTGAAAACACTTTCCACTTTCTATCCAAGAACCACAGAGCAACTAACCAAAACAATGAATTAATCTACACAGTCCTCCTCTGAGACAAGCAAGTATGATCCCTGGTTTTTGGATGGAGAAACTGAGGCATGGGCTGATTAAGTATCCTTATATCCACTGCCTTTTTAATCAATGGCAAGACACAGGACTCCTTGTTTGTTAGACTTGCAGTGTGACATTGGACCATCAGTCGTTTAAATGACTGATGGTCCAATGTCACACTGCAACTCTAACAAACAAGGAGTCCTGTGGTACTGTTAAAGACTAATGTATTTATGGCATGAGCTTTTGTGGGAGAAAATCCCACTTTGTCAGACGCTTTGAAGATAAATTTGTTAGTCTTTAAAAGTGCCACAGGACTCCTTGTTTGCTTGACTGACCTAGACTAACACGGCTACCCCTTTGGAACTGCAAGTCAGTAATCGGGGGCATTATAAACCACCAAATCTTCACATTCCTCGCTCTGCTTCCAACACCAGGTCATGCTGCTTCTGCCCTTACATTTACTTTCCATTTCCCTTATCTGGAAAACAAAGGCGTGTCTTTCAAATGTGTCAGTAGAAAAGGTTTTAGAACAAACATGTCAAATAACTTATGGAGGAGGGTGATCCAGTTAATACAATGTATTTGGATTTTTTAGAAAGCTTTTGATACAGTACCACACTAAAGGGTCTTAAGAAAACTAAGTAGACATAGTATAAGGGGGGAAGATCCTCTCTTGGATCAATAAGTGGTTCAAAGACAGGAAACAAAGTGTAGGAATAAATGGTCTGTTTTCACAATGGAAAGAGATGAAATGCAGGGTCCCTTAAGGCTCTGTATTGGGACCAGTGCTGTTCAACACATTTATTAACGAGGTGGACCAGGGGTGAACAGTGAAGTGGCTACGTTTGCAGACAATTTAAACTTGTTCAAGATAATTAAGTCCAAAAGCAGGCTCTGAAGAATTAGAGGGTTTTCATGAAACTGGGTGAAAATGGCAGATTAAGTTCAACATTGATAAGTGCAAAATAATGAACATTGAAAAAATAAGCTCAACTATACTTATATGCTTTTTAAATCGGCTGTTATTGCTGCAGAGAAAACTTAGTGTCACCACAGATAATTCTCTGAAAATTTCCTCTCACTGCACAGCAGTGGTCAAAAAGGCTAATAGTACATTAGGAACTATATTATACAAGGGATAGAGAATAATACAAAAAAATCTAATGCCGTTATATAAATTCCTGGTGCACTCACACATTGTCCAGTTCTCATCATTAATCTCAAACAAGAGTTAGTGGAACTGGAAAAGTTTGAGGGGGGGGCAACAAAGAAGATCAAAGTTATGGAATAGCTTCCATTAGAGGAGATGTTAAAAGGAATAGGATTGTTCATCTTAAAAAAAGAGGTGTGTGTGTGTGTGGGGGGGGGGTTACAGAGGTCTATAAAAATCATTAATAATCTAGAAAGAGTAAATAAAGATATCTCATTTACCATTTAACACAATACAAAAACCAGAGATCATCCAATCAAATTAATAGGGAGCAGGTTTAGTGCAAAGAAGAGGAAGTACTTTTTGACACGATGCACAGTTAAGCTGTGGAACTCATTGCCCTAAGATATTGGTGGCCAAAAGTATGACTGGGTTATAAAAGGAACTGGAGACAGACCTACACTCTATGACCATCAATGACCATTGGTCAAGATGGGCAGCGATGCAACTGCATGCCAGGGGAGACCCCAGGCCTTTCACAACCAGAAGACTGGAATGGAAGACAGGCAGAATCACTCAATAACTGTCTTGCTCTGTTCACTCCCGCTGAAGCTCAAGTATGGCCCAGTTTCAAAGATAGGATACTGGGCAAGATTGGACTATAGGGTTGTCCCATATGGCAGCTCTTAAAGTAGCAAATGCATAAGGATGCAGAAAAAAGCCTCTTCCTGTGTTTAAAATATCATATACATTTTTCTTAGTTGGCTTCTTAGATTTCTCCAAGAAAAAAACAGTACCTACTATACCAAGAACAATTTCCAACTAAAACAATGAGAGTCCTGTGGCACCTTAGGGTGCACCTACACTAGTAAATTAAGTCGATTTAAGCAGGTGTAAGTCGACTTAATTTACTCTGCGTCCACACTGGAGTTTCCTTAAGTCAACTTAAGCTGCTGCTTAAGTCAACTTAAGGAAATTTACAGTTGACTTAATTAGACCTCCTTTTAAATCGACTTTAATGCTTAAGTCGACTTCTTAAGTTGACTTAAGCAGTGTGGACGCCCTAAGTCAACGTGACGTAGGGCAGGGCAGGCCAGGGCAGGGCAGGGCAGGGCAGGGCAGG
The DNA here is from genome assembly GCA_007922175.1 of Pelusios castaneus. Classification (NCBI taxonomy): domain Eukaryota; kingdom Metazoa; phylum Chordata; order Testudines; family Pelomedusidae; genus Pelusios; species Pelusios castaneus. The sequence continues at coordinate 470,914 of ML686102.1, forward strand.
GGAAAAAGGGAGCCCCTGCTCCCTTCTCCCCAGGAAGCCGCTAGTGGTTTGTCCTGGGGAGAGCCAGTCCCGTATGGGACTGGCTCTTCCCAGGATAAGCCACTACCAGCTCGTCCCAGCTCCCTTCTGGCCAGGACCCAAGTGGTCCTGGCCGAAGGGAGCCCTGTGCTCCCTCCTAGCCAGGACAGCGCTCCAGCTGCTGGGAGCCCTGTCTGTGCTCCCTTCGCCCCCCAAACCACTCCGGGATTTGCTGCCTCCAGGAAAGCCAACCCCGTGTGGGGCTGGCTCTCCCCAGGACGAGCCCCCCTAGCCTACGGAGCGAGGCTCCAAAGGAGCCTCGCCTCTCCCTGGACCTAATAAGTCGACTTAGAGAGTCTAGTGTAGACACTGTAAGGCTATGTACACACGATCAGATTAAAGTGCAACATGGCAATCGCGGTATAAAAAACACATGACCTTTACTGCGGGGGAGCGCGTACACACATCGCTCCTTGCAACGCAACAGAATTCTTTGCAATATCACGGTGTAGCACAATGAATTCTGGGCACCTATCCCACAGTTCAATTTTCTCTCAATCGGCGCTTGGAATCCTGGGATGAAGGAAAGGAACGCAAAGCGCCATGGGTAAACTCTCATTTTCCCGTGGTGCACTGTGTTCCCCTTGCGTCTTCCTCGTTGCCAACAGCAACTCACGCCTATTTTCAACAGTGCAGTAACGCACTACTTGCGAGCAATCACAACTGCGACAGCATGGATCCTGCTCTAATCTCCACTGTCGCCTTCAGCATTCTAAATACATCTCAGCTGGTTGCTCAGTATGCAATGAGCTCCGATCAGACAAGGACGCCGAGGAGCAGGGGCTGATCGATGCCCTGCAGAACAACAGCACCGCATTGCTCAGCTCCTTCACCGATCATCTGCACACGGTGCAACGCCGTTTCTGGTCGCGAGAGACGAGCACCGAGTGGTGGGATCGCATTGTTATGCAGCTGTGGGATGATGAGCAGTGGGTACAGAACTTTCGAATGAGGAAAGCAACCTTTCTGGAACTGTGTTCCAAGTTGGCCCCTGCCCTGCGACGTAAAGACCCCAACATGAGGTCAGCCCTAACCGTGGAGAAGCATGTTGCGATTGCTGTCTGGAAGATGGCGACTCCTGACTGCTATCATTCGGTTGCAAACCAGTTTGGAGTCGGGAGGTCCACCGTCAGATTAACCCTCTCACAAGTGTGCCGAGCCATCAATCGTGTTCTGCTACGGAGGACGGTGACGTTGGGCAATGTTCGTGAGATTGTGGAGGGCTTTGCTGCCAGGGATTCCCTAACTGCGGGGGAGCCATAGATGGCACACATATCACAATTTTGGCTCCAGACCATCTCGCGACCGAGTACATAAACAGGAAGGGCTACTTCTCCATGGTGCTGCAAGCACTCATAGATCACAAGGGGCGTTTTACGGACATCAATGCTGGGTGGTCGGGAAAGGTGCATGATGCCCGCATTTTCAGAAACACTGGACTGTACCAGAAGCTGCAAGGGGGTACCTTCTTCCCTGATCAAAAAATTACTGTGGGGGATGTGGAGATGCCCATAGTCATCCTTGGAGACCCAGCAGACCCACTGATGCCATTGCTCATGAAGCCATACACCGGGAACCTGGATCGCAGCAAGAAGCGGTTCAATTACCGATTGAGCCGCTGCAGAATTACTGTGGAGTGTGCCTTCGGCCGCTTAAAAGGGCGCTGGCGCTGTTTGTATGGGAGGCTGGACTTGGACGAGGACAACATCCCTGCTGTAATTGCGGCGTGCTGTGTCCTTCATAACATTTGTGAAAATAGGGGAGAAAAGTTTTCCCCGGGGTGGGCTATGGAGGCACAGTGCCTCGAGGAAGCATACGAACAGCCAGCCACTAGGAGTATTAGGGGGGCCCAACAAGGAGCTGCTCGCATAAGGGAGGCACTCAGGGGGCATTTCAATGATGCCCTCCCGTAGTTCACTTCAAGGACGCATCAAGTGCACCTTATGAGATTTTCACTGTGTACAAATAAAGCCACTCTTCAAGTTTTTGGTACTGTTTTTATTAAAAGATAAAAGGGGTGGTGGTGGTTGGGGGGTTTTGGAGGGGTTACAGGTGGGTGTAGCTGCGGGTCTCTAAAAAGTAGCTCTGTGAGGGACTGGATGTTGCAGTATATCAGGGGGACGGGTGGCCTTCAAAGAAATGCTTTGAAGGACTACGGGATGTGGGAGGCAGACACGTCTGAACTGTCTGGAGTGGAGCCCATACATTAATCGCCTGGGTCTGCAGAGCAATCATGCTCTTGAGCAGTTCTGTTTGCTCCTTCATGATGCTTATCAGTTCGTCCCTGTGTTTCTGCCTCCTCTGTTGGGATTCCTCTCTCCAGGCTCAATTCTCCCTCGCGGATGCCTCTGTCGTTTTCATCAGCTCCTAAAACATATCCTCCCTGTTTCTTCTAGCACACCGCCGAATGTTTCTCATGCGGTCAGCTGGGGTAGACACCGGCCTTGTGAAGGTCGAATCTAATAAAAAAAAGAATAATACAACTATTGTTAACACATAGCTTAGATAACCAATGTAACCTTCCAGTAGCACAATCCACTGGAAGGTACAAGGCAGTCAACATCCTATGCTTTGCTGAAGCAGACAAGGTACGTCCTAATAGAAACCTTACTGAGGGCTAACATTCTGCACAGGGCACACTGATGGAACCCGATATCTCTCTCCTCAGAGTGCCCCTGCCAGCTAGAATACATATCCTACATGCCACTGGATGCCAGCCGGGACCGTATGCTGCTGCCTTGTGTGCTGCCATGGTTCCCAGTGCTGTGCTTTGCAGCTGGCGAGGCCGAGTATCCTTATACGGGAGCGTAGACACATACGCTATCCCATCTAACCTGAGTAGGAGGCTCTGGCGGTACATTGAGGAAACCTTTAGTGACCTAAATACAGATGATTTTTTGACAATCACTGCTTGTGTTGATGCACTTCTAATGAATGCATAGTAAAGAGCGTGCACAGTGGGGACCGAGACAGCAAGCACCCCCGCCCCGGACAATGATTTTTTAGCGGGAGCCATAGCTGCACGGAAGAGAAACTTACCTGAACTCCCCTCTGCCGCCTCAGAGGACACGCTGCAATTCATGTCTTGGGTGGACATCTCAGCGGGGGTGCAGAAGAGCTCCTGGCTACACGATGTTGTGCTCTCCTGCAGGTCATCCTCCATCTCCTCCTCCTCATCGATCACGCCTTCATCCTGCTCGGCTCTGGCATTCAGTGGAGGAGGGGGGGCCAATGTGTCCACAGGACTCTTTGCAGTGGTTGTGGGGTCCCCACTGAGGATGGCTTCGATCTCCTTGTAGTACCTGCATGTAGCAGGCGCTGATCCCGAACGGCAGTTTGCCTCCTTCGCTCGGTGATAGGTTATTCTTAGCTCCTTCACCTTTGATCTGCACTGCACAGTGTCTCTCTCATGACCTCTCTCGGACAAGGCCCGAGAAATTATGCCATATGTATCAAAATTTCGCCTGCTGCCGTGTAGCTGCGCCTGCACAGCAGACTCTCCCCAGATGCTGATCAGGTCCAGCACCTCTGCCGTGCTCCAAAGGGGTGCGCGTCTTCCACGATGGGCCGCCATTGCTAGGTAAGATCGGACCTGCACTACACTCCACGAGGAAGAGAACAGGAAGTGAAACAGAGGAGAAATTCGAAAATCCCAGGAATCGAAACAGGGCGGGGACTGTTTCATCACGGCCACAGAGCGGGTGGGGGGAAGACCAGAGAGGACGACTTTGGAATGCTGGGACACTTCCGGAGGCCAATCATTGCACGGTAAGCGTACACATGAGTCGAAAGGCGCAACAGCTGTTCCGCGTTAACTGCTACCACCCTCGTCGAGGTGGTTTTTGTATTGTGCTACAAGTGGGCTGTTGATGTGCAAGAGCCCTATTGCACGTGTGTACGCTGTTGCTGTTATCGCGCAGTAATGACTCTTAATGCACGATAAAGTGATCGTGTGTACATGGCCTAAGTCGACTTAGTAAGGCCAGGTTTAAGTCGACTTAAGAGTCCTGTGTGGACTCTCTAAGTCGACTTAATAAGGTTGACTTAAAGTCCACTTAGTAAAGTTGACTTGGTAAAGTCGACCTAAATTTCTCAGTGTAGACTAACAAGTTTCTTTGGGCATAACCTTTCATGGGGTCCAACCCACTTTGCAGATGCATGAAGTGGAAACTATAGTTAGGAGGTATATATACACATGCAAAGATGGGTGAGAAACATTACAATGAGGAGGCAAGTGTTAACAGAGTCAATTCAGTTAGAGTAGATGAAGCCCATTCACAAAAGTTGATTAGAAGGTGAGAATGTGTGTCCTGAGAATGTGTGTCAGGACTTTTTTGTCCTGAGATAACCATTCCAAGTCCTTTTTCAGACCCAATCTGATTGTGTCGAGCTTGCATATGAGAAACTAGAGGAGAGGAACTTGAGCCTGTGCTTGCAGATGGTATGTTGCATAGCTTGGAAATGAAAGGGGATGGTAGTGGAGTGAAGTGGCTTTGGTAGGGGGCAGGTTCTTATGCTGGGGCAGACCAAAGCAGACCTGTAATGTGAGGGAAAGGATTTTGATCCTGAGTGAGAGGTTGAAAAGGAAAAGAAGGGAAGAAAATGACAAACGTTTAATAAAGAGCCTGGAGGAAATGGTCTCATGCGTGCAGGTGGAAGGTTCATCGACCATTTGTGCTGACATGACATTACATACAGCTGTGGAGTTTTGCTTTCTTTGAGCCACATGCCTTTTGAAAGTCACAAACATATGTTATAAACTTACAAACTTCAGTTTAATTTACAATGGAGAAAATTTCTGTCCATTAAATAATGTTTCTCCACATTTACGCTGCTGTGACACAGCATGCTTTGGTGAACATACTTTTAAATAAAGCTTTTGTTTCTTTCTTTGGTAATATTCCTTTGACTTTCAATTTGTTATAGCAATGATCATTGTTAATAGCGAGAGAAAATCATTTGGAGTCTGGCAGCATCCTATTTTGTATTTTGTGTGGAGAGACAGAGACGAGGGTTGTGTAAATTAGGTACGGAACAATGAGATATAGATTCATAGACTCTAAGGTTAGAAGGGGCCAATATGATTATCTAGCAGGCCACAGAATCTTACCTACCCACGGTTGTAATTAACTTCTAACCTATGACTAAGTTATTAAAGTCATCAAATCATGATTTAAAGATTTTAAACTACAGAGAATCCACTAGCAAGTGAGCTGTGCCCAATGTTACAGGGGAAGGCAAAAAAACCCCAGAGCTCTAGCCAAGCTGCCTGGGGGAAAATTCCTTCCTGATGCCAAATATGGCAATCAGTTAAACCCTGAGTATGTGGGCAAGACTCACCAGCCATAGACACCCAAGAAAGAATTCTCTCTAATAACACAGAACCTACCCTGTCTAATGATTCTTCTAGGGTCACTGGTATATCTATCACCAGTAGTCAAGAATCAGTCAATTGCCAAAGAAGGCCATCCCATCATACCATCCCCTCCATAAATGTATCAAGCTCAGTTTGAAGACAGCTAGGGTTTTTGCCCCTACAGCGGCCCTTGGAAGCCAGTCCAGAACTTTACTCCTCTGATGGTTAGAAACCTGCCTCCAATTTGAAGCCTAAATTTCCTGATTGGCAGTTTGTATCCATTTGTTCTTCTGTCCACATTGGTGCTCTACTCAAATAATTACTCTCCTTCCCTGATATTTATCCCTCTGATGTATATATAGATAGCAATCATGTCTTCCCTCAGCCTTCTTTTGGTTAGGCTAAACAAACCAAGCTCTTTAAGTGTCTTCTCATAAGGCAGGGTCTCCATTCTGTGGATCATCCATGTAGCTCTTCTCTGCGCCTGTTCCAGTTTGAATTCATTTGTCTAAACATGGGGGACCAGAACTGCACACAATATTCCACGTGTGATCTCACCAGCATCTTGTATAATGGTACTAACATCTCCCTATCTCTATTGGAAATACCTCTTCTGATGCGTCGTGGGCCCGCATTATCTTTTTTCACAGCCACATCGCATCGGCAACTCATAGTCATCCTATGATCAACCAGTATGCCCAGATCCTTGTCTTCCTCCATCACTTCCAATTGATGCACCCCCAACTTATAGGAAAAATTCTTATTTTTAGTCCCTAAATGCATGGCCTTGCACTTTCCATTATTAAATTTCATCCTATTCCTAATACACCACTTTGCAGAGTGATCTAGATCTTCCTGTATGATGTCCTGATCCTTCTCTGTATTGGCAATACCTCCCAACTTGGCATCATCCACAAACTTTATTAGCACATTCCTACTTTTTGTGCCAAGGTCAGTAATAAAAAGGTTAAATGAGATTGGTCTCTAGATCAAACCCTGAAGAAATCCAGTAGTAATCTCTCTCCAACTTGACAGTTCACTTTTCAGTACGACCCACCGTAGTCTCCACTTATAATGTTCATTGATCACCTACTGCCTTTTTCCATAGAAAAAAAATCTCAAAATAAGAGTAAACACAAAAGAGAATCAATGGATGTACCCGAGGTACATTTTTTTCCCTCCTCACAGTTGATTCCTCCTATGAAGACCGTGTTGGGCGTCACTAACCTGGGATACTTGAACACAAAGTCATACCTCAGTAGCCATATGGAGCTATTTCTGTGAAGAGTTGGTAAGTGCACATCTCTCTGGAGAAACTGTGAAGCGATGTCTTGGTATTTGGTATAAAAATCCTTAAAATGTGAGGTCTCTAGGGAGTTCATGAATAGATTCAGCACTCACTGGGTAAAAGAAAAGGTTACTTACTTGTAACTGGTGTTCTTCGAGATGTGTTGCTCCTGGCCATTCCATGATAGGTGTGTACGCGCCATGTGCACGGAACGCCGGAATTTCTTCCCCTAGAGACCCCGTAGGGCCGGCTGTGGCGCCCCCTGGAGTGGCGCCGTTGCGGCACTCTATATAACCCACAGTCGGCCCTACCCTCCCCAGTTCCTCCTTGCTCCCATTCCGAGCGGGGATGGAGGGAGGGAAGTGGAATGGCCAGGAGCAACACATCTCAAAGAACACCAGTTACAAGTAAGTAACCTTTTCTTCTTCTTCTTCGAGTGATTGCTCCCATCCATTCCATGATAGATGAATCACTCGCCTTACCTCAGGCGGAGGGTCGGAATCACAGCTTAGCCGAGAGCAGGACAGCTCTACCTACTGCTGCATCCTCTCTCGAGTGCTGAGTGATCGCGTAGTGCGCCGCGAAGGTATGGACTGAAGACCAGGTGGCTGCCTTGCAGATGTCCACCAACGGTACACCCCCCAGAAAGGCCGCTGAGGAAGCCTGTGCCCTTGTCGAGTGGGCCTTGATAGGGGGCGGGGGAACCTTCGTCAGGCTGTAGCATTCGCGGATGCACGCCACTATCCATGCTGAGAGCCGCTGCGATGAGATGGGTTCCCCTTTCATTCTGTCCGCCACTGCCACGAACAGCTGTGTAGACTTGCGGAACGGTTTCGTTCTGTCAATGTTGAATGCCAGGGCTCTACGCACATCTAGGGTATGTAACCTGCGCTCCCTGTCAGAGGAATGCGGCTTGGGGTAAAACACAGGCAGAAAAATGTCCTGGTTGGTGTGGAATTGAGACACCACCTTCGGCCGGAAAGCTGGATGTGGGCGCAAATGCACCTTGTCTTTATGGAATACAGTGTACGGGGGGTCCGCTGTCAGGGCCCGCAACTCTGATACCCTCCTGGCCGATGTGATGGCCACTAGGAAGGCCACTTTCCAAGACATATATAGCAACGAGCAGGATGCTAGAGGCTCAAAGGGCGGGCTAGTCAGTCGAGCAAGGACCAGATTTAAGTCCCATTGTGCCACCGGCGGACAGGTTGGGGGAAAAAGCTTGTCTAGGCCTTTAACAAACCATTTCACCATAGGGGCTGAGAAGACTGTGCCCTGCCCTGCCCCCTCGTGGAAGGCCGAGATGGCCGCCAGGTGGACCTTTACCGAAGACGCCGTTAAGCCCAATGACTTGAGATGCCACAGATAGTCCAGGATACATGGAATTGGGGCTGATCCCGGTGTGACTCCTTTGTCTGCCGCCCAGGCAGTGAACCTCTTCCATTTCGCACTATAAGTAGTCCTTGTAGAGAGCCTTCTGCTATTAAGCAGTACCTCCTGAACCTCCTCCGAGCATAGCTGTTCGCTCGGTGCTAGCCACTCAGATACCACACCTTGAGGTGGAGTGACTGGAGGTTTGGGTGCCGGAGTCTGCCGTTGTCCTGTGACAAGAGGTCTGGCACTAACGGCAGGTCTATCGGGGCCTTGGTTGAGAGGTTCCACAAGGTCGTGTACCAATGCTGCCGGGGCCACGCCGGGGCCACCAGAATTACCGTGGCCTTGTCCTGTTTGATCTTTAGGAGCACCTTGTGCACCAAAGGCATTGGGGGAAAGGCGTAGCTCAACCGCTCTGTCCACCTGATTGCAAATGCATCCGCTACGGAGCCTGGGTTGCGACCTCTGAAGGAGCAAAAGCGGGTGCACTTCGCGTTGGAGTCCAAAGCGAAGAGGTCCAGACGGGGAGAGCCCCACCTCCGGAAGACCTCCTCCAGGATCTCCCGTTTTAGTGACCACTCGTGTGTCATAAATTTCCTGCTTAGGTCGTCGGCCAGCGTGTTCTGTGATCCTGGTAAGTATGACGCTATCGGCAGGATTGAGTGGAGAATGCAGAACTCCCAGAGACTGAGGGCTTCTTGGCAAAGGCGAGAGGAGCGGGCTCCGCCTTGTTTGTTGATATAAAACACAGTTGCTGTGTTGTCTGTCTGGATTGAGGCTACTTTGCCCTTCAGGTGGTCCTTGAAGGCCTGACAGGCCAAGCGAACTGCCCTGAGCTCCTTCACATTTATATGGAACTGGAGCTCCTCGTCCTTCCAGCAGCCCTGGGTCCTGAAACGCCCCATATGGGCTCCCCAGCCCAGGTCCGACGCATCCGTTACTAGGTGAGCCGAGGGACTCGGGGTCTGAAAGGGCAACCCGGCACAGACGTGTTCCTCGCGGCACCACCAGTCGAGGTCCTTCAGGATCCATGGAGGAGGGGCCACAATAGTGTCCAGGTCGTCCCAGATTGGGCGGTACACTGAAGCCAGCCACAGTTGTAGGGGGCGGAGACGGAGCCGAGCATGTCTGATCACGTAAGTGCAGGCCGCCATGTGCCCTAATAATTTCAGGCACGCTCTTGCTGACGTCAGAGGGTGCCTTTGCAACTCTCTTATGCTGTCTCTAATCACCCAGAATCGTGACTGAGGAAGAGTCGCCCTTGCAGCTAACGAGTCCAGGACCGCGCCTATGAACTCTATTCTTTGTACTGGTATAAGGGTGGACTTCTGCCGATTGATCAGCAAACCGAGGCGGTTGAACACGCCTTTGATGATATGTAGATGGTGGGTCACCTCCTCGTGGGAGCGCCCCCTCACTAGCCAATCGTCCAGGTATGGGAAGACATGAACTCGCTCTTTCCTGAGAAAAGCCGCCACCACTGCCAGGCACTTGGTGAATACGCGGGGAGCCGCTGCCAGTCCGAATGGAAGGACTGCGAACTGAAAATGTCTTTTGCCCACCAAGAAACGTAAAAACCGTCTGTGGCGTGGGGCTATTGCGATGTGAAAATAGGCGTCCTGCAGATCGAGGGCGGCAATCTCCCGGATCCAGGGAGGGGATAATCGTGGCCAGCGAGACCATGCAAAAACGGACCTTGCGCAGAAAACGGTTCAGGCCCCACAGGTCCAGGATGGGACGGAGGCCTCCCTTTGCCTTGGGGATAAGGAAGTACCGGGAGTAAAACCCCTTCCCCCTCAGGTCCTGAGGTACCTCTTCTACTGCCCCCTTGTCCACAAGGGACTGGACCTCTTGGGCCAGCAGTTGTTCGTGAGAGGGGTCCCTGAAGAGGGACAGGGCAGGGAGGGGGCGGGATGGGGGGGGCGAAGAAAACTGGAGTGAGTATCCATGTTGTACCGTGTGGAGCACCCATTGATCTGATGTAATCTGTGCCCAAGCACGGTGGAACCGGGATAACCTGTTGGTGAAGGGCGAGGGGGGTGGATCCGTGGCAGAGTCTGGTACGTCGTCCCTGATCGCACCTTCAAAAGGTCTTTTTGGACCTGGAGGACTGACGCGGCCCGCCTTGATTCTGCTCCGACGGGCGGCGGTTGCTCCTGCGCCCATTACGACCCCTCCTGCGGTCCCAATTCTGACGCCGCTGGTATGGATGGGTCGTCTGCTGCGGCTTAAAGAGCTTTCTCTGTGCCGCTGGGGTATGTAGGCCCAGAGATTTTACTATAGCCCTCGAGTCCTTGAGGGACTGCAATCTGGAATCCGTTTGAGGAGCAAACAATTCCGGGCCTTCGAAGGGCAAGTCCTGGATGGTGGCTTGGACTTCCATCGGGAGGCCCGAGGCCTGGAGCCAGGAGCTCCTTCGCATGGTGATGCCGGAGGCCATCACCCTGGCGGCGGCATCTGCCGCATCTAGGGCCGATTGCAGGAGGGCGCGGGAGACCACCTTGCCCTCCTTTACCGTTGCCGACAGCTCGGACCTCGAGTCCTGGTCCAGCCTGTCCGTCAGCTTGTCTAGGGCCGCTCAGGAGTTGAAAGTGTATCTGCTGAGGATTGCCTGCTGGTTGGCAATCCTCAGCTGGAGCCCCCCCCGAGGAGTAGACCTTGCGCCCAAACAGCTCCATTTTCCTGGCGTCCTTAGATTTAGGCGTTGGACCTTGGTGGCCTTGCCTCTCCTTTTCATTCGTCGCTTCGACTACCAGCGAATTTGGAGCTGGGTGCGAGTAGAAGTGCTCGTGTCCCTTGGCTGGGACAAAGTACTTTTTCTCCACCCTCTTGGCCGTCGGAGGAATAGAGGCAGGGGTTTGCCACAGTGTCTTGGTGGTATTCTGCACCGTCTTTATCAGGGGCAGGGCCACCCTGGACGGACCTTCTGGGAGGAGAATGTCAATCATGGGGTCCGCCTCCTCCACGATTTCCTCCGCTTGCAGGCCCATGTTCTTTGCCACCCTCCTAAGCAATTCCTGGTGGGACCTGCTGTCATCAGGAATGGGCGCCGGTTTCGCCCCTGTCACTGCCTCATCCAGGGGTGACGACGACAATTCCCCGGTGGGGTCCAGATGGGGGCCTTGCACTCCCGTGAACTGCTGGCCCGCCTCAACCCGAGCAGGGCTCCTGAGGCTTCCCTTGGCCGGGTCCAGGCGAGTCGCCCTTCCCAGCTCTGGTGGGGCACTCGCCATGCAGGAGGGCTAATGCCTAGATGACAAGGTGGAGGGAGGCCTATCTGACACTGGACCCTGGGCTTGATGGTACGCCCAAGGGGTCCAGAACGGCCACTGCTGGGGCGGCTGCCACTGAGGGCCCCACTGGGTCTGGGAACGTGGGCGGCTATCCCCTCTCCTCCTGGAGTGGCTCCTGCTCCGCCTGGCAGTGCTCGCACCGTCCTCAGAGTCCGAGGAGAATTTGCTCCGGGGTGACCAAGGCGGGGCGGTGCCGGACACCGTCGAGTAAGCGGAATGGCCCTCTTGCGGTGCCGAGTCCTGCAGTGCCGTCGGCCGACGGTACCGTGAGGAGTCCCGATCCAGACGCTCCGGGGAAGAGCGGTATCGGGGGGCCCCTGCGGCTGCTATCACCATGGGCGGTACAGGGGAGCGGTGCCGCGCCGGGGGTGGAGCATGCCCCGATGCTTGGCTCTCCTTGCGGGCTGGGCTAGTAGGTACCCGGCATGGCTGCTCCGGTGGCGAACGGTGCCGTGGGGAGACCGGGCGGAGCAGCGCCGGCTTTCCCTTCGACGGCACCGATCTCTTCGGTGCCGGAGGGCATGTCTCTTGCGAGCATGGTGCCGTGTGCTCGATGAGCTCCCGCGCCGCTTCGAAAGTTTCTGGCGTCAAGGGGAGCTGGAGATCCTCCTCCAGGATCGCTCTGGTCGGCGACGCAATGGACACCAGACTCGACGGAACCCTCTCCCGGGCCGGAGTCAACGGTGCCGGTGTCTGTTGCTCCGGGAGCGAACGGTCCGAACTCGGTACCATCTGAGTCCCGAGCTTGCCACGTCTAACAGGGGATCTGCCTCTGTCCGATCTCCTCTTCTTCTTCGCCGGACCAGGGGAGAAGGAACGGTGCCGTGGAGGCGGTGCCGTAGGCTTCGGTGCCGACGGGGAGAGCCAGTGCCGCGGCTCCTTAACGGGGTCCTTAGGCCTCGGTACCTCCTTCGTAGAAGCAGGAGCGCTCTGCACCAACGGTGCCGCGCTGGAGTCGGGATCCCCCGCGCTCACCGGACGCAGAGCTTCCTCCATCAGAAGGAGCTTCAGTCTGTGCTCCCTCTCCTTCTGGGTTCTAGGACGGAACCCTCTGCAGATTTTGCACCGCTCGTGCAGGTGGGACTCTCCCAAACACCTCAGACACGAGTGGTGCGGATCGTCCAAGGGCATAGGCTTGCGACAGGCCCCGCACGCCTTGAAGCCTGGCATGCCCTAGCCCCGGGGCCGGGGCTCTCTCGTCGAGAAAACCATGTAACTACTCTTACTATTAATGTTTTAAGCTACTCTATCTAGCGTACTCTGCTAGCAAGCTAGCTGATGTTCCAGCGACCGTCAGGTTGGTAAGAAGGAACTGGGGAGGGTAGGGCCAGCTGTGGGTTATATAGAGTGCCACAACGGCGCCACTCCAGGGGGCGCCACAGCCGGCCCTACGGGGTCTCTAGGAGAAAAAATTCCGGCGTTCCGTGCACGCGGCGCGTACACACCTATCATGGAATGGAAAGGAGCAATCACTCGAAGAAGAAGTCATGTGATCTGTGTGTCTGACATAGCATCTTGGGATATAGGAAACAGGGTTTGGAGATTTACAGATTGTATGCTCTAAACTGCATGGAAAGCCTCAAAAGAAATAAACAGACAGCATGGACAGATGTTCTGCCAGGATCACTCCACATGGCAATGCTGGGTCTGTGAAGCATGTGTCAAATTTACTGTCTTCCAAATATTGTATTACTCTCCCACAGTTGTGAAAAAAAAATTAATGAAGTGCATGCTGTGCTGATATTCTGCAAGGATAGTGTATGGAAAAGAGAGTTCATGCAAGAGATTTGTAGTAAATTTGCTAAAAGTCTGGTCGAGATCTTCCCGGATGTAAGGCACAGCATACGTTTTCTTGTAAATGCTTTGTTTCTTTCAAGAGCAAATTGACTTCTGGAGCAAGCACTACTATTTCATGACCTTTCTCATGGAGTGTCTCCTCTACTATACGCATGCTGACTGCTGAGCAAGTGACTTCCTTCTTGAGGGACCACCAAGAGCTGCTGACTTTCCATAAACCCGAAGGAGAGTAAGAAAAGAAAAATCCCTGCAGCAAGCCAGTAATGAGAGAGAAACCACAAAGCCATCTCAGAGCTGTAAGAAGATATTTTGGCTCTACCAATGCACAAAACTTCTTTTTATAGCTGAACTAACACAGCTCACAGTTTACATGGTTTGCAATCTTATTTGAACTTACTGACTCATCTGGTTTTAATGCTTAGTAAAAAGGAATAACAAATCTGTACCTCCTCTAATGGAATGATTCTACCTGTGGATTTATCAGCACTGTTCTGATTCAAGGAACATAGCGTTGTTTTACAAATTAATTTTGGGCTGGTCTGTACTGCCACATGATTTTGGCGGCAATCGAAGAGAGATGCGCTAAGTACTTAAAACACCGTGTATCTCCCTCTGATTGACTACCGCCTACTTACTCAACTGCCTTCAGTAGCCTGAGTCGGAGGGAAACCCCTTCCCTCCAACTCAAGGCTACTCCTTCTGTGGGGGTGGTCTTCCAGAGTCAGCTTCCTGATCGGCTGAGTGGGTCTTCACACACCCACTCAGTCGATCAGGGAGATTGATCTGACAGTGGGAATTCACCGCCATCAGTGCAGAAAGCCCTTAGTATGCATTTTGTTGCATCAGCTACTGTAACACCTGTCAGTCTGAGTGACTCAGCATATTTCATCACCCAGTGCTGTCTTTACGATTGCAGGTCATTCACTGACCTGATGAACACAAGTAGCCATCTGGGTTTGTGCCAGTGTGATGCAAAAACAAACTAATAAGAACACCATGTTGGCAGCAATTGCTGTCTTCAAACAGTGATTTTGAGTTGGGTCATATCAGTAAATTCTTCTGTCCTTTTTGAACAATTGTCTGCTTTGTAATAGGAATTGTGCAGGCCATCAACGTTCTCTGTTTTATTACTAAGCTCCTTTACTGATGGTCTTTTAATGTGTGGCCAGGACAAATACTAATACGGCCACAAGCCTGCACACAAGCAAGTTGTATTGAGATTTTACTTTGCTTTCAAGTATCGGGGACTAGTTCAGTCTTCATTCCTTGGCAACTCTGAGACTGAATACTAGTGAGACTAACAGAATACCAATCGTATTCAGGATATGGACACAGTAGCAGCTGTACTGATCACATGTGATATTTAATAGCCACATCAAGGTAAAATCTTTCCTGCTCAAGCTGTGATCTCATGAGAACACACTAGCAAATCAGGTTGCCCCGTGCTCATGTCTGAAAAGGGAACCTGCAAAGAACGTGCAGGTTACTGAAGGAAGAGGTGTTGGTAATGCAGTAAGTTCTGCTGTGATGGGGTATACAGACACCACACTGATGGAGAGGGGATAATGAGATTCCATGTTCCCAATCAGCCCTGGCTCTTACACCTGTCCTACGTGACTAGCCAGGAGGGTGGAGATAGAAGAGGAAAAACCCCGCTCAGCACTGACTGACTGGTAGAGGGAGAGGTGCTCTTGAGCTATTCCTAGTAAGAAAGACCTGGCTGGGGCCAGAGTCTAACTAAAAATTGCCATTAAGCTGCCTGGAATGAAGGACCAAGTGGGGCTGGAACCTAATGGGAGCACTCTGTGGGAAGAGAAGGACACACTCTTGGTCCCATTATAAAAATCCTTAAAAAAAAAAGCCTAATGAACACCTCTGTGTGTCTTCAGACATTAGACAACTGTTAGAACTTTTCAGGGCTGGCTGATGACATGTTTCTCTAGTCAGCAGGGAAATGCAATATTTTAGTGCACCCAGAATGACCCCACACAACTGACCTTTCCATCAGGCAATAGATTGCATCAGTTGTTTGCTGGATGCAGAATGCAAGTAAGAATGACACTGCAATTCAAATAAGCTAGCCCTATGCTTCATGAGTAGTTTCCCCTTGACAACTCAACCTAGGTTGGTTCTCTTAGTGCAAAACTTATGAGACCATCTCCTGACATCTCCATCAGAGATTGTACTTGTGAATGAGGACTTCTCTCCAGAGAGTGGTGGCAGATATGATGCAAAAACCAATTTTCAGACTTTCCTGAGGTCTGTCTTTTAAAAGAAATTTCCCATCACTTACAAATTCTTAGTGCAGAAATTTCCAAGATAGTCAAGAGAATGCCACAGGTACTATAAAGAAATTAGTTGAAACAGAGAAATAAAGTTAGCTGGGAAGAGGGTTCCAGGAAGACCAGAGAAAAGCAGAGATTCCTCAAATTTGAATGTTGCTCTTTCTGAACCCTGATGAAGTCGTAATTTAGATGCAGGTCCGTCTTGAAATGTTCAGGAGGGACACATGAGATTGATTGAAATTATGAACAATTATTCAGCAGTCCCAATTAAGAGGAGACAGAACTCCATGTACTGGAAAGAGGCTGCTTTTCCCCTCTTTGGCATGTGTATATATACCTCTCAACTGTTGTTTCCATTTCATGCATCTGACGAAGTGGGCTGGAGCCCACGAAAGCTTATTCCTGAAGAAATTTGTTAGTCTTTAAGGTGCCACAAGACTCTCGTTTTTTGCTGTATACAGATGAACACAGCTACCTCTCTAGAACCTCTTTGGATAGAAACAGATCTATTTTCAATAGGATGAGAAATGAGGGATCTTTGCTCTTTCTTTTTAGTCAAAATGATAAAGTATAAATTACTCGGGTGAACACTGCATAGAATTTATAGAATAAACAGCCTACCCAAGGCAGGTTATCCCTTTCAGTTTCCTATTGCCTTTGAATATTGCCGTTGACTTGGGACTCTCAAAACACTAAGGGACATTATCTCCACAACCACACAGAAGCTCAACTATTCAGCACCATCTTGTTTAAATCACTCTAGGAACAGCTATTTGTTCAAATTTTATGTAAGTCCTTAAAAGGGAGCCATTCTTAGGAAAAGACTAATTAGTTAACCTCTCAGTTCAGTAAGCAGATACCATGTTGATTGGATGGCTGATGTGATATCTCAATGCATTAGAGAGATAAAGCATTTCTGTTCAGTGTAACAAAGAGTGGAGGGCTGTCAGGAAGACTGGTGAAGACCCTGATCACTGGTTTAGGCTAAAAGAAATGCTGAAAAGCAAAAGAGAATCTGTCCCAAAGTTTATATGTGCATTGCCTGTGCTTCAATCTGAAGGGAAACCTAGCAATAGAGTGTGCTGAAGAAAAAGATGGACACTGCAGAACTCACCTTACAGAGCAATGTTGCATTTACATGAAGCCATGCACATTTATTCTGGAAAGTGAGTAGCAATTTCTGTGCTGTGCAATTTCTATTCAACATATTCATTAATGAGGTGGAACAGGAGAGGACTAGATCAAGGCCCCAGGGGGGCCTGGGGCTGCCCACTCTAATGACCCCCCACAATACCAGCCTGGGGATAGGGTGGCCCTGGCCCTCTGGGGGGCAGGGGGTACTGGGGACTAGGTGGAGCTGAGGGGGGGGGGGGTTACAGTCTGGCCAGGCATGTGGGGGAGGCAGGACATCCAGAATAGGGAGACAGAGGAGGCCCAGCAGACCAGCCAGTCCGGGGAAGGGGTGGGCAAGCTGACAGCGGGCAGTGGCAGCATGCCGCTCAGTCGGGCCGGGGCCAGACTTCAGTGGGATGGCAAGGCCCTCCATTAGCCTGCAGCCAGGGACTGCAACCCCCAAAGCCCCTGCCTTAATCTGGCACTGAACAGGGGGTGAACAGTGAACTGGCAAAGTCTACAGGCAGTATAAAATTGTCCAAGATAATTAAGTTCAAAAGAAGGCTATGAAGAGTTAGAGGGATCTCATGAAACTGGGTGAAAATAGCAAATGAAATTCAACATCAGTAGGTGCAAAATAATGCACATTGAAAAAATAAGCCCAACTATACATGTACAGTGATTATCACCCTATGTAGTCAAATTCCAAAGGGGTAGCCGTGTTAGTCTATTGTAGGAAGACGACAGAGTCCTGTGGCACTTTTAAAGACTAACATATTTATTTATCGCATGAGCTTTCGTGGGAGAAAATCCCACTTCGTCAGACGCTTTGAAGATAGGAAAGTTACAGAGTGGGAGGAAATTAAATGCAGGGGAGTGTATGACATAGCATCAGGTCAGGCTGTAACAGCAAATCAAAATACTGTAGGTGTTAGGATTCAAAACACTGGGGAACAGCACATAGAGGAGGGGGAGGTCAAATCACTTGTTGTAATGCGAGAAAAATCCATAGTCCCTGTTTAACCCCAAGACAACTGAGTCAAATTTGCATATAAGTTCGAGTTCTGCAGACTCTCTT
>ML686102.1:493575-503887 GCA_007922175.1 Pelusios castaneus
TGCTGTTACTGTTAAAATGTGTTGTTTCACTTTTGTGAGGTGACTGAACATAAGAACATAAGAAAGGCCGTACTGGGTCAGACCAGAGGTCCATCTAGCCCAGTATCTGTCTACCGACAGTGGCCAGTGCCAGGTGCCCGAGGGAGTGAACCCAACAGGCAATGATCAAGTGATCACTCTCCTGCCATCCGTCTCCATCCTCCGATAAACAGAGGCTAGGGACACCATTCTTAACCCCTTTCTGGCTAATAGCCATTTATGGACTTAGCCACCATGAACTTATCCAGTTCCCTTTTAAATATTGTTATAGTCCCAGCCTTCACAACCTCCTCAGGTAAGGAGTTCCACAAGTTGACTGTGCGTTGTGTGAAGAAGAACTTCCTTTTATTTGTTTTGAACCTGCTACCTATCAGTTTCATTTGGTGACCCCTGGTTCTTGTATTATGGGAGTATTTAAACAACTTTTCCTTGTCCACTTTTTCCACATCAGTCATAATTTTATATACTTCTATCATGTCCCCCCTCAGTCTCCTCTTTTCCAAGCTGAAGAGGCCCAGCCTTTTCAATCGTTCCTCATACGAGGCACTCTCCAAACCCCTAATCATTTTAGTTGCCCTTTTCTGAACCTTTTCTAGTGCTAGAATATCTTTTTTGAGATGAGGAGACCACATCTGTACACAGTATTCGAGATGTGGGCGTACCATGGATTTATATAAGGGCAATAATACATTTGCAGTCTTATTTTCTATCCCCTTTTTAATGATCCCTAACATCCTGTTTGCTTTTTTGACCGCCTCCGCACACTGTATGGACATCTTCAGAGAACTATCCACAATGACTCCAAGATCTTTTTCTTGACTCGTTGTAGCCAAATTAGCCCCCGTCATATTATAGGTATAGTTGGGGTTATTTTTTCCAATGTGCATTACTTTACACTTATCCAC
Organism: Pelusios castaneus; assembly: GCA_007922175.1. Classification (NCBI taxonomy): domain Eukaryota; kingdom Metazoa; phylum Chordata; order Testudines; family Pelomedusidae; genus Pelusios; species Pelusios castaneus. The sequence goes on from ML686102.1 coordinate 494,520, forward strand.
ATTAAATTTCATTTGCCATCTGGATGCCCAATCACTTAGTTTTGTGAGATCTTTTTGGAGTTCTTCACAATCTGCTTTGGTCTTGACTATCTTGAGTAGTTTAGTATCGTCTGCAAACTTAGCTACCTCACTATTTACCCCTTTCTCCAGATCATTTATGAATAAATTGAATAGGACTGGTCCTAGGACCGACCCTTGGGGAACACCACTAGCTACCCTTTTCCAATCTGAGAATTTACCATTTACTCCTACCCTTTGTTCCCTGTCTTTTAACCAGTTCTCAATCCATGAAAGGACCTTCCCTTTTATCCCATGACAACTTAACTTACATAACAGCCTTTGGTGAGGGACCTTGTCAAATGCTTTCTGGAAATCTAAGTACACTATGTCCACTGGATCCCCCCTGTCCACATGTTTGTTAACCCCTTCAAAGAACTCTAATAGATTAGTAAGACATGATTTCCCCTTACAGAAACCATGTTGGCTATTGCTCAACAGTTTATGTTTTTCTATGTGACTGACAATTTTATTCTTAACTATTGTTTCAACTAATTTGCCCGGTACCGACGTTAGACTTACCGGTCTGTAATTGCTGGGATCCCCTCTAGGGCCCTTTTTAAATATTGGTGTTACATTAGCCGACTTCCAGTCTTTGGGTACCGAAGCCATTTTAAGGGACAGGTTACAAATCTTAGTTAACAGTTCCGCGTCTTCACATTTGAGTTCTTTCAGAACTCTTGGGTGAATGCCATCTGGTCCCGGTGACTTGTTAATGTTGAGTTTATCAATTAATTCCAAAACTTCCTCTAGTGACACTTCAATCTGTGACAGTTCCTCAGATCTGTCGCCTACAAAAGCCGGCTCAGGTTTGGGAATCTCACTAACATCTTCAGCCGTAAAAACCGAAGCAAAGAATCCATTTAGTTTCTCTGCAATGACTCTATCATCTTTCTGTCTTTGCTTCCTTCCTTTCTTTCTTTTTTTCTTTGTCTCCTCCTTCCTTCTCTTTTTTCTTTCTCTCCCTTCTTTTTTAAAACTTTTTAAAAATTAATTTTAAATAAAAACCTTTCTTAAAATTAGATTTCAATTCCAAATTCATTCCAATTAAATTAATTAAACACAATTAATTAATTAATTCTATTTACAGTCACTTTATCTTCAATTAATGCCTATAATTTCTGTCTTGTGAGTTTTCCCCAAAAATTTATTCTGAAAAAGTTTTTCACACGGCTTGAAAATTTTGCACACAAGCCACCAAACCTAGAGGGAACATTGGCTACTAGTTGCGTACACAACAGCAGGCCAGCAGGCTAACATCGGTCAGTCAGTCCCACGCTCTGGGCCTGGCCGGAGCCCACAGCACCAACAAAAAGTGTGTGGATGCATTACTGCCTGCCACCCAGTACCCAGAAACACAGGCCAGCAGCAGACGTGATAGCTACGCATTCACGTTTTTTTCTAATTATAATACGGCCCCCCAACAGTCTGAGGGACCGTGAACTGGCCCCCTATTTAAAAAGTGTGAGGACCCCTGCTGTAAGACCTCACAGGTTGTCTTTCAGTATATTAGCGGCCTGCATAGTTAATAAAACTTAACAGTTTTTACCTTGTATTTTTATTTCTTTGATATATTCAAAAATTTACTGTTTACTGCACTATTTTCAGTGTTATTTCTTTATGACACGACGGACATCAATAGGAGTTCCGGTACCTTTTTTTTAGAAAAAAAGCACTGGTTGCTGGTAAGTATCCTTTTAAGATTAGGGGGCTGTCTGAAAGCAAGGAGAGGTCTGTCTCCTAAGGCTTGAGAGAGTGAGGGATCAGCTTGTAAAATAGGCTGTAGATTTTTGATGATCTGTTGAAGAGGTCTGGCTTGGGGGTTGTAGGTGGTTAAACAGGGACTATGGATTTTTCTCGCATTACAACAAGTGATTTGACCTCCCCCTCCTCTATGTGCTGTTCCCCAGTGTTTTGAATCCTAACACCTATTTTGATTTGCTGTTACAGCCTGACCTGATGCTATGTCATACACTCCCCTGCATTTAATTTCCTCCCACTCTGTAACTTTCCTATCTTCAAAGCGTCTGAAGAAGTGGGATTTTCTCCCATGAAAGCTCATGCGATAAATAAATCTGTTAGTCTTTAAAAGTGCCACAGGACTCTGTTGTCTTCCATTATCACCCTAAACAGAGATCTTGGAGTAGACAGTTCACTGAAAATTTACTCTCATTGCACAGCAACAGGCTAATAGTATATTAGGACCAATAAGGAAAGGGATAGAAAATAATACAGAAAATAAAATGCCATTATACAGATTCATGGTACACTTACACCTTGAACACTGTCTCCAGTACTGTTCACTAAATTTAAAAGGCATTTAGTGGAACTAAAAAAGTTTGAGAGGGGCAACAAAGAAGATCAAGGTTAAAGAATGGCTTCCATTGGATGAGATGTTAAAAAAATTAGTGTTCATCTTAGAAAAGAGATGATGGGGAGTGGGTGGGTATGATAGAGATCTATAAAATCATGAATAGTGTGGAAAAAGTGAATAGAGAAATGTTATTTACCCTTTCACACAATATAAAAACCAAAAATTTTTTGGTCAAATTAATGGGCAGCAGCAGGTTTAATGCAAAGAAGAGGAAGTACTTTTTGACACAATGCACAGTTAAGCTATAGAAAACATTGCCCTGCGATGTTGGCATAGGCGGTCTTAATAGGTGGGCAGCACAGGCAGCTGCCCAGGGGCCCATGGTGGGAGGGGCCCCCGTGTTGCTCCAGCAAAGAGCCAGCCAAGTGACTGGCAGGGGCCTCTGGCATGCTCTGTGAGGCTGGTGGGGAGTTGGGGGAATGGAGAGTCAGGCTGGGGGGTGGGTGAGGGGTTGGGGAACCCAGCAGGGGAGCCGGCAGGGCTGGCAGGTGGGCCGTGTGGGACCTGGGAGGACTGGCGCGGCCTGTGGGGTGCCAGGGAGCCCAGCTAAGGGGCAGGGAGGGATGGCGGCAGAGGCAGCCTTAGACTATCTGGGGCCCTAGCCAAAGGCCCATTGTGGGGCCCCCTAAAGGCTCCCCACTGGGGGCCACAGCTCTCCCCACACCCCAGCTCCCCTTGGCCACGTCCTCCCCCCTACAGCCCCAGCACCCCGCCTGGAACCCTGAACTCCCAGCTTCCCACAACCAGCCCCCTGAGGTCCTTGCACCTGCCGGGGTCCCAATACTTCCCCACCACCAGTCCCAGCCGCAGCTGCCCGCCACATATCCTGCAGGATGAGAAGCAGACACGGCTTTTGGAGTAGGTGAAAGGGCCCTTTACTGCTTGAGGCCCTAGGTGGCGCCTGCTTCGCCTACCCCAAAAGCCACCTCTGGATGGCAGAGGCCCAAAGAGGACCATAGAGTCTGGCAGAGAGTCTGGTGAGGGGTACGGCAGCCCTGTGAGGCTGGCGGAGGAGCTGGTGGAGGTCTGCGGGGGGGACCAGGGAAAGCCTTTGGCAGGTCAGCAGGGGGGCGGATCCCCACTTGGGGTGAGGCCCTGCTGGGGAGACCTGGGGGGCTGGTGGGCCCTGCAACAAGCCCTGCAGAGCCTGGCGGGAGGCCCAATAGGGTTGGGGGTGGGCTGGGAAGCACAGTGGGAGGCGGGGACCAGGGAGACCAGCAGTGTGTCTGGCAGGGGGACCATGGCTCCAGTGGGGAGGCCCAGGCGCTGGTGGGATTCTGGCAAGGCAGATGGAATCAAGGATGGGACCCCCCACATGGTTGTGTCTGAAGGGCCATCCTTGACTTTTGCCCTGGGCCCTGGAATCGCTAAGACCGCCCCTGGATGTTGGTGGCCAAAATTATGACTGAGTTATAAAAGGAACTGGAGAAGGTTATGGAAGGTAGGTCAATCAGTGACTATTGGTCAAGATGGTCAGCAATACAGCCTCATGCTAGGGGCGACCCTCGCTCTCTGACTACCAGAAGTCTGGAGTGGAAGACAAGTCTGGGTCACTCGATAATATATTCTGTTTACTCCTCCTGTAGCTCAAGTATGGCTCAATTTCAGAGACCGGATACTGGGCTAGATGGACCATAGGGCTTATCTCATAGCAGCTCTTAATGTAGCAAATGCATAAGGAAGCAGAAGAATGTCTTCCTGCCTTTAAGTCAAATTCCAAAGGGGTAGCCGTGTTAGTCTATTTCCCACGAAAGCTCATGCGATAAATAAATCTGTTAGTCTTTAAAAGTGCCACAGGACTCTGTTGTCTTCCTGCCTTTAAGGCATTGTATACATTTTCCTAGTTTGCTTCTTAGATTTCTTCAAGAAAAAACCAGTACCAAGTATACCAAGAACTATTTCCAACTGAGATTGTTTTGTTCATGTTTTGCATGTCCATAATGAAGTATCAACAATACACAGAATGAAGGAAAAAAGCCAACACCCTGTTCCACAAAGGAAATAGGATAAAAACTTGGGTCTGTCTTTCTAAATATTTATCCTGGGTCACTTCATTTTCTGCTGAAGAGATGTTTGAAACCAACACTTCATTGTCAAAACCTGACAAACAGATGGCTCTTTGCAGGTGTGAGATTTAAAGCTTTTTCAGTACTCTGACTTGTGCCCCCCAAAAGCTTATGCACTCTGCAGTGTTAGCTGTATTTCCCTGCTTCCTGTTTGTTGTCCCTATCCACATTACTTCGGCAGGGGTTCCTTTGTGCACCCAGCAGGAGGGGCGTGGTGGGTCATGGGTTAGGAACCACTGATCTAAGGAACAATGCTTGACAAAGGGCCATGAGATGTTACATGCTGCTGTGAGGCAGATCTCTGATGTTAGCAGACTTCACAATCTGGCAGAGGATGTCCCTTGTACTGTGAAGAAAGGAGCCTTGATTTTTGGTGAAAGAGGTACAGCAGGAAGATGTAATATTTTCCATTTCAGTGCTCTTTGTGAGGGGTGGCCTGACCTTTTAGAAAGCTTGGCTGTGGTTATAAATAGATATGGTCACATTCCGTACATCACAGGCTGTTCGATATAATGAAGCACTGTCCTGGCTACCACCAGTGTGTGCAACTCACAAGAAAGTGTGATCAACAGAAACAAAAAGCAGCTGAGAGGTGAAGTAGAATAAGGGTATGATGAGAACCCAGGGATCTGGCTGGGAAAAGGTCATTAGAGACTTTAGAGATGTTAGTTTCAGTGAGTGCCTAGAGACAGTTTAACTTAAACTGGTCTACATTGGAGCCTTAGGTCGACTTAAGGAAGGTTAAGTCGACTTACAGACTCCTGCATCCACCTTGGGCTTTTATTAAATCGACATAAGTGCTTCCTTAAGATCTTAACACTTAAGTCGACCTTATTAAGATGATTTAAGCCAGTATAGATGGGTAGTGCCCTTAATTTGACCTAACTGGCCTCCAGGCCCCCTCCCACTGTCAACCTAGCACCTGCCATTGTGGATGCAGGCAGTCGACAGGAGTTTTCAATGTGGACTCTCTTACGTAGACTTAACAAGGTCAACTTTACGTCGACTTAAAGTCGACCTTCTTAGGTCAACTTAATAGAGCATCCAGTGTAGACATACCCGAAGAGAGGAACTTGAGCCGGTGCTTGCCGATGGCATGTTGCATACCTTGGAAATGAAAGAAAAGAGTGGTGGCATGACAGCTGAGGAGGGAGGTAAGTTTGTGCAGGAGAGAAGCAGGTTCTTATGATGGGGGAGACCAAAACAGACTTGTATTGTGACGGAAAGGAACTTGACCAGAGTGAGAGGCTGAGAAGGAGGGGAAGTTCACTTAAGAGGCTCTAGGAATTGGTCTTACTGGGGCAGGTGGAAGGTTCATCGTCCATTTTGTGCTGACATGACATTATATAAAGCTGTGGAGTTTCATTTTCTTTGCGCGCATACCTTTGTGAAAGTTACAAACATAAGTTACAAAGTTACAAAGTCTGGATTAATTTACAACAGAAAGAACCACTGGCCAGTAAATAATGTCATCTACAGATTTACGCTGCTGTGACACAATTGGCTTTAGTTCACATACTTTTAAGTAAAGCCAAAGTTTGTTTGTTTGTTTGTTTGACAATGGATCTTTGACTTTTAATTTACATTAAGGCAATGAAGTGTGTCAAGAGCAAGAGGAAATCATTTGGACTCTGATTCACATTCATTGCAGGCACCATCCTATTTTGTATTTTGTGTGAACATCCAGAAAGGAAAGTCATGTAAATTAGTTACCATAAGATAGAATGGTCATTGCTCACCTACAGCCTTTTTCACAGAAAAAAGAATCTCAAAATAAAGAGTGCCAACACAAAAGAGAATCAATGGACATACCTGAGGTACATTTTTCCCCTCCTCACAGTTGATCCCTCCTATAAAAACCATGTTGGGCATCACTGGTCTGGGATACTCGAACACAAAGTCATATCTCAGTAGCCATATGGAGCCATTTCTGTAAAGTGTTGGTAAGTGCACATCTCTCTGGAGAAACTGTGAAGCGATGTCTTGGTATTTGGTATATAAATCCTTAAAAAGTGAGGTCTCTAGGTAGTTCACAAAGAGGTTCAGCACTCGCTGGGTAAAAGTCATGTGATCTGTGTGTCTGGTATAGCATCTTGGGATATAGGAAACAGGGTTTGGAGATTTACAGATTGCATGCTCTAAACTGCATGGAAAGCCACGAAAGAAATACACGGATGGGATGGACAGACGTTCTGCCAGGATCACTCCACATGGCAATGCTGGGTCTGTGAAGAGCACGTCAAATTTACTCTCTTCCAGGTACTGTATGATTTCTCTGTTCTTCAGGAGGCTGTCACAGTTGTGAAAATACATATTAATGAGGTCCATGACATTCCTGTATTCTGCAAGGATAGTGTACGGAAAAGAGACCTCATGAAAGAGATTCTTAGCAAATTTGCTAAAACTCTGGTCAAGATCTTCCTGGGTGTAAGGCACAGCATACCTTTTCCTTGTATAATGCTTTGATTCTTTCAAGAGCAAATTAACTTCTGGAGCAAGCACCACTATTTCATGGCCTTTCTCACTGAGCTTCTCCACTACTGTTCGCATGCTGAGCCAGTGACTTCCTTCTTGAGGGACCACCAAGAGCCGCCCACTTTCCACAAACCCCAAAGAGACTAAGAAAAGAAAAATCCCAGCAGCAGGCCAGTAATGATTATGAGAAAGAAACCACGGAGCCATCTCAGAGCTGGAAGAAGATGTCGTGTCTCTACAGATGCAGAAAACTTCTTTTTATAGCTGAAGGAACACAGCGAAGGGTTTACCTAGTTTGCAACCTTATTTGAACTTACTGACTCATCTATTTTAGGTCTTCACTATGATGAAACAACAAAACCATACTCCCTCTAATGGAATGATTCAATTTGTGGATTTATCATCACCATTCCAACGCAAGGAATCTCTGTTTTACTCATTAACTTAGCGCGCATTTCTCTAACCTTAATTGCATCAACCATTCCTGACCTCTGCTCTTAGTTTATGCCAGCTCAGTGGTTGCTGACTGGGAGAGGGGGAAAGGGTCTTTTGGCCATTCCTGGTAACTAGAAGTTACCTTCAAGCTGCCTGGAAGGAAGGAGCAACTGGGGCCTGATCCTAACAGGAAACTCCCATGGGTCAGAACCATCTTGTGGAAAGTGGGCCTGGTGCAGGACCTTTGGTTTGATTGGTTCCTCATAACTAGCTTGGCTCCCCTTTGTTTTGGGGCCTGAAGAATCAGGAAGACACTATAGAAGACACTCTGGCGAAGGCCTATCTGCAGGCAAAGATAGAAAGAAGTCCAGGGATGCAGCAGGGAATCTGAGCAAACAGACATCACCTGCTTCATCCAGGGTCCCTGGGCTGCAACCCAGAGTAGAGGGCAATCTTGGCTTCCCATACTGGACCATTGACGTTGGGGATGTGAAGACCACAGAGCCAAGTGCTGATAGGCTCACACAGCCTGAAGCAAGTCGAAGATCGAAGCTCCAGAATGATGCTGACCCTCTAGTGCCATGTTGGACTCGGGTTTCCCTACAGGGGGGCAGAACTAAAGATGTCCTGGCCAAAGGGCCAAGTCACTGAAAGAGGCAGACCAGAACAGGGCCGGAGATGCCGTCAGCAGGGGGTACCGGAGGAGGAGAGCAGTTACATCATGCCCAGCCACAAGGAGAGGTACCCGTGCTAAGTAGACTCTTCCACTCCAGGAGGGGACGGGTTGAGCCCCCCCAAATGAGAGGTGGACACTGCAACTATGACGGTCAGTACAGGAAGAAGGGAGAAGCGAAGATCATGCCCTAATCTGGAGTGGGATAGGTTCTGCTCTGCTCATTGTGTTTATGAATTCTGCATTGCACTGTTTTCCCAAACCAGTGGTGTCTGGATATTTTATTCCTCTTTTTATTAAAAGGTTTACTTTCTATACTAAGACTGTGCTTGCTAGAGAGGAAGTAGTGCCTTATTAGTGTGGCCAGAGAATAGTGTGTGATTTCCCAGGAGACTGGGAGGAAGCTCAAGCTGGTTTGGTGTTGTATCATTGATATGAACCTCTAGATATAGAACCTGGCCAACTGCTGCTGCCTGCTCTGCCTGGCAGAAGGATTACACAATGAACAAATTCCAAAGGGGTAGCCGTGTTAGTCTATTGTAGAAAGACAACAGAGTCTTGTGGCACTTTTAAAGACTAACAGATTTATTAATTGCATGAGCTTTCGTGGGAGAAAATCCCACGAAAGCTCATGCAATTAATAAATCTGTTAGTCTTTAAAAGTGCCACAATGAACAATGACACTGCAATTCAAATAAGCCACGCTTCATAAAGAGTTTCCCCCTTGACAACTCAACCTGGGTTGGCTCTCTTAGTGCAGGAGTTTGCAACCTTTTCTGAGCCCAGTGCCAGGCCCTCTTCCCCAACCCTCAGCCCATGCCGATGCCCTGTTCTGCCACAAAAAGCAGCCATGCCTGTGTCATGCTAGGCCTGAAAAAGTCAAGCCATCTTGTAAAATGCATGACCCGAATCTAACCTTTAAAAACATATTGTAGGGAAACACAGTGGCTATGTCTACACTTGGAAATTTAAGTCGACTTAGTGAGTCTACACTTAAATTTTAAGTCGACTTTGGGGGGAACTTACAAAGTCGACCTAGATCATCCACACTGGATGCCTAGGCCGACTTCTAGGGGCTAGGGGGACCTAGGGCAGGTCCACGGGCATAGGGGGGGGGCACCCCTTGCCCAGTGCCAGGGGGCTCAGCCTTTGCCCCATTGTACATAGGTACAATGGGGCAAAGGGGGACATGGACCCTAGCAGGGCATAGGGCCTGTGTGGGGGCATGCCAGGCTCCCCCTTGCCCCCCCCCCCGGCAGGGAGGGCACTGGTGCAGTCCTGGGGTAGC
>ML686102.1:503987-527048 GCA_007922175.1 Pelusios castaneus
GGGCTACCCCACGTCTACACTGGCTTAAGTCGACTCTAGGGAGTCGATTTAAGCCCTAAGTCGAATTAAAACTAGGTGTAATAAAGTCGACTTAATTTTCATTAAGTCGGCTTTATTTTCCTTAAATCGACTTAAGCAGCTTGCTTAAGTCGACTTAAGGAAAGTGTAGTGTAGACGCAGAGTAAATTAAGTTAAGCAGAGTAAATTAAATTAAATTAAGCAAGCTTAAGTCGATTTAATTTTCAAGTGTAGACACAGCCAGTGTAGTGTTACAGGTAGGATAGGGCTTTGAGATGCATGTGTCTTTTAGTAGTTACTTGATGATGTTTACATCTATTTTGTTAAAGGTTTGCAGGGTAAATGAACTGCTCCCCTATCTGTTACTATTGTTCTATTAGGAGAGGTCAAAAGGGAACATTAATATGTAGATGGAGCTTAGATGTACCAATGTAAATTGGCTATTAATGGTGCTAATGCAGCTAATTACCTGTGGTGCCCAAGAGGTGAAGGTTTTACTTCAAAGGACAATATACATTACTATTCTCTACTTCAGGAAGTATCTGTGAATTGTCATCAAAGCCCACATCAAGGAATGACCTACAAATGCCCACCTTGCTACGGCTATAAAAGGAAGTTGGGAACATAATCCCTTTGTCTCACATCTGTCCAAGCTTCTCGGGGAAAATTTGGGCCACAGAATTGAGATCCCAGCCAGCACTGGCTTGGAATCACCCTGCTAATTCTCATGGGAGAATTAGAGCAAACTCTACACTTGGACTATTTAGTCCATATTCCTTTGAACTGGATTTCTAACAACTGAAGCTGTGAAACAAGGACTTAAACCCATCCAGGTATTGGATGTGCGCCTGAGATCTGCAAACTTTGAATTCTACTGGACACCTGATGTATTGGATTTTCAAATCATTTGTAGGTATGTGATTACCGTAACCCTTTAACAGCACTCTCATAGTTTGTTTCTTTCCTTGTATAATAAACCTTTAGTTTTAGTTACTAAAGAATTGTCTGGCAGCATGATATTTTGGGTAAGATCCAAGCCTATACTGTTCTGTGTAATGTGGCTGACCCTTTGGGGTCAGGAGAAACCTTTCTGGGTAAAGAGCTTGGAGTTTAAGCAATTTCTCTCTTTACCAGATCCAGTGGCTGTATTGGGGACCAGTGGCTTAAATGCAGTAAAGGCGGCTGAGTATATTTTATGGCAGCTTCTTGATATCCAGTGTGGGGGGATTAGAAGCATTGTTTGTGACTGGTTGGGGAGTTTAGCTCTAGGTAACCCACCAGTGCTGGGAGAATCTGCTCTCCTTTTTGCAGCTTGCCCTGATCTTTGCATATTCCGGTGGTTAACTCAGGAGTCCCGGGTTACAGCCTGAAAATTCGGCAGCAGCCAGTGCTGGAGTGGGGAGAGGGGGAGGCTCCCAGAAACACTGTGGAAAGAAGTGTCCCAGAACGGCTCCTTTCCATGATGTGCCTGTGGACAGGCACACGGTAGAGAGGAGTTCCTCCAGGTGGCTTCTTTCTGTGGCATGCCTGGGGATGCACTCTCCAGGTATGCCACCAAAAGGAGCTGCCTGGAGGCCTTTCGGTGGCAGAAGTGGAAATTTCAGCAGTGCTGCAGAAGGTGCTATGTGCTGCTCTGAGTGGGCTTCTGTGCCACTCTTGACACACGTGCTGGGAATTGATGACCCCTGTCTTAGTGCAAAGCTTATGAGGCAATCTCCTGGCATTGCTTTTAGATACTGAAGGACTTCTCTACTTGGATTGGTGACAGACAAAATGCAAAAACCAGTGTCTCTTTCAGACTGTTCGGAGGTCTGTCTTTTAAAAGAGATTTTTCATCAGTTACAGATACTCAGTGCAAAAATTTCTAAGATAGCCAGCAAACACCACACGTGCTATAATGAAATTAGCAGAAAGAGAGAAACAAAGATAGCTGGGAAGGGAATTCCAAAAAGACCAGAGAAAAGCTGAGATGCCTCAGATTTGAATGTTGCTCTCCCTGAACCCTGACGAAGGGCATATCTACACTGACTGCCCTTTTTGCAGCATTCAAACTGAGATACACAATTTACTTAAAATAACTTGTGTACCTCCGTTAGAATGCCTAACTCCCGACTTATCTACAAGGCTGAGTTGAAGGGACGAGGCCTCCCTTCAACTCAGCACTACCCAGTTGCTGGGTTGTGTTCCGGGATTGAACTTCCTGATTGCCTGAGCAGGTCTTCATAGACCCGAGCAGTCGATCAGGAAGTTCAAACTGATGTTGGCGAATTTGCTACCATCCATGAAGACCTGCCAAAAGTTGTGATTTAGATGCAAGTCCATCCAGAAAACCTGCCACTCGGAGCTACTTCTGGGGAAAAAAATAACTTATTTATGCAAAAAATGATTGAGAGGAACATAGGAGGAGCTGATTGAAATTATGGACAATTATTCATCAATCCTAAGAAAGAGGAGACAGAACTCAGTGCACTCAAAAGAGGCTGTATTCCCTCTGTTTCAGTAGAAATAGATCTGTTTTTAGACAGGATAAGAAATAAGGGGTCTTTGCTCTTTCCCTTGATCCAAAAGGATAAGATATAAATTACTCATATGAACAATGTATGGAATTTAAAAAAATTAAAAGTTTATCAAAAGGAGGTTATCCCTTTCACTTTCCTATTGCATTTGGAATACCACAGCTGGCCTGGGACACTCAAATGCTAAGTGATATCTCCACAATCTTACAGAAGCCTAACCATTCTGCTCGCTCTACCTTGTTTAAATCAATACAGGGAAAGCTATTTGTTCCCATTTTATGTAATTCCTTATAGAGGAACTGTATCCACTCAGTTGGCTTTAGTTACCAGTTGCACATCGATGATTAAAAAAACTATTTCTGATCTGTCTCCATCCATCCAACAGGCCTTCTTGACTTGTCTCACTGATGTCTCATCCTCAGCTTAACCTTAATGTGGTTATAACCAAACGGCTCTGTTCTACCTCTTGAAGCATTCCCCTCTTCTTCTGTCACCGGTAACATCCTCCTCCTCCTCTATGTTACTCGGGCTGACTAATTAATTACCCCATAGGTTCAGTAAGAAGATTGATTGTATGAATGGGGTGATGTCTCAGCACATTACAGACACACAGTATTTCTGTTTAGTGTAACAAAGAGTGGAGGGCTGTTGGGGAGACTGGTGAAGACCCTGATCACTGGTGTAGGCTAAAAGAGATGCTGGAAAGCCAAAGAAAATCTGTACCAAAGTTTATATGTGCATTGCCTATGCTTCAGCCCAAAGGGAAACATAGTAATGGAGTGTATTAAAGAAGGCAGACATTGCAAAAATTACCCTACAGAGCAATGTTTCACCTATGTGAAGCAATACACATATACCTTCTGCAAAGTGAGTAGCAATTTCTGTATTATGCAATTTTTGTTACCATTGTCAAAAATAACAGTGGACAAGTTCCTCTCCTGCAGACAAGCCATGCTGAGTGCCAGCAGATAATAGGCTACAAAATCAGAAAATGTAATAATAATGGGAGATCTCCTCTATCATCATGGAGTGCATCAATATCACCTCAGGGTGTGATGCAGGGATAAAATTTCTAGAGACTAGCAATGACTGCTCCAGGGCGCAGCTAGTCCAGGAAGTCACAAGGAGAAAGGCAATTCCTGACATAGGCCTAAGTGGAACACAGTGTCTGTTCCAAGAGACAAGTGTAGTTGAATCACTTGAAAATAGTGACCCTAGTCTACCAACAAAACCCACCATGGTACCATTGAGTTTTAAAAAGCAGAACAACATGCCATAAGGACACTAGTTAGGTGGAAATTAAAAGAAGCAGTCCCAGCAGTATATGGAGACTATTTAAAAACATCAGAATAGAGGCTCCCACTAAATGCATAACGCAGATCAAAAAAGATAGGAGGATGACCAAAAGAATGCCACCATGGCCATGTCTACACTTGTTAATTTAAGTCGACTTAGCTAAGTCAACTAACAAAGTCAACTTTAAGTCGACTTTGTTAAGTCAACTTAGCATGTCCACACTTAAATTTTAAGTTGACTTTCAGGGGACCCTACAAAGTCGACCTAGAGCATCCACACTGGATGCCTAGGTCGACTTGTAGGGGCTAGGTGGACCTGGGACTGGTGCCAAGTGCCACGGGGCTCAGCTGGCTATGGCATCTGGCCCTGGCCAGGGACCAGCGGGGCCAAATGCAGAAGCTGGCCCTGGCTGCCAGGTAGCAGTGGCAGCAGTAGAGTTCGGAGTCCAAATCCAGCCTGAGAGCAAGGAGCCAGTGGTGAGGGCTGAATCCAGCCCAGGGCCAGAGGCAGCAGGTGCTGGATCTGGCCTGGGGCTGTTGGTGGTGGCTGGATCCAGCCTGGTAGCCAGACCACTGGCAGCAGGGTTGGGAGCATGGTAGGGGGTGTGGTTTCAGGCAGGGGGCAGGGTGGGTGAGCCTGGAGCTGTGCAGTATATGCTGAGACACGTGAGCTGTTGAGGGAAGTTTTCAGTATGCTTTTTGGGTACATCTACACCTACAAATTAAGTCAACTTAAGGAGGCTCAAATCAACTTAAACTACTCCGCATCCACACTGGGCTTTCCTTAAGTCGACTTAAGCATTTCCTTAAGTCGATTTAAGGAACAGTTAAGTCGACTTAATAACACCTCGTTTTAAGTCGACTTAACGCTCAAGTCAACCATATTAGGTCGACTTAAACCAGTGTGGATGGGGATTAGTGCCTAAATCCACCTTATTAAATTGACTTAAAAGTGTTAAGTCGACTTAATAAGGTCGTAAAGGGGCTATGTATGTTTACACTTGAAAAGTTAATTTGACTTTTGTTAAGTCGACTTAATAAGGTCGACTTTAAGTCGACTTAAAGTCAACCTTATTAAGTCAACTTAATAAAGTCAACTTAACTTTTGAAGTGTAGATATAGCCTTTGAAAGGCTAGGTGCTTATGAGTACCTGAGTACCACTTATGTTAATCTCTGGCCATAGGGCTTAACCCCTATGGCAGCTCTTAAGGAAGCAAATGCATAAGGAAGCAGATGAATGTCTTCCTGCCTTTAAGGCATTGTATACATCTTCTTAGTTTGCTGCTTAGATTTCTTCAAGAAAAAAACAGTACTTAGTATACCAAGACCTATTTCCAACTGAGATCATTTTGTTCATGTTTTGCAAATCTATTCTGAAGTGACAACAATACACAGAATGACAGAAAGAAGGCAAAACCCAGTTCCACAAGGAAGATAGAATAAAAACTTGGAACTATCTTTCTAAATATTTATCCTGGGTTATTTCATTTTCTGCTAGAGATGTTTGAAACCAACGCTTGATTGTCAAAACCTGACAGACAGCTGGCTTTTTGCAGGTGTGTGTTTTAAAGCATTTTCAGTACTCTGACTTGTGCCCCCCAAAAGCTTATGCACTCTGCAGTGTCAGCTGTATTTCCCCGCTTCCTGTTTGTTGTCCCTATCCACATTACTTCGAGTGAATTGCCTACAGCCCACTTACCTTTCCCCCACTCTGACTTGATCTGAGTCATTCCAAATCAACATCTCTCTGCCAGGGAGATTTCTCCACCAGGTCACAGCCTTCACTATTTGCAATGGGCTCACCACTTTGACGTTGCAGCCATGAGGGGCATCATGGGGGAAAGCATGAATGTGCTTGTGAAAGAAGTAGAGAAAGGGGTAAAGGAGACAGGCCTGAGTAACAAAGAGTATGGTGTTGATGTTGCCAGTGATAGAAGAAGAGGGGAATGCTTCAAGGGCTAGATCACTGGTTTGGTCTAATCATGTTCAGGTTAAACTGAGGGTGAGACATCAGCAAGACAAACCGATATATGAGGTTCAATGGACGGAGACAGGTCAGAAATAGATTCTTTAATCAACAATGTACTAAAGCCAGGTAAATATCTACGGTCACCTAAAGAACAGGTGCAGAGGTAGACGAGGAAGTGGCCAGTGATGGAGGTCAGTGGGACTCATCGGAGTCTGATACGCAATATTCCCTCTGGAGGATGGAAATGAGGCATTTCATCTGCCTCAGTCAAACAGCGAGTGTAGCCCTGCTCTCCTCAGATTGGCATCTGACCCCGCAGCTAAGTCTAAGGCGTAGTCCTTGACAAAAGCCCTGGGTTACTCCAGGTCGCTCCTTGGCAGATCTCAAATATTAGCACACTTCACCAACTGGCGAGGGATGTCCCTTGTGCTGAGGTGGAAGGAGCCTTGATGTTCGGTGAGAGAAGTAGAGCAGCTGGCCAGTACCACAGAGTTTTATGTTTCAGTGCTCTTTGTGAGGAGGTGGCCTGACCTTTTACAATGCCTGGCTGTGATTATAAACAGATACAGTCATATTCTGAATATAGTGGGCTGGTCGATACAACGAAGTACCATCCTGGCTATCAGCAGTGTATGCAACTCACAAGAAAGTGTAATCAGTGGGTGAAAAAAAAGAAAAAAGCAACTGGGAGGTGAAGAATAAGGGTGGAATGAGAACCCAGGGATCTGACTGGGAAAAGGTCATTAGAGACTTTGGAGACGTCAGTTTCAGTGGAGTGCATGGAGATAGTTTAACTTAAACTAGAGGAAAGCCTGTGCTTGCAGATATCTGCATCTGGAATACTGTGTCCAGTTTTGGGCTCCCCACTACAGAAAGGATGTTGACAAATTAGAAAGAGTCCAGCGGAGGGCAACAAAAATGATTAGGGGGCTGGGGAACATGACTTATGAGGAGAGACTGAAGGAACTAGGCTTATTTAGTCTACAGAAGAGAAGACTGAGGGGAGACTTGATAGCAACCTTCAACTACTTGAAGGGGTGCTCCAAAGAGGAGGGAGCGAGGCTGTTCTCGATGGTAACAGAGGACAGAACAAGGAGCAATGGTTTCAAATTACAGCTGGGGAGGTAAAGGTTGGATATTAGGAAAAACTTTCTCACTAAGAGGGTGATGAAGCGATGGAATGGGTTGCCTAGGGAGGTGATAGAATCTCCATCTTTGGAGATATTTAAGGTCCGGTTAGACAAAACCCTGGCTGGGGTAATTTAGTGGGAGTGGTCCTGTTTTTAGCAGAGGGTTGGACTAGATGACCTCGTGAAGTCCCTTCCATCCCTATTAGTCAATGATTCTATGTTGCATAGCTTGGAAATGAAAGGAAACAGTAGTGGCATGACAGCTGAGGAGGGAGGTGGGTTTGTGGGGGAGAGGGTGGATTCCAATGCTAGGGCAGACCAAAACAGACCAGTATTGTGAGGAAAAGGATCTTGACCAGAGTGAGAGGTTGAGAAGGAAAAGAAGGGAGGAAAATGATGGATGTTTGATAAGGAGCCTGGAGGAAATGATCTTACCCGGGCAGGTGGAAGGTTCATCAAGCATTTGTTCTGACATAACATTACTTACGGCCGTAGAGTTTTGCTTTCTTTGAGCACATTCCTTTGTGAAAGTTACAAACATAAATAACAAAGTCTGCTTTAATATACAACAGAGAAAATCTCTGGTCAGTAAATAATGTCGTCTCCAGATTTACACTGCTCTGAAACAGTGGGCTTTGGTTCACATACTGTTAAGTAAAGCTGGCCTTCTGATTCTTTGTTTGATTGGTAATAACTTTTCATTTTTTACAACAATGATGTTTGTCAATAGCAAGAGAAAATTGTTTGGCACCTCCTATTTTACATTTTGAGTGGAACGCCAGAGAGGAGGAGGATGTAAATTAGGTGTGTTACAATAAGATACAAAGTTCATTGGTCACCTACAGCCTGTTTCAGAGAAAAAAATCTCAAAATAAGAGCGCAAACACAAAACAGAACTACTGGACATACCTGAGATAGGTTTTTCCTCTCCTCACAGTTGATCCCTCCTATGAAGACCATGTTGGGCATCACTGGCCTGGGATACTCAAACACAAAGTCATACCTCAGTAGCCATATGGAGCCATTTCTGTAAAGTGTTGGTAAGTGCACATCTCTCTGTAGAAACTGTGAAGCGATGTCCTGGTATTTAGTATATAAATCCTTAAAAAGTGAGGTCTCTAGGGAGTTCACAAAGAGGTTCAGCACTCGCTGGGTAAAAGTCATGTGATCTGTGTGTCTGGTATAGCATCTTGGGATATAGGAAACAGGGTTTGGAGATTTACAGATTGCATGCTCTAAACTGCATGGAAAGCCGCGAAAGAAATACACGGATGGGATGGATAGATGTTCTGCCAGGATTACCCCACATGGCAATGCTGGGTCTGTGAACAGTGCATCAAATTTATTCTCTTCCAGGTATTGTATGATTTCTCTGTTCTTCAGGAGGCTGTCACAGTTATGAAAAAACATGTTAACGACGTACATGTTGTTCCGATATTCTGCAAGGATAGTGTACGGAAAAGAGACCTCACGAAAGAGATTCTTAGCAAATTTGCTAAAACTCTGGTCAAGATCTTCCTGGGTGTAAGGCACAGGATACCTTTTCCTTGTATAATGCTTTGATTCTTTCAAGAGCAAATTAACTTCTGGAGCAAGCACTACTATTTCATGGCCATTCTCACTGAGTTTCTCCACTACTTTTCGCATGCTGAGCCAGTGACTTCCTTCTTGAGGGACCACCAAGAGCCGCCCACTTTCCACAAACCCCAAAGAGACTAAGAAAAGAAAAATCCCAGCAGCAGACCAGTAATGATTATGGGAGGAAAACCACAGAGCCATCTCAGAGCTGGAAGAAGATGTTGTGTCTCTACAGATGCAGAAAACTTCTTTTTCTAGCTGACCTAACGCAGCTCAGCATTTACACGGCTTTCAACCTTATTTTAAGTTACTGACCCCTATTTTTCATCTCTGCTATGATGAAACAACAAAACCTAATCTCCTCTAATGGAATGATGGTTTTTGTAGATTTATCAGTACTATTCCACTGCAAGGAACATATCTTTGTTTTACTCATTAACTTAGTGTGCATTTCTCGCCAGTGAATTGCATCGGCCATCCCTGACCTCTGCTCCTAGTTTATGCATGTCAGAGTGAGTCAGCATATTTCATCACCCAGCAGTGTCTTTGTGATTGTAGATCATTCACAGACCTGATCAACATAAGTAGCGGTCTGGGTTTGCACCATGTGATGCAAAAAGCAACTAATAAAAACTCCATGTTGGCAGCAATTACTCCCTTTAAACAGTGGAGATTTTGAGTCAGGTTGTATTAATTGATTTTTCTTTCCTTCAAAAAAAAATTTGTCTGCTTTGTAATAGGAAGTGTGCAGGCCATCAACACACTCTGATATATTACTAACCTCCTTTTCTGATGGTCTGTTACTGTGTGTAGCCAGATCATATACTAATATAGCCTGCACACAAGTAAATTGCATTGAGATTTTACTTTGCTTCCAGGAATCAGAGGCTGGTTCAATCTTCATGCCCTTTCATTCTGTGGCAGCTCTGCTGAGTCTGACTGACTACTAGTGAGAGTAACAGAATACCAGTCGTATTCAGGATGTGGGCACAGGAGGAGCCGTACTGACCATGTGTGATATTTAATAGCCAGATTAAGGTAAAAATCTTTCCTGCTCAGGCTGTACTTTCATCATATCTCCCAAGGTCATCAGTTTGCCCCATGTTAATATTTTAAAGGGCATCTACAAAGAGTACCCAGGTTACTGAAGGAAGAGGTGTCGGTAATGTAGGCAGTGCTGTTGTGACAGGGTATACAGACTCCACACTGATGGAGAATGAGATTCTGTGGGCCCAATCAAACCCACCCATTACATCTGGCCATGGTGACAAGCCAGGAAAGAGGAGGAAACCCCAGCTCAGTTGTGGCTGATTGGGAGAGGGGGAGAGGCCGTCTTGAGCTAACCCTAGTAAGAAAGACCCTGGCTGGGTCCAGGGCCTAACCAGAAGTTGCCTTCGAGCTGCCTGGAAGGAAGGACCACTTGGGGCTGGAACCTAAAGGGAGATTCCTCAGGGCTGGAGCCATCTTGGGGAAGGTTGGCCTGGCTGCTCTCTGAACCTAGAGACAGTGTTGTGTGCACACACACTGACTGTTCCGCAACACACTTGTTTCTGTCTACATGTGTCTCTCTCTCTCTCTCACACACGCACACACACTCTCTTTCCCCTCCCTCTTTCCCTTAATTTCCATGAACGTCTTGTGACTGTGTTGATCACTTCCGTTTGGCTGACCATGCAGTTTAAAAGCAGTTGTCACTCTAGCAGGATGCCATGGAATGATGGGATTCAGAAACTGTCATCACATGATGCTGTGCCTGTCCCATGAGGCATTGCAAACCCTTCCCAAAGCACCCTGCATGCGGTGGAACCATGGGACAGCTACCCAGAGTGCACTGCTCCCTATGTTAACAAGAGCACAGATAGTGTTAACACACTCCACTTACAAAAGGAGACAGTGAAGGCACACAGTAGTGATTTAATTTCAGCGGTGGCTGTGCGCCAGCAAAACTTGTCAACAAAACTTTCTAGTATAGACGAGACCTCAGAGGATATTGAGATAATAGGCACTTTGGTGGAATGAGGACAATTAATGAGACACGGTTTTGCCTTGGTACAAATTATATAGAATGGCAGGGTAGATTACACTGGTGGGGGAGTAGCACTATATGTTAAAAAGGCCATGGAGTCAAATAAAGAGACAATCTTAAATGACTCAAACTGCACCCCAGGATTTCTATGGCTAGAAATTCCATCCATGAATAAAAAGACTATAGCAGTAAGATTATATTACCGACCACCCGAATAGGCTGGTGACAGACTGAAATGTTAAGGGAGGTTAGGGAGGCTACAAAGCCAGATAATGCAACAACAGCAGGTGATTTCCACTATCCTCATATTAACTGGGTAAATGTCACCTGCAGGAATAAAATATCTAGAACTCATAAATGACTGCTTCTTGGAACAGCTGGCTCAGGAACCCCCCGGGGAGAGGCAGTTCACGGCCTAAGTGGAGTGAAAGAGCTGGTCCAACAAGTGGCTGTAGCTGCCCCACTCAGAAAAGGTGACCATAATGTATTTCCAGCATCAACTGCGTGGTTCTTGTCCCTATCCACATTTCTTTGCACTGAATTGCAGAAGCCCACCTTAGCTCTTCCACGCTCTGATTTTGAGACATTTCAAATCAGCAGATGTAGCATCACCTTCCTGGGTGATTCCTCCACAGATCACTGTGTCTGCTATTTGTATTTGCTTTACCACTTTGATGTTGCAGCCATTAAGGGCAGTATGGGAGAAAGCATGAATGTGCTTGTGAAAGAAGAAGACAAAGGGGTAAAGGAGACTGCACCCTGGGTGGAAAGGAGCCCCAATAAGATACAAATGCAGAGACCTGGATGAGGCTAAGCTGTGAAGGCCCTCAAAGGTGAAGGCCAAGAGCTTGTATTAACTAGGGTGAAGATGGAGGTAGTGCACAGACTCAGTGAGTGGGGGACCTGGTAAAAATGATGAGCAGCAGTCTTTTGTCTGGATCTGCCTAGGGTGGATAGGCATAGTTTGACTTCTATATTTGGGGAGGAAGAAGAGCAGCTCTAGTTAGACCAATGGAGCAGTGCATGTGGAGGGAAATTTTGTGCCTGCCTGAGGCTTGGAGTTTGGAGGGGCAAACGCTCCCCCTGACCCCCACAAACTACACACCTGGTGAGGTAAGTTAGGTGTCAAGGAGCGAAGGGAAAGAAGTGGTTGTAATAGTCCAGATGGGAGGCAATGGTGCCTGGGATGCAAATTTAGTAATATGGGAAGAGAGAAAAAGCTGAATCTCAGAGAGGTTATTTAAGCAGCAACAGCAAGATTTAGACATGACCTGGCTGTGTGGGTCCTAAGGATCAATCTGAGATGGCACCAGTTTATAGGCCTGAGTAATGGAGAAAACGGTGGTGGTGTTACTGATGATAGAAGAAGAGGGGAATGATCCAAGGATAGAACAGAGCAATTTGTTTTAGTCATGTTCAGTTTAAGCTGAGAGTGAGACATCAGCAAGACAAGCTGAGATGTGAAGTTGGATGGAGGGAGACATATCAGGAATAGATTATTTAATCAACCGCTGGTAACTAAAGCCCGGTGAGTGTCTATGGTCACCTAAAGAACGGGTGCAGAAGGAGACAAGGAGGAGGCCAGTGACTGATATGCAGTACTCACTCTGGAGGTTGGAAATGAGGCATTTCAGCTGCCTCAGTCAAACAGTGAGTGGAACCCTGCTCTCCTCAGATTGGCATCTGACTTAGTAGCTAAATCTAAGGCATAGTCCTTGACAAAGGACCCTGGGTTACTCCAGGTTGCTCGCTGGCAGCTCTCTGCCATTAGCACAGTTCACCTACCAGTGGAGGATATTGCTTGTGCTATGATGGAAGGAGCTTTGATGTCCGGTGCAAGAGGTATAGCAGCCAGCCAGTACTGCAGAGAGGCACACGGTGTTCTCCATTTCAGTGTTCTTTGTGGGGAGACGGCCTGACCTTTAGAATGCCTGGCTGCAGTTATAAACAGATAGAGTCATAGTCCAAACATCTGAGTCTAGTCCTAGCTACCTCCATTGTGTGCAGCTTTTGTTTTGCTGGTGCTGAGTGTGGCTTCAGAAAGAAAACAGATTGATTGAATGTGTTAGGTGAAATTCAGAGACCACTGTAGGCGTAAGCTTCAGGTATTCCTATGGAAGGTGACATGGGGAAGCCTGATGCTCATTCATTTTTCTGGATGACCTCTTAGATGCTACAGTGACTGTTTTTGCTGAACTGTTGCCAGGAGCTTTCTGAGTGAGGTTTTCAGGGAGGCTGCACTAGCCTCAGGAAGAATATACTGAGGTCCCAGGCCAGAGTAGATTCTCCTCCTCTTAGTTTTGGGAGTAAGATGGCATCCTTTGCCTTTGGTAAGGCTGGAACTTGTACTATTTTCTGTCAAGACCTGATGTGTTAGTTCTCAGAGAATGCTTGAGTCATTTGTCTGTCCTCTGGCTCAAGACTTCCATTCTCTTGGCCTACTGTGGTCTGTACTTCATGTTTTGTGAGCTATGCCCAGAATCAGGAGACCCATCTCACTGTGATGGCTGGGGCCATCTGTGTTACAGTTTTGTCAGATGTTTCCACCGCCACTTTCAGCCACTTTCAGCAATATTTTCACAACTATCTGGCCCTCCTTAATGATCCCTTCCTTGAATTCCTGCCATCCTGTGGGATTTCTAAAAGGAAATCATCCTTTTCCATGTGTGGAAACTCAGAACTGCTGGTAAATTCACTATGAACTTTGAGGCAACAAATAGATTCTAGCTCTTGATGTAGGAAAGTTACTTAACTTTTGGAGCAAAATTGGCTGGAAAATGGAAATCCCTTTCTATGACAAATTCAGTTTTGAAAAAAAATCAGTCTGAATCAGGATGCAAATTAAAAAATGTGCCATTTCTTTCTGGGATGGGTCTTCCAGTTTTGGGAGGACCAAAATGGAATGTTTTGGCTTGCTACCTACCTGCCAGGACATCATGTGTCAATTCCACTTTTCTGCCTGTGAGAAAAGTAGTGTTTCATGGAAATCACCACACAAGGCACATGGCAATGGAGAATCAAGCCCTTAGTTTTCTGTTATCCCTGGCTATGTCTACACTTGTAAATTAAGGCGACTTTAGCTAAGTCGACTTAGCATGTCCACACTTAAATTTAAAGTCGACTTAGGGAGGAACATACAAAGTCGACCTAGAGTGTCCACATTGGACACCTAGGTTGACTTCTAGGGGCTAGGGGGACCTTGGGCAGGTCCACGGTGGCAGGAGGGGCACCCCTTGTGTACAATGGGGCAAAGGGGGACAGGGACCCTGGCAGGGCATAGGGGCAGGGTGGGCAGGGTGTGATGCTGTCCAGATTTAGGGAACCATTTATGATATTATTTTCTATTAATATCTCATAAATGCTATAATCCATAGGAACTATGTCATGTTTGGTATCAATAGTAAGGTAGTAATTTGCTGGGAATGATTATATAGTTTATGTATAGGAATTGTATTTGTATTAGATGTTAGGAATATGGTTGTTATATCTATACTTTAACTTGTGTGATTCCAGGGAAACTCCCCAGACAGGATGTCTACAACCATTGTCTCCTTAATGTCTCATCAGGTTTCTCCCTGGGCCCATTGTACCTGGGAGCTTCCTTAACATTAAGGAGACAATGGTTGTAGACATCCTGTCTGGGGCGTTTCCCCAGAATCACACAAGTTAAAGTATAGATATAACAACCATATTCCTAACTTCTAATACAAATACAATTCCTATACATAAATTATATAATCATTCCCAGCAAATTACTAGCTTTCTATTGATACCAAACATGACATAGTTCCTATGGATTATAGCGTTTATGAGATATTAATAGAAAAAAATATCATAAATGGTTCCCAAAATCCAGACAGCGTCACAGAGGGCTCTGCCCTGCCCTTTGGGGGGGCATGCCAGGCTCCCCCTGTGCCCCCCTGGCAGGGAGGGCATTGGTGTAGTCCTGGGATAGCCCTAAGTTGACTTAGGGCTACCTCACGTCTACACTGGCTTAATTCGACTTTAAAAAGTCGAATTAAGCCTTAAGTCGAAGTAATTCTAGGTTTAATAAAGTCAACTTAATTTTCATTGTCGACTTTATTTTCCTTAAGTCGACTTAAGCAAGCTGCTTAAGTCGACTTAAGAAAACTGTAGTGTAGACGCAGGGTAAATTAAGTCGACTTAAGCAAGCTTAAGTCAACTTAATTTACACGTGTAGATGCAGCCCCTGTGAGGTTGTTTGTGGAAGAGGAGTTGGGAATCAATGGGGGAAGGGCATGTCCTTGCTGACGTATACTCTGGCCAGACCTCAGCAGGCCATGCATTGGTAAGGATTGTAGTGGTGGTGGGTGAGGGTCAGAGAAGTATCTACTTGTGCCTTCTGCATCAGAAGTGTTTTTGGCACAGCTACCTAGAAGGCCTCTTGCTGTGCACAGGGGGGCCACAAAGAGCTTTTGAAACTCCCACAGGCGAACCTAAGTACCTAAATGTATCCTCCCTGCCTCAGAGACTGGGCAGCATACACAGTGCCCAAGGAATGGGGACTTAAATGCTGGACCAGATCCTCAGCTGATGTAAATGAGCTCAGCTTGCATGGATCTATGACAAATGACCACAGCTAAGGATCTGTCCACCTGTTAGAAACTCCCATGAGCATCCAAAGGTGATAAAACCACCTTGTCATCCCAAATGGCATTTTTGGCTGTGAGGATTTTGGCAAAGTTTTCCATTGGGGGGGGTACTCTTAAGCACTTGACCTTGAATGTGAACAATCTAGGGATAATTACTTATTATAAATTATTATAAATTAATTATGTATTAATTTGTATCAATTATTAATTATTTCAGATAAAGTCAGAAATGTTTACTTAATTTTTTTCCCCTGAATGTTCCAGATTATTCTTTCCTACTGACAAGTATTTACAGAAAGGACACAGGAGCCAAACCCTTTTTATTAGAACATCAAACCCTGAGGCTTTTGCTGCATTTTTACTCAGGCAAACTACCAAGGTGAAGGACCTCAGGATTTTAAAGATGGTCACTGTAGAAATTCTACAAATTTTTAAAAAGTCATGTTTGTTAGTTAGTTAGCCAGTTAGTTAGTTTGAAGGGTCTCCTTAGTTCAACTTCCTGAACTTTGCCGTGAGGAAATAATGTTAATTATCTTCATGGACTTCCTAGAAAATCAAAATTGAATTAATGTTCAGCTAAAGATAAACATTCATCAAAGTTCAACTACAATGACTTCTGTAGGAGGACGTGTCCCAACCCTGAGGTGGTGTCTATGGGTCTTAGGTTAGAAGGGGACAAAATCTGGCATAAAGGACCTGATCCAAAGCCAACTGAACTAACTAGAAAGATGCCCCTTGACTTTGGCCCAGACTCTAAGACCTTGTCTACACAAGGAAGTTTTATCGACAAAATAGTCCTGCTGTACGTACTAGAGTCACCTTCACCACTGACAAAACTGCCCTGTTTTGCTGACAAAATAAAACTACCTCGACAAGAGGCGAAGGGCTTTTGTAGGCAGAGCTAGGACCATGGTGTCAGTGTAGACATTGTGTCTCCTTAGAGGATGGAGGAGCTGTCAGTTTCACTGCTGTTAGAGCAGTGAAATTGACAAGTAGGGGAGAGGGGCTGGAGCCTGGCTGCTGGTTGCAAGCAGTTGTCACCTGGCTGCAAGCCCAGGAACTTCCAGGCTCCCAGCCAGGATGCAAGAGATTGCAGCCCTGCTATAAGCCCTAGTCCCCTGCAAGCAGCAGGAGGCTACCACTCCACTAGTTGCAAATGGCTGCAGCCCCACTGGGAGCCCCAGATACTGGAAAGCTGCAGGTGACTGCAGCCCTGCTGGTAGGTGGTGAGTGGGAGGGTGTCTCCTAGCTCCCGGCTGCGTGCTGGGACCAGGCAAAACGCAGGGAAGTCCCTGTGCCATGGCTGGGATCGGTAGGTGTGGGGGCAGCCTACAGGAAGCTCGGGATGGCACTCTCAGCTCCCCTCATGCTGACCCTTAAATCAGTGGACGTGGTCTTGGTGAGGATGCACTCCACCAACCCAAGGATAGCAGTGTGGATGAACAGTGGCTGAAAGTTAACATATATTATATACATTGTATTATATATATTCCATAGTGTAGACATGGCCTAAATCTCCAAATGTGCTGAATGGAGCCTATTCATTGATGGAAGCTACTACACCTGAAGAATGTGGATCCAGAAGCGCAGTCCTCAGAGTGCTGAAACTAAGGGTGCTGGGGGTTTGGCAAAAACCCCTGGGTTGAAATGGCTTCCATCCTCTCCAGTAGAACCTCAGAGTTACAAACTGACCATTCAACCACACACTTCATTTGGAGCTAGAAGTACGCAATCAGGCAGCCACAAAGACATGCCCCTCAACAACAATAATACAGTACTGTGTTAAACATAAACAACTTAAAAATATAATAAAGGGAAAGCAGCATTTTGGTTCCGCAAAGAAAAGTTTCAAAGCTGTACTAAGTCAATGTTCAGTTGTAAAATTTTGAAAGAACAGCCATAACGTTTTGTTCAGTTACGAGCATTTCAGTTACAACCTCCCTTCCTGAGGTCTTTGTAACTGAAGTTCTGCTGTACAGGGTTGGCAGTTTTGTTCACTACAAAAATTCTTCCAGCACCGCTGCCTGCAGCTGCTGGCATGTTGGGTCCGGGATGGTTATCTAGGCTTCCATTCCCACCTGGATAAGTGCTCTCCAGAACACTAAGCATTGATGACATGCTATTGGCTTGGAGGGTGTCATTCAAAACACACCTGAAGTAGAGTGTAGACCAGGAGACAAATGTTTGATTCCCCACCCCAATTTTTTGGATTCTGTGTATGATGTTAGGCAAGTCATTTCCTCTGTGCTTTAGTTCCCTAGCTGTAATATGGGGATAATACTTCCCTCCTTCACAAGAGAGACTGGGGGGAAATATTCATATAAGACAGTAATGTGCACAAATAGATGACTCCCCCCACTCCATCACTGTCCTAAATACATAAACAGATAACCTTTTTCCAGATAATACTCTTCATATATTTGCACTATTTTGCACTGCTCTTTCAACATGGCTTTAATTTCCAAAGATTTTTTATAAGGCTAAGTCCTGTGCTTAATGGCAGCACTTAAAATTAGCTGTTAGGTGTTCACAGCATATTATGGATGGTGCACTGTTATTAGTAAACCCAGTGGTGTCTCCAATAGAAGGCCATAAAAGTGCTAAAACATAATGAGAGACAACAATATGCTGATTATAGTTAAAATTGGGAAGGCCAACTTTTCATGCATGATACATGGCAGCAAGAAGTTATAAATGCATGCCTACAAATAGAACTACTCAAGGCTGAACTGTTTAAAAAAAATATTCAAACAAAGTTTTATAAGCAATGTTCCTTTTTTCTGAAAAATTTCAAAAATTATATGATTTTGAATTGAAATTTTCATTTTGATTCAGTCTTAAAAAAACAAATCTTTTTTTGACGTTATTTTTCCTTCTCCTTTCTTCCCCATCCTTTCCCAAAGAATGCAATGAATGACCAATGTCTAGTTTTGTTTTGCTTTGCGGGAATTGGAGCTGAGAGTTTCCTACTTACTTTTTCCACACACAACTCTTCAAAATTTTTCCAGCTTTGGAAAAGTTACTGAGTAGCAAAGGTTCATTTTCTTGATAATTTTTCCTAAGTTGAGGAAGATTTGAAAAGTTAGAGTGAAAAAAGGAACCAAAGTAAGCGGGCGAAAACTGAACATAATTTAATGTATTGCACTCTGAGGGGAAAGATGGGAGGACAACATTTTTTAAATTATGTTTATTTTTTCCAAAATCAAAACAAAAATTTCAATTTAAAATTTCCCATTGAAAAATGTAATAGTTTAATCAAAAGATGTTTTCCTATGAGGGGAAAAAATTGGGTTTGATTAAACCCCCTTTTCTTTTGGATGGAAAAAAAACCCACCTGACCACTTTTGCCTGCATATAAAGTTTCTGTGCAAAGGTGAAAGTAGTGCTTTCTTTCATCAGTGGAGTTTTAGGGGTCAAACTGGGACAAATTTTGCCATACATAGATAATTCCTTCATAGCTTGCATAACTCCATGAAGAGTAAAGTTCATCTGCTTCTGAACTTTTAGTAGTTCATGAACTACCACCAGAGTTCATCTTAAGCTGCCAGTTTAGTTAATGAATATGATATGACCTCTTCAAAGTTCATGTACATGCTGAATATTGGTCACCTACCTTCTAAACTCAAATGAACTAGACAAAAATGCAGAATTTTGTACCAAGATAAACTAGCAGAACCTGTGAAACCTTTCATTTAGGTTTTATATTCCTACTTTTGGAAACCAGGCAAGAAAGTGAGAACCTACTGTAAGTTAACAAATATTAATGGACTAAATCCTCAGTTGGTAAATTAGCAAATTCCATTAAAGTCAATGCTGTTACCCTTTTGTACTCCAGTTGAGCATCTGGTCCCATATTTCAAAAATAGGGAGCAGGGCATTGATGTAATATCGCTAGCAGTAAACTGGACTGTGCCATATCCAGCAAATAATGAAAGGGCTGAGAAACGCTAGGATGGTCCATGTGCGCAGTGAGATCACCTTACTTAGGTCCAGCAGATCTTATAGGATCATGATCTAGCAGATTCAGAGGTG
Organism: Pelusios castaneus; assembly: GCA_007922175.1. Lineage (NCBI taxonomy): Eukaryota > Metazoa > Chordata > Testudines > Pelomedusidae > Pelusios > Pelusios castaneus. The sequence goes on from ML686102.1 coordinate 523,166, forward strand.
TTCAAAGATCCACATGATTTCTGTGTGTGTTTTGCTTGGAGCCTCAGTTTCTATATACAACTCCCCAGGTAAGCCTCCAACTTGGCAACAACATAGGTCCCAGATAGCTTCTAACCAATGGTTGCTTTAAAAAAAAGGTCCTTGAAGAGGAGGTATCCAAACTACATAGGCCATTTGTCCATTTTTGAGCTGCTTTTCTAAGATTTGTCCCCTTCCTAATACTGAAACTAATGGACTGAAGATGCCATTTTTAAGGGTGCACTATTTTTTTCCCACCAGTATAACTTTGCATGTGCAGTGATGAAGGGGGCAGGGAAGATCCATGCCATTTCTGGAAGTACTGAGATGGCTGGTGTTCTGGGGGGTGCCACATGGCCACACTATACACAGCACAGAGGTGGAACCAGCATAACAATGCAGACCTTCTGCCTTATCATGAACCTCAATATCTCTCCAGGTTTCAAGGCATGCGTCTACACTGGCAACTTAGATCAACTTAAAGAGGCTTAAGTCGACCTAAACAAAGCCATGTCCACACTGGGCTTTTATTAAGTTGACTTAAGCATTTCCTTAAGTTGACTTAAGGAAAGCTTAAGTTGACTTAATAACACCTTGTTTTAGGTCGACTTAAGCCTTAAATCAACTCCTTAACTCGACTTAAAGCCCGTGTGGACAGGGATTAGAGCCTAAATCGACCTTATTAAGTAGACTTAAAGCATTAAATCAACTTAATAAGATCGACAAAGGGCTATGTCTACACTAGAAAAGTTAAGTTGATTTTCTTGACTTTAAGTCGACCTTATTAAGTCAACTTAACAAAGTCGACTTAACTTTTCTAGTGTAGACATAGCCAAGGAGAATTGTGTTCTCTCATCAAATTCTGCCTGTTCCCTGACTAGTCATACCAACGCTAGGTCCAGGGAGTTCCAGGTCCATGATGCATCTACAGAAGGTCATATATGGGATCAGAAGAACTGGTTTCTTCCTTAATCATTTCAGGAAATTCCCCCTGTTTTTATTCTCTATTTGTACTAGAGCTAGGCACATAGGAACTGGTATTTGAAGAACTCTGGAATTCAGGAACAATTATTAGATTCCAAAGGGGTAGCCGTGTTAGTCTATTGTAGAAAGACAACAGAGTTCTGTGGCACTTTTAAAGACTAACAGATTTATTTATCGCATGAGCTTTCGTGGGAGAAAATCCCACTTCGTCAGACGAAGTGGGATTTTCTCTCACGAAAGCTCATGCGATAAATAAATTATTTGATTATAAGCCTATTGTTGGTGTGGGGCCTAAAGACAGAATTGTGCTTGCTCTTGCTCTTCTTAGCATTAGCTATATTGACTCCATTTTATTTTGTATAACCTTTAGCTGTTAGGCCCCTTGAACATTGTTTTTTACTACATAACCTTTAGCTACTAAAAACCCCCAGGCCGGATGCTTATTCTGCTAAAAATACAAGCGACGCCTGAGTGGGACGCGCTGCTGTCCAGGCGTAGCAAGCAACCACGAGTAACGGAAAGTGTTTGCGGTCGGAATAACACCTGTACCTGTCAAAGATGAGTTATGACCATGATGTCAGAGACGCTGTAACCAAAGAGTATAACTGTACTGCTTTTCCCACTTGTTTTTGTTGCCTTTGTTTCCCCTTGGGGGGGGTGCAGAGACAACCTCGCGGCCGCGATAATAAACAAGAGCTCTTTTCTCTCCTTCAGTCTCGTTGGTCAGTTTGTAGGGAACGACATTATGTTCATGGCACTCGTCACCAGATGTCCCAATTTTGGGGGGAAAATCTTGATATTTGGGGTTTTTTCTTAATATAGGCACCTATTACCCCTTTCACGCCCTCTCCCAATTTTTCACATTTGCTATGTGGTGACCCTGCACAGAACGCCCACAGTAAAAAGTTACAGTATTTTATGGTTTTATATTTCTCGAAGGCTGCAACATACTTTATTTCTTAGAATCCAAAACCGTAATGCATAAGAGCTAAAAACAGAGCAAGACAAAGCAGGCTGCCCCTTAAGACAGAAAGGCACAACTCACCCATCTCACTGTAAGCTAGTTCTCACTGTAAGCTGGCTCTAAGTTGAAGACCCAGATCACATGTTTCCCTACAGAGCCTCCTCACCTGCAAGCAGGACCAGGAAACCCCTTACACTTAAAGTGACAGGTTGTAATTTTAACAGTTTTCAATATATCCTATCTGTAACCAAATTACCACCATGAAAAGATCATGGAAAGCCATTTGTGTCAAGTAGGGCCCACAAAATGGACAGTGCAATAGGTCAAGTGAAATAGCCACATCTATGGCCTATTTAATCCATGTGAATGATAACAGGAGGTTCTGTGCTGGCTCTAAATAGGGGGAGAGTAGTGGATATAGTGGAATGTCCCAGGTATGCAGCCATGCTTATGCCAATGCAGTAGCTAGGCCGTCTGGGCATGCCAGACTTCTTGAGTATACTGGATTTTTAGGAAAATCTTTGACAAAGAGGCTACCTATCTGCTTGCTTTTGCAGTGCAGCAGATGTTCTTGCAGGAGGGAGAAAAGCTCTTCAGTGCACCTGTAACCCATATGCCTAAAAAGGGCTATCTCTTTGAGAGACCTGCTGAGGGTGGGTTACTGATGCTGGGCAGATTATCTACCCACAACCAGAAACTTCTAGAGGCAGGGAGTGGTAACATTTTTGAGTATGCTCCACAGGATGCCCTGCTGGTGTGATGTGGTGTGGTCAGTCAGATCACATAAGAACAGTAGTCTGTGCAGACAGCAGGCTAGAGCTGCCTTGAGAAGAGACCATGTGCTCAGTTTTCAGGAGAGAAGCTGATCCAGGCGTGAACAAGATGTTTTCTCCCTCTAATGAAGTCATCTGCAACAGATTTTGCAGACATGCATATGGGACGGAGGGCTGGTTGCAAAAGAGAAGGAAAAGCCTGCATGGAATTCTACAGAAAATTCCTGCGAAGAAGAAAAGGACAGCTATTTTTTGCCACTCAAGCCTCTACACTCGAATAAAGACTGTAGCTGAGAGTTGGGTGAACTCCACCTGGACTTTGGGACTCTTGGGTATCTTTCATGCGGGGGTTTCTGTAGGGATTGTTCTTGGTTAATTGTATTTTGTTTTCTTAGGATAAGGTTCATTTAGTTAGTAGTTAATAAAGTTCATTGTTATGTTTGTTTTTAGTAGTATTTTAATGTGGGAGGATAACTCTGAGCAATCTTTGCTGTGAGTCCCATACAGACTGGATCCTGGGTCTCCAGCTGCTTTCTCCATAGGGATTGGAATTGATTTCTGTGAGGCACTGGAGAAGGGCAATTAAATGAATTTTAGCCCACCCGAAGGTTACACACCGGAATGCAGTTTGCAGAGAGACAAAATTAATAAATACTGCTCTCTCTACAGATTTCTCTGCCCTTCGTAAGCCTTACTTACTGACCAAGGCTTCATAACCTAGTCCTAGAAAGCAGTCAAGATTTAGCACTTCACTGCAACCCCTTCTCCCCAATTTACAAATAAAAGAATGGAGAATTTTCACAATATCACTTCCAGCAAAGCTAACAATAGAAACCCAGGTCTCTCAAATGGTAGACCCAACATTACCTCTCAAAATGAATGCACCAAACCTATGTCCTTTGGCTATCTTACCTTTTACAGTTAGAGCTAGGAAGAGAAAACAGCTCTCTCTAACTTTCTATGACTCGCTAGGACATAGCTGCATAACCCACTGACAAAGTCAAATCTTTTAATGATGGGTCCACATCAATAAGAATATTTGCTCCTGTACCTCAAGTGGTTAAGGTCAGTGTTAAGGATTCAAACCCTGCTGACCCTACTGGGAGAGTTTATGGTCATATGTAATAGAATTTGTTTTCTAGTT
>ML686102.1:527058-542876 GCA_007922175.1 Pelusios castaneus
CTCTATTGATGGTGCATGGGAGAGAATTGAAACTTGTCATCTTTATTCCACTTTCTGTGTCTTGTAGCTTCACTGTAAGTGTTTTCAGTAATTTTGCAATTTGGCTTTGTCTACACTAGAAAAAATTGTAGACATATGTTATGTCGACTTAGACAGACAGACAGACAGACAGAGGTGGCTGATGTCCATGCTACTGTCCTTAGGTCACTGGAGTGCATCTTCACCAGGGGTACTTCCACTGACCTAAGAGACGGGGGGAGCTGAGAGGCCCATCTCTCAGCTCCCTGTCTGGAGCCCACCATTTTCTGGGCTTGCTTTGGACTGCTCCTCCACCTCTACAGCTCGGCCAAGGGTTTTTGGTGCCCTAGGTGAACTATCCAGAGGGGTAGCCGTGTTAATCTGTGTACAACAAAACCAACGAGAGTCCTGTGGCACCTTATTAGACTAACAGATTTCTTCGGGCATAAGCTTTTGAGCATCTGACGAAGTGGGTTATAGCCCACGAAAGCTTATGCCCGAAGAAATCTGTTCGTCTATAAGGTGTCACAGGACTTTTGTTGTTTTAAGTGAACTATGATTTTGGCGCCCCTTCCTCCACGTTATAAGAGATAAAACATTCATATATCTTTTTTTAAAATAAAGAAAAATATTAACTTCTGTTTAATTTTGCACCCCTTAAAGCCTGGCACCCTAGGCAACCACCTAGTTCACCTATATGGTTGGGCCAGCCCTGCCTCTACCCCTGATCCCAGACAGGAGCCAGGGCAGCCCACAGGGACTTCTCCCCTTCCAGTCTCACTCGGAGTCAGACAGCAGCCTCCCACACCTCAACTCACAGCTGGGAGCTGGACGGCAGCTGCCTGAGCCCTGACTCACAGAGGAGAGCAGGGCAGCATCCCGCCCAGTTCCAGCTTGCAGCCTGGCTTGCCCAGTCCTGGCTGTGAGTGGCTTGCAGCAGCCAGGAAATGGGGCAGGAACCAGCTGCCCCAGGCCTCTACACAGACACTTTGTTGCTCTAACTATATCGACAAAAGTCCTACTCGTCTCATCGAAGTGGTTTTATTTTGTTGAAAAAGCAAGGCTGTTTTGTCTGCAGGGGTATGTGTGTGATTGAAGTGTGTACACCAGCACTGTTTTGTTGACAAAAGCTGATTTTGTCAGCAAAACTCTCTGGTGTAGACCAGCCCAAATTGTTCCACAAGAACTGTGCTATGTTATCATTTCTGAAGTCTAAAATAAACCTTGTCCTTTAAGATTAGTCTGTTCATATATACTTCCTGGATAGGTCAGATTCTCAGCTGGTGGAAATTTGTATTGCTCAGTTGAAGTCAGCAGAGCAGTGTTGATTTATAGCAGCTGAGGATTTGGTCCTTGGGTTTTTTATTTTTTTAAAAAACTTCATTGATAGGGGTATGTGACAAGTAGCACAGAGATGTTACTACAGCTAATCAGACATTGATTTTACAAATATAAGCTTTGATACTGGAACTGGACAGTGTGGACTTGTTATTAATTTCCCAGGTTCAGCCAAGAAAGCATTACTTGCATTTTGAGTTTCTTCCTTGACTCAGTTTGCTAAAACAGGAGCTTTCTGATTTTATTAGCTATTCCTATGTTCTTGCCGTCAGTCACTTTAATGGTTTTTTCTGTCTTTTCAAGTATAATTGACTGTATTTGTCTCTACTGATCTCTCCAACATTTATATATATATTCAGCCTGGTGAATAGAATACAATACATTGATGAAGGTTTCTGTATTTGATTTCTGTGTGATTATCTTATCATGTGACCTTTTAGGATTGATTTCAGTGACTCCCAGTAAATTTGTAATAACTCTACCCCCTTTGTTTTTTTGTTGCCAGAGTTTAATTTTCCCTTTTGTTATAGGTGTACTTTGACTGTATTAATCTCTGTGGTTCTTATTCATGAAAATAAATAAAATTAAAAAAAGAAGTAAGCAAATTAAAATAAAATGTTGAAAGGCATTTAAAAAAAATAAAGCTGACAGTTTTCAGTAACTGTACCAGACGCTAAAGATCATCTGGCAATACAATACGTTTGCTGTTGCTTTGTGTCAGAGAACAGATGCCTAATTCTGCTACTGTTTTACAAATTTCATAGAGGCAAGCAACAATTATTCAAGGTTTTAACAAGTACTGCAGAACAAACAAACATCAGGAGAATTGTCTGGTAATGGAAATATAAGAGATAAAAACATGATTTTAACTGAATTTTGCTCATCCGTGTATCTCTAAAAATCCACTATTCCAGGTTAATTATCTTCCAACTCATATTGACATTTGACTTTCAGAGTGATCTACAAAATAATAGTGCTTCTCATGAATAGGCTATGATGGGAAACATATGATAAATGTGACTAAAACAATGTTATGGGGCTGAGAACAGAATAAAAATCAGAAGAGCTTCTAAGATTTTTTTAAAAAAAAAAACCCTTTTGTTAAACAGAAGAAGTTTAAGCCTGAAATGATACAAATGAAACCAGAACTATATTTCAGGAGGACTATAATTCAGTTTTAAAGCTCTTGGAAGACAGATTACTTTTTTCTCCTGGATATGCATGGAGAAATGTTATGATTTAAATGGAAGTTGTGTGCCCATACCATGCAAAGTATGAATTCCATATCAGTCTGTGGAAAGATTCTGCCAAAAAATAGGTAAATTAAATAATTCTTAAAAAGTGGCCAGTGCTACTAAATGTTCAGATACTATTTATTCACATTTCATTCATATAACTTAAAAGCACTGCATTTGTCAGTGTTTGATGTGGAGAGCAAAAAAAGAACACCATACCTTAGGCAGAGCTTTTCTCTCATCACAGTTGATGCCTCCAATGAAGACCATGTTGGGCATCACTGGTCTGGGATACTCAAACACAAAGTCGTACCTCATCAGCCAAATGGATGAGGGATTCAGAAGATCCAGCATCGTCACATCTCTTTTCAGAATCTTGGAAGCGAAGTTTATACCCTGTGCATAGAAACCATTGCAATAGAAGAATTCTATAGAGTCAACTAACACATTCTTCAACCGTTGGGAAAATGTCATGTAGTCTGAGTTCATTGTAAAAATTCTGGGGACATAAGAGAGAGGGTCTGGACATTGATTTGCCTTGTAATGAAAATTGCATGGTAATCCTCGCATGAAGAACACAGATGGGAGTGACAAATAATTAGCAACCAGTGCTCCACAAAGAGAAACGGGATCTGTGAGGAGAGCATCAAAGTCACTTTGTTTCAGATATTGCATCAGTTCCCTGTGGCTAAACAAATTCTTGCATTGGTCGACAAATACAGGGAAAGTTGATAAGGAAGCGTTATAAATTGATAGAACATTAAAAGGAAATGGTTGTCCCGTTAGGTGAGAACTGACATAGTTCTGTAATCTTCCATTTAGGTCTTCTTTTGTGTACGATACCGGATATGATTTCACGGTATAGTTGTCTGATACTCCTGACTGCAAACTTACTTGTGGCATAAGCACCACCACTTCATGTCCTCTCTGACTGAGCTTTTCCACTACTAGCCGCATGCTGAGCCAGTGGCTTCCATCCATGGGCACAACTAACAACTTCCCACTTTCTGAAAAGCCAGACACCATCAGGAGCAGCATCCATACAGCAAGCTGACAGTGAAGCAGATGGGCAGGCATCATCTTCCTGCAGGAGCTCAAAACCGTATTGTTTGAGAGAAAACAAATTTCAGGAGCAAACACAAGGAGTTTTATAACTGTTGGCTTCCGCTGGGTTCTCAGTATCAGCTAGTAAATAATTTATAGATCTAGTTGATTTCCAGAGAATGATGATAACAGGCATTTTTAAAGCTGTTAGAGGGAGGGCCAAATTGATCTTATGATCATAGAGAAGGATCACAGAACTAAGGTTTGAAGGTTTTTCTGGTATTTGAAACAGTGCCCATGTTCCAAAGGGCATGTGCATGGTGGTATTAACAGATAGACAATGAGTTCAATGGAGTTCTCCAGAGCAGTCAGGAATTTGGTCCCTAGTGTTTGTTAAGGCAGAGGTTCTCAGACATTTTAGCATAACGCTCCACTTTCAGCAAGGCAAACAATTTCAGGACCCACCTTCAAATGTGCTAAAGATACACACTCACTCTCTCTCTCTCTCTCTCTCTCTCTTATATTCATATATATATATGAATAATACCCCAATTCACACTTGTACAGGTCTGAAAGTGACAAAGAGAGGGAGAGCCCCACTTTGGTTTGACAGAAGTGTTTCCCAGGCATTGTGTATTGTTCTTAAAATAGCCATTCCTAGTAAATTGTGGATTCTATGCCACAAGCTCCTTCAACATGATAAACTCTTCACAGCAGGCAGCATCGTTATGCCTGCATTTTGTGCAGCCCAGAGTACCTTGTTAGCAATTGATTATTGCCAACCCTAACTAGAGAAAAGCTACAAATCATGTGTCCCAAAAGTATGAGATTTCACTAAAAATATAACTTTAAAATAAACAAAGAAATACTGGGTCTTTTCATTTGCCTTCCAGTACATTTACTTCTGTCAACTGATGTGCAACCAGGAGCAGTAGAAAATCTTCTCACTGTTTTTGTTTGTTTGTTTTTGCAAAAGGAGATCCCGCTGCACCCTCTTGACTCCAGAAACTGAGGCTTTAAGAGAAGTATGAAATATCAAAAGATTTAGGATAGAATTGCAAGACTTGGCCATACTTGTGGCTGGTGCACAGTACTTTCAACTAGTTGGGGGCTGCAGACTCTGTTGGGCCCATGAGAATTTGCTTAAGGAGTTTACAAAGGCCCTGGGCAGGCGCCCTCACTGGTGCTGAGAAGGCTTGGGGACATTTTAGGATTCTTTGTTCCACATTTGCAGAAAACCTTCCCTATAAAACTAATCCTGCTGGTAAGCCTCCTGACCCTGGAGATTACACCACCCCCCGCAACTACACCTCCCAGCGGGACTTGCGGCAACCTCTCCTATCAACTACACCTTCCAGAGAGCCCTGCGCCCGCCACTTCCGGCTATATATGCCGCTGCCTCGGGCGCTGCGCTCGTCCCCGGTTGCCCCAGCGGACGCTGATCGATCAGTGGCTCTGGCCGGCGCGTGGCCTGTTGACTTGTGGAAGTTGTAGTCCAGGCGGCTGAGAGGGGGCGGGCGTGGCGTGGCGGGCACCCGCAGGAAGACTCCAACTCCCAGCGCGCCCCGCGGGCCGGACCCGGCAGCTTGGCGGAGCCAAAACAAGCATGGCGGCGGCGAGCTGGCGGCCGTGCTGGGGTCGGCGCCGAGGCGGCTCGGCTCTGAGCGGTGAGCGCGGCGCGGGGAGAGGCCGCGTGCGCGGGAAGCGATAGCGCGCGGCGGGGGCTCGCGCCCGTCACCTCCCTTTGGTCGCCACGGCGGCTGGCGGCGTGTTGAGGGCCCGGGGCCCTCACCCAACCGGGGTCCCGCTCGCAGAGGCCGGATCCTGCCCCCAGCGACGGGCGGGCGGTATTTCCCGCCGGCTCGCCCCTCCCACACCCCGGCCCACTGGCAGCGGCTGAAAGCCGGGGGGAGGGGTGCGAAACGGATGCAATGGGGGGCCGTGGCTGAGCGTTAAAACCAGCCGGGTAGTTCTCCCCTGAAATTACAGTAAAAAGAAAAATCAGGCGCTGCCCAATCTGGGTCGTGGGCTCGGTGTGGGGTGGTTATTCCCCGCCGTGTGATTTATACCTGGGGAAATTGGTTTGGGGTTTTACTTTCTGGTCTTTTAGCTACTGGGCTTGTGCTTGCCTGGGACATGCCCTGCTTTTATTGCATCGAAGCAAGCCTTTATGCCAAATAAGTCTCCATGTGCTGACTGGTGGCCTAAATCCCGGAGTTGGCATTGAAACCAATGTTTGGGGGCGTGCTGGTCTCTAGACCAGGCTTTGGTCATTTGGATCAGAATAAAATTATAAGCATTCCAGGTGCCTAAATCTGTGGGCAATGAAAAGTAGAAAAACAAGAAAATTGTTCCCAGTGTCTTCAGAACGATCTTGATTTATAGTCAGAAGTTGATTTCTTTGGGACTCTTATAATGGATGACTAGATAAATTGGATGCGTCACCGACCTCAGCGGTGGCAGAGTTAGGCCAAGGCTGGGTCCATTTAACAATACGATTCTGGTTCAAAGGTCTTGCACTGCATAATCAAATAAGAAAGCAGTTTTTGTGGCAAATCATGATTTTTGTTTTAATTGGGTCTCTGAAGGACTCTAGTGCGCCTTCACAATGTTTGGGGACTTATTTGAAGAAGATGTTTCCTTTGTGTCAAATAATCAATGTGGAAAAGGGAAGAAATCAAAGCTCAAAGATACTGATCCTCCAGCTCCAAGGGAGTTCACCAACTTAAGTGGTATCAAAAATCAGGGTGGGACCTGCTACCTAAATTCCCTCCTCCAGACTCTGCATTTCACGCCAGAATTTAGAGGTACTGTATCTTAATATGTAACTTTAAAATTAATTGGTTTTTTTACAGTAGTGCCTAATGATCAACCAAGAGTGGAGCCCCATTATGCCAGCCATTGTACACAGTGTAGAAGAGAGTCCCTATGCCCAAAGAGTTGTCAACCAAAACAGACCAGACCAGACAGATGCAGAGTGGAGGGAGGGGTACAAGACCCCCGTAGATTGAAAGATGGGATGGCAGCAAACATTGCCCGTTCCCTTCCTGCCTTCTTTGGGGATTGGTGAGGGGCTTATTTAAGAATAAGCTGAATAGAAGAAAAGGAAAGGGCCAGAGAGACGAGAGGTATAGCGTAAAGCTGGGGTGAAGATACTGTGGAGGGTGGAGAGGACTGGAGTAAATAACCCATCAGACTAGAGAAAGTCCAGTCAAAAATATAGAAAGTTTTCTGAATGTCTGAAAAGTTCCTGCTTTTGCTGCATCTGCCTTAACCAGCAACATTTCAAATTAAGACTATTTTACTAAAAATTCTGCATTGACAATTGTCAATTACTTAATACATTACAAATGGAAAGTCAATTGCAAAAGCACTTTAGTACTTTTCACTCCAGATAAGCTGTAGCAACAGAGACACAGACAAAGAATAGGTGGTCCATAAAGTTGTCTTTTTCTATTAAAAGAGATCTCTCGGGTCTAGATATTATGTGTATAATTTCTCTCCCAAAGTCACAAATATGTCTGTTCCTCCTTAATTAAAATAGGAGACTTTCACTTTGACCGTTGCCTCTCATTCACTTTCACATAATCACTAACTTATGAATAAGCAGTGCTTCAAGGCATCTAACCATTTGTATGTTTATTAATATTGATATGTTGGCATTTGGATGGGGTGAAAATAAATTGGTACAAAAAAGTGTAAATGTCATTCAGGAGTAAACTTTATAATATATTTAAGGACTTCCTGGGATTTTTTTTTTATTGCTTGTTGTGACATGTTAATTTTTCGTAGAAATAAATTAAAATATGAAGCATATGAATGTGAAGCTTCTTCATTTTAAAGTCGTTTCCTTTTCCATTGCAGAAGCCCTGTTTTCCCTAGGCCCTGAAGAACTTGGTTCTCTGGAAGATATCAATAAACCAGATGCAAAGGTGTTAAAATCTACTCTTCTTATTCTCTAATTCAGAAAAATAGGGAATTGAATGAAGGAGGAATACAATTTCTGATCATACTGGGAAATATAATTTATTTGAAGCCAAGAATTTTGTTTGTCAGCATATTCTGTTTTATACGCTGTTGAAAGATTGTGACAATTATTTTACAGTAATACTATAGGTCTTGATCCTACTCCCATTGAATCCAATGACAAAAATTGTTCTCATTTTAGTCAAGCAAGAGCAGGCCCAAAATTTGTATAGTACTGTTTCAGACATCCTTTACTACTTTACTACTACTCAGTGTGACTACTTGTTGATGGGACTGTTTGATCCTTGTTGAACCTCACAGGTGTAGTAGTTTACCTATGGACAAACATTACAAGATTGAGCCTAATTTTTATTTTAAAGATACGAGCATTAGAACACAGATTTTAGTTTTGTAATTCTCTGTTTAAAGTCATAGAAGCAGGTTACTTGTGAACTGAGTTTTCTTTGTAAATCAAAGCTACAATAGGTAGCTGTCCCAGCTATGATTTAATTAACTCTTTTAAGGCTAAGGTTTTTTTATATATATTATATAAAAATTTACTGTTTATATTCTGGTAGATTAAATTTAGGTTTAATGATTTCTCTTTCTGCATGTTAGTTTACTACCATTAAAATAATGAATAGGAGTTTCTTAAAGATACTTAATTGAGAAGGAAGAACAATTATATATTAATTATATATTTGAAAAGAAAGATGAATCTATTTTTATAGTGTTGTGACTTAAGTAGGCCATGTTATAATTAGAAAATAAGCGCCTCTGGCTTTATGGCAGCTTATTCTCATTTCTGTGCTAAATCCTAATTCATTTTATTTAAAGTACTATTTTTGAAGTTGCTTCCTGAAACTTTTTTTTTTTTAAAACATTTAGGTTCGATTAATTCCATTACAATTACAACGATTATTTGCTCAGCTTTTGCTCTTAGATCAGCAAGCTGCATCTACAACCGACCTCACTGACAGCTTTGGTTGGAACAGCAATGAGGTACAGTATGGTATCAGTAATGCTAGAGTTCGTAAGAGCTTCTTCCAAAAAAAGAGAACGACTCTTGGAGGCCTGAAATAGTTTGACATGGGGGAAAGTTTCTTAGAATTTTTCAAACTGTAGAAAATATATTTTAAATTTGGAAAATATTCTTTTTTTGTCTGCACCCCTGCTGAAAGCACATATTGACTATTTCTTACAGAGAACAAGAAAAGTGGTCTCTATAGATACAAAATGTACCTTAAAATATTTCTATAGTAGTTCATTTTTTACAGCAACCCTGTTTGCATGATGACTTAAGGCTCCAAATCCTTCAAATAATTAGGCACATACTTCACTTTATGAATGTGAATAGTCAGTCCCACTAAGTTCAGTGGGAGTAGAATGATCTAGACTATATTATGCATGCTTCTAACAGAAGTCATGGAAGTAAATTAAGGCTTGAAAGCAGTTGTGGGGGGAACCCCCCCCCCCCAAATTTAGTATATAGCACAGTATTTTTTGCTCTTGGTAGCAGGCAATTCACATTGTATCCTCTTGTTTCCTTTTAGGGCATTTAAGTCTCTAATGGAATCATCAAAACAAACAAGGACTCTTGTGGGTCTTTTAAAGACTACCAAATTTATTTATTGCATGAGCTTTCGTGGGAAAAGTCCCACTTCGTTAGATGTTTGAAGATGGGGAACTTACAGAATGGGAGCAAAATAAATGCAGGGAAGTGTAAGACATAGGACCAGGCTTTCTTTACTCCCCACCCACATCCCTGCTAATTGCTATACTCCACTGTTTGAATCCTAACAACTGTTTTGATTTGCTGTTAAAGTCTGACCTGATCCTATGGCTTACACTTCCCTGCATTTGTTTTCCTCCCATTCTGTAAATTCCCCATCTTGAAGTGTCTGACGAAGTGGGATTTTTCTCCCGCGAAAGCCGACATGATAAATAAATTTGTTAGACAGACTTCTTGTTTGTTTTGCTGAACTAGACTAACACAGCCCTTTGGAACTTATTATCAAAACACACTTTTTGAAAATGCTTAATCATCATAATATGAAAAGCAGCAGACTGCACTAATAAACTTCTTTTTCCAAACATGTCCTGTGTTGTCTTGCAGGAGATGAGACAGCATGACGTGCAGGAATTAAATCGGATTCTGTTCAGTGCTTTGGAAACTTCTCTTGTGGGAACTTCTGGCCATGACCTTATTAATCGGTTGTACCATGGGACTGTTGTTAACCAGATTGTTTGTAAGGAGTGCAAGAATGTCAGTGAGAGACAGGTAAATTTATAGATGCGTTCCAGGATTAATAGCCTAGTTTGTTGGTAACTTGTTAAGCAGGTTTTGGTTTATTAAGACGTTACTTTTTCTGTATGTGTAAATGCTTACTTAACGCCACAGACTATTCCAAGCCAATTAAATATTTTGATATTCCAGAAATCAATTTATTAGAACTATGCAGCTTTCATGGATTAGGACTCTGCAGACTTTTAAACACAGGAAATATTCATGGCTTATTTGCTCATATTGAGTCTCGGCTGATATTTTCTGAGTGAGGTATGTTTGCTGTGAGGGCATGAGTCATCAAGAGAAATCAGTAGCAATATGGAAGTTTCTGTATGGGGCCTCTACTCTGGAAAGTGTTTGTTGATGCAAGCTACAGCAATGATCAAAAACTGCTATAATTATAACACTTAGTGACTGTGTATTGCCTATGATAGATGTGGTTGGAGATGTAAGTAAGGGTGTTGCTACAGTGAAACTCCATCTGTTTCATTCACATCTTATGAAATATTTTTACTTCTAATCCATCAAATATGTTTTGTACTACCAGAATTTCTTGAAAAGTGAAATTATGAAAGAGGAATTAAACAGTTTTTAAAATCCTATTACTAGTGTCACTGAAACAAAGTGATGAAGTAAGAGATTTCCATAATCCAGATGCATGATTTACATTAGTGTGGTTTTTTTTTGTTTCACAAATCTACTTTTGTGCCTGCATGTGCCGTAGTATACCAAATATCAAAATCTGTCCTTGTTTACTTAATATTTGCTTTGATTCCCTACTGTTCTGTTGTATAGGAGGATTTTTTAGATCTAACTGTAGCAGTCAAAGATGTATCTGGCTTGGAGGAGGCCCTATGGAATATGTATGTGGAAGAGGAATATTTTGAAAAGGATAACTTGTACCGATGTGGAGCATGCAACAAACTGGTTGAAGCAGCAAAGGTAATGTGTTACCTGGCCCATCGTGTCCAGTTTGACAGCAATTCAGGAATTTGGATAAGATTGGCATCGGTGCTTTTTAGAATGGAGTCCTTTGGCCTTCTGTGCAAAACTGAGTTGCATATAAACTCTAGCAGCTATCTTAAGCAGAGAACATGTGTTGAGACCTCACTTCTTCTCTGGTATGAGAATAGTCAAACATTTTAAAAATATATTTTATTGTTTTAATATGTACATTGTAATTTCTTACAAGGGGCCCTGGTTGGGTGGGTGTGGACAGTACAAAATATCAATTCCTCATTAGAAATAATCTTCCAGTGATTTACATCACCACTTCAACACGTAATAGTTTAGCCTGAGTTAGCATCCATTCAGTCTTAGCAAATTATCATCCCCTTCCCCTATTTTGCAGTGGATATACATTTGTTTTCACAGAAATTTATTGGTAGCTGAGGTAAGCAGCATGTGCAAGCCGGTAATTTTGTCCAAACATTTATACTAAAACTCAAGGTGTCTTTATTTTTGTCAGGTATGCTTAGTTTGTAAATGCATATACTCCACTTGTGCAAGAGCTAGACAAGTGTAGAATCACCTCACTCTTGTATTTTGGACTCAGCGTGGTTGGTGGCATTTTACACCAATGTTATCTGGCTGTAAATGTCTGCACAGGCACAAGATGGGTAATAACCAATGGATCAGTGTAGCAGTGAATCAATTAGCTGTGATCCTGAATGCCCACAGCCCAGCATATTGTGCATGGGAGTCCCTAAAAGACACTTTTTTGTTCTGTCCAGGTGGTGTGCTTCCTCACCTTAGGCTCCTTATAGCCCTCCTCAAACCTTGGGGAGGTAATTGTACCTCCAACTATGGAATTGCACTTGCACTTCTTCCTCTAGAGCAGGGGTCTGCAACCTGTGGCTCTGGAGCCACATGCGGCTCTTTGGCTGCCCCCTTGCGGCTCTGGGCTCCCCCAACCACCGGGGTACCCTGCAGGAGGCCCATGCCTGGCTCTGGGCTTCCCCCAGCCACCAGGGACCCCACGGGCAGCCCATGCCAAGCTCCAGGCTTCCCCCCCCTGCATAAGGGGACCCTGCAGCAGAAATCCTGGCTCACCTCCCTGCACCTCCCACCAGGAGGCTACACCCATTGTGGCTCTCAAAACACTTTGTTATTGAAGGAATTTTCAAAAATGGCTCTTCTTATCTTTTGGGTTGCAGACCTCTGCTCTAGAGCAGAGGTCTCAAACTCAAATCACCACGAAGGTCACATGAGGAGTAGGATATTCGTCCGAGGGCCACATCACTGAAACCTTTTCATACAACAGTTTTTTAAAACCCTGGTGGGCCACCAGTTTGTTTAATTAAAATTTAATTTTAATTAATTAATTGAATTCAAAGTGATTGTAAATAAAATTAATTGAATGCATTTTTAATTGAAATTTAATTTTAGAAAGGTTTTTTTAAAACCTTTAAAAAGTTTTTAATTAAAATTAAATTTAAAGTTGTTTTTTTTTTAAATAAAAAAAAAAGGAAGAGGAAAAAAGAAAAGGAAAAGAGAGAGGAAGGAAGGAGGAGAAAAAAGAAGGGAGGAAGGAAAGAGAAGGAAGGAGAAAAAAGGAAGGAAACAAGAAAGGAAGGAAAGAGAAGGAAGGAAGGAAAGAGAAAAACAGAAGGAAGGAAATAAAGAAAAGAAAAAAGAGGGAAGGAAGAGAAAGGAGAGAAGGAAAGGACTGGGCAGAGCCATGGCGATCAGCTGCAAACCCTGGCGGCTGACTTTGGCTCCTGCCGCGGCTGGCAATCTGGGGCCAGCCTGCTATGGTCCCCACTGGGGCTGGTGATCCAGGCCCAGCCGATCCCCACGGTCTGCTGTAGCTCCTGCTGGGGCCCAAATTCTGGGGACCGGCTGACCCCAGTGCCCGCTGTGGCCCCTGCCGGGGCCAAAAATCCGGGGCCCAGATGGCGGCAGCAGCCTGCTGTGGCCTCTGCTGGGGCTGGCGATCCGGGCCCAGCCGACCCCGGCAGCCCACTGCGGCCCCCACCAGGGCTGAGACTGACAATTTGCGTCCGGGCCACAGGCCAGCGGTGGCAGGAGCCTGATTTGGCCCTGGCCGGCTGCCCCAGCAGCAGGATCAGGCTCCTGCCTGGCGGCCGGATCGGGCCCAGGGGTGGGCTCAGACCCAGGCCCCAAACCCATTTTGGGGGCAGCAATGCCCCTGCGGTGGTTTGCTCCTCCCCAGCTGCCCGGCAGTGGCTGTCGAGGCCCCTGAGGGGGAAAGGGGACAGGGGATGCGGCCCAGAAGGAAGCACTGCTGACGTGCCATCGGCAGGATCCCGGGTGGGCGGCAGGCAGCCGCAGCCAAGCTGCTGGTTCCTAGCTGGTGGGGGCATGGCCACTTGAAAAGCAAGCCAGGCGTTGGGACCCCCTGAACTCCAGGTATTGTCATGGGCCGCAGGAGGAACGGCTGCGGGCTGTGTGTTTGAGACCCCTAGTCTAGGGATTATTCACCTCTAAAGCACTGTAAACTACTTTCCTTCAGCTCAGAGGGCTGTAATTCCTTAGGCTATCTGTGTGCTCTGTCCCACAAAACTGGTGTGTCTGGAACTTCCTGAAAGCTTCAGCAATCTTTCTCCGATGTATCTCAGAGGGAAGGATAAACATGTGGACTAGAGCAGTACTGGATGGCTTGTCAAGGAGTAGGCTTGAATAAAAGATAGTGCGGCATCTGTTACATATTACTGGGGTCTCCATTGGAAGTGTCAAAGAATTAATCGATTGATTGTTTTGGCACTTACTAGAAATAAGTCAGTAAGTGCTTGTCTGTCCTATGACACTTAATTATTCCATATACCTGTAATATGTAATGTGAAGTATAATCTTTCAATAGGCTATCCAAACTTCCACTTTACATAGTTTGCTTTAATGTTTACTTTCCACTGTCATTACCTTTGGATCTTCTTCTTTTTCATGGAGGGTATCATCTTACAAAATCCATAATGACTAACTGCTTTCTTTTGAAACCTTCTGGGGAACTTTTCTCCTGACAATCTGAGAGAGTTGTGTTTAGAATGCAAGACTTGCTTTTTTCCTGCAACAACCTCATACTTAAAACTTTTTGTTTTCATTTTGCAGTCTGCTAAACTACGTAAGTTGCCTCCCTTTCTTACTGTATCGCTTCTGAGGTTTAACTTTGATTTTGAGAAGTGTGAACGATACAAGGACACAAGCTGCTATACGTTCCCTATCCGGATAAACCTCAGGCCTTTTTGTGAGCAGGTTTGAACAATTTTGTCTTAATTGGTTCTCTGGCTGAATATGTGGGAAATTTATCTCCAGGATGAGCCATATTTCATTTTAACTTTTTGGTCAGGTCACAGGCTATTTATAGGAGAAACTCTATGGTTTTTCCTCTGTCTTATTAGCATTGGAAATTCTAACACTAGTTGTGCAAACACAAAGCTTTTATGTGTAGTACTGACAAATGGAAAAATCAGTAATAGCAAAAAACTTAATTTAAGATTCCCAGGCAAAACTCTCATTACTTGTAAGTTACATGTTGTATTACACAATAGTATTATGAAGAAACTCCTTTGTCTATTGCCACAACTTCGTAGTTCATGCATCCTCTTAGAAATCTGTACAGATGACAGATGAATAGTCATATTTCATATCAAAGGTAACACAACAAAAACTTCACATAATACCTCTGGTAATTAACTTTAGCCCTTAAACTATGCAAATGATGTACTTGCTGCTGGCACAGTTTTTTAAAACTGCTTTCCTAAAATCTTAATTACCGCGGTTTCAGTTTTTAAAGTTCTGCAGATTGGCAATTGAGGAAGATTTTTTTCTTCATTAGCTTTGGTGATGGAGATGATTATTTTGTTTTTATTTGATTTTTTGTAAAAGTTTGGCTACATGTTTGGGTTTGTTTTGTTAAGCTCCACAAAATTTCAAGAGTTAGCAAAGTCTTTTAGAAGGGTCAGTAAAATTAATCTCTGCCCCCTACACATTTCTCAGAAGTCACTTTTAACTTAGAGCTCCTAGATTACTTACCTGTACCTTTCCAAAAAATTGCAGTTATGCCTAGGATTAAGTGGTATAAACTTTGTTTCTGATCAGCATTTTTGTTTTCAAACAAAAGGATTTCAACAGCATTTCAATTGAAATGTTCACAATATTGCCTAAAGGAGCTGTTAACTATTCTTCAATAAGAATTAATAGATATTTAAGGGATAGCTGAGTTGATACATTTCAGCCTTTGAATAAAATGTACTTCTATGCTGACCACTATTATTAAAAATATTTTACTTCAGGAGTAGCTAAATGCACCTTTGGCTAGGTTCAGATATTTCTTTAACACTGAACTAATGGTGAATAATGAAAAGCAGCATTGATTGATCTTCACTAAAACTCTGTTTAGGTGTGAAAAGGACTTACAGGGTTTATTAATTTCCCCTTGTTTTAGATTCAGTTGGATGACTCGGAATACATATATGAGCTCTTCTCTGTTATTATACACAAAGGTGGCTGCTATGGAGGACACTACCATGTTTATATCAAAGATGTTGATGCGTTAGGAAATTGGCAATTGCAAGTAAGTCTAGAAGACCCTTTTTGTATGGTTGCTTACCTGCTTGGACCTCAAAAAGCAGACTTTGATTCTCTCCGGGGAACTGATGGGCAGGATCCTCTGTGAGGCTAATATGAAGGGGAAAGGAGTCCGGGAGAGTTGGCTGTGTGTTAAATAAATCTTATTGAGAGTGCAAGAACAAACTGTCCTGGTATACAAGAAGAATAACAAATATGGCAGGCAAACAGCCTGGTTTAACTGAGGTATCTTCAGTGAGCTTAAACACAAAAAAGAAGCCTACAAGAAGCTAATAAGCATTTTGCCTCTGTCTTCACAAACAAGTTCCAAAGGGGTAGCCGTGTTAGTCTATTGTAGAAAGACAACAGAGTCTTGTGGCACTTTTAAAGACTAACAGATTTAT
>ML686102.1:543276-614692 GCA_007922175.1 Pelusios castaneus
ATAAATCTGTTAGTCTTTAAAAGTGCCACAAGACTCTGTTGTCTTTCACAAACAAGGTGAGCTCCCAGACTACTGCACTGGGCAGCACACGATGGGAAGGAGATGAGCAACCCTCAGTACTAAAAGAAAAGGTTCAGGACTATTTAGAAAAGCTAGATATGCACAAGTCCGTGGGACTGGATGCAGTGCATCCCAGAGTGCTGAGGGAGTTGATTGATGTAGTTGCAGAACCATTGGCCATTATTTTTGAAAACTTGTGGTGACCAAAGGATGTCCCAGATGACAGGAAAAAGGCAAATATAGAGCCCGTGTTTTAAAAAGGGAAGGGGACTACAGACCAATCAGCATCATCTTAGTCCCTAGAAAAATCATGGAGCAGATCTTTGAGGAATCCATTTTCAAGCATTTGGGGGAGAGGAAGGTGATCAGGAACAGTCAGCATTGATTCACCAAGAGCAAGTCATGCCTGACCAATCTGATTGCTTTTTGTGATGAGATGACTGGCTCTATGAACATGGGGAAAGCAGTGGACATGATAAACTTTGACGTTAACAAAGCTTTTGATACCGTCTAAAAGTGTTCTTGCCAGCAAGTTAAAGTAATATGGGCTGGATGAATGGACTGTAAGATTAATAGAATGCTAGCTAGATCATCGGTCCAATGGGTAATAATCAATGGCCCTATGTCTAGTTGACAGCTGATAACACGTGGAATGCCACAGGGGTCGGTCCTGGGGCCAGTTTTGTTCAACATCTTCATTGATGAGCTGGAGGAAGTTGTGGATTGCACCCTCAGCAAAATTTGCAGATGACACTAAGCAGTGAAGATTGGTAGATATGCTGGGGGATAGGGATTGGTATAGATAAATTGGATCATTAGACTAAACTGGTCTTGTTTAGTTGACAAAAAAAAGTGTGT
This sequence comes from Pelusios castaneus, assembly GCA_007922175.1. Lineage (NCBI taxonomy): Eukaryota > Metazoa > Chordata > Testudines > Pelomedusidae > Pelusios > Pelusios castaneus. Next base: position 544,195 of record ML686102.1, read on the forward strand.
TTTTGCTGGGGGGGGGGCGGCGTAGGGGAAATGTTGATAGTGGCATTCAACTTCCTGTAAGTAGGTTCCAGGGAGGATGGAGCTAAACCGTTCAATGATGGCAGATGACACAGCAGGGCACAATGATCTCAAGTTGCAGTGAGTGAGGTCTGGGTTGGATATTAGGAAAATCTTTTTTACTAGGTGAGTGATGAAGCGCTGGAATCAGTTACCTAGGGAGGTGGTGGAATCTGCATCCTTGTTGATTTTCAAAATCCAGCTTGACAAAGCCCTGGCTGGGATGATTTAGTTGGGGTTGTCCCTGCTTTGAGCAGGAGGTTGAACTAGATGTTCTTCTGAGGTCCCTTACAACCCTCATCTTCTATGATTGGCGAGTCTTAATTCTTCTGAGATGTATTAATGTTGACTGCACTAATGGATTAAATACACTATGTATCAACGAAAATAGTCTACTGGGGCATTGTCAAGCTTTCCTTCATGGGCTTTGTCATGCTCTCATCTGATGTGAAAAGATCCTTGACTACATCGTCAAGGAATGATTATTTCTTATCAGAGACCGGAAACTGTACCAAACCTTGTGATTAGATTTATTTGCTTGTTTGCTGTCCTGCTGAGTTACCTCTCAGCATGTTATTTCGAGAGGCAAGATTACTTCAAGGGGCCTATCAAGTTTAAAAGGCTAAACTTCTAGCTTTGTCTGTGAGGCTGGCCAGTCCGTATAAAAAATTGCCAGTGACTTTTGCATGTATAGAAAGTCAATGTCTCATACAAAGAGAGGTTTGATATTTCTCTTAAAAATATTTTATTACACTGTAAAAGCTGAATTTCTGTTCACTGAGCCTTGTGTGCATATAAGTGAGTGATCAAGTGCCTACTATAGTATACAAGGCTGGCCCTATTACTGTTTTAGAAAGTCTTTTGCCACCCAGGGTGGAGATTGTATTTGGTGTCCCTGAGCATCCAAGTAAATTTTAGAAAGGGGGTTTGAAGAAGTGGAGTAGCCAAGCAATGTGGTGTCTGCCCCTGTGGTCGATTGATGAGTAAGTGTATATGGTCTGATGTCTATTTAATGACATTTTCTCCACATTTAACTACTACAGTTAGACATGGATACCCATAATTCTGTAAGGAAAAAGAATCTGCTAAAAATGTAAAGAAAAAATACAAATGTCTGTTTGAAATAATAGTATTTACCAAATAGTATTTCCATAGTCTTGTAGTAAGGACCCCACCAATCATCTTTTTCAGGAGGAAAGCAAACGGATGACTGAAGAGAAGATTCAGAAAGGCACTGAGAGTATCAAAGAAATAGAGAATCCACTGACAATCTTGAAAGAGATCTTATCAGAGGTATGGTATGTAAACAGATCTTTACTGCTCTGTATTGCTATTACTGATCTGGAGAAGGGGTAGGAAATACAGGGTAGATTGAGGTGAGAAGAATCTAAACTTGTCCTAGTAATTCAGCAAGGGGCATGAGACTGAAACTGTAAAGTTTTAAAGTAAAAATAGTCATCCACTGGATCTCTCTGAATACTTTTTTGGCCATTTGGTTAATATTTTTTAGGTAGTTTGCCTAAGCTGTTGCAAAGGGTAGCAAAATCCCTTAGTTGATTACCATTCTTGTTTATTGCATACTTCTGAGTTGGTGTGTTCTGAGGTTTTACAGCTGCTTTTGCCCACCCACTTCATCATCTTAAAGTTTGTTAACTGTGTTCTTTTAGGAAGAATCTAAACAAATTCCTGTGGATCAGTTAGGGCAGAAGCTATTGGAGAAAAAGGGAATGTCCTGGAACAAAAAATATCGGAAACAGTATGGACCAATACGAAAGGTAACAGAAATAGTAAAACTCTACCTAGATATAAATTTTAGCTAAGCTTATTACTAATAAATCCCACCACATTTTTCAATTAATGCAAGTTTAAAGAATGATCTTGTAAAGTTTCAAATATTAAGAATAACAGAAACAGTGGATCTCCTGTCCCAGCAGGTAATCCATAAAGCAAATCTAATTTATGAATGAAAATGCATATAGCAAAGTATTTAGAAATGCTAGTGCAAATAGAAATGCTAATGATGATTAAAAATGTAGCATACTTGAATTAACTCAGTAGTCATGATTGTAATGAAACTCTTATTCTGAATCCCATTCATTGGTAGTTTAGAACACATCCAGAAATTACCATTTAGGCTATAATCTCAGGTTTGCAAGCTCACAACTTGCATTGTTTTCAATATGAAAACTGCAGCATTTGAATTACGCGTTTGAACTCATTTTTGACATTTTGAAGGATTCTTAAGAATTGTGACACACAAACCTATTGGTGGATCATTGTCAGTCTTGTCGGGCCAGACAAACTTGCCACATTTTCTGTGAGTATCCAGTGACAAGAACTGGGTACTACAGGGGAATGCTCTTCAAGAGGGTTCAGGGATTGTGATGCACCTAAAGCTAATCTGCAAGGCCAAGTAAATGCTGGCAGAGCTTCTGAGGAGATTGTTTTGATGATTAACAGACTGGAGTGATAGGGAGCTGATACCCAGTTTAGCATCAGCAAGTTTCTCTCTTGCTGAGGAAGGGGGCGACAAGGGGGCTTAGTCCTGAGCACTTCAAGGTATGCTACTGAACTGCAAAACAAGTTTCACATGTTGAATAATTAAAAAATAGTTTAAATTGTGGAATTCAAACAGAGCTCTCCTAGAGCAGTGGTTCTCACTCACTGTATCACGGTGAGTTTGACAAGCTAAGCCTGCCCTGCCCCTGCTGAGCTGCCTCAGCAGGGAACCATGGGCTGCAAGACACATAGCCTCCTTCTGTTAACTGGGGGTCAGGCTGGGGGGAAGGGGAGAGACTCATAGACTCTAAGGTCAGAAGGGACCGGTATGATCATCTAGTCTGACCTGCACAATACAGGCTACAAAACCTCACCCACCCAGTCATTCAATAAGCCTCTAACCAATAACTGAGTTATTAAAGTCCTCAAATCATGATTTAAAGACTAAGATGCAGAGAATCCACCAGCAAGTGAGCCATTCCCAATGCTACAGAGGAAGGCAACCCCCCCTCAGAACCCTAATATGGCAGTCAGTTAAACCCTGAGCATGTGGGCAAGTCACACCAGCCAGTCACCCAAGAAAGAATTCTCTGTAATAACTAAGAACCCGTGCCATCTACCCTCCCTTCTTAGGCCACTGGCATATCCACCACCAGTAGCCAAACATCAGTCGATTACCAAACTAGACCATCCCATCATAGCATCCTCTCTATAATGTATGAAGCTTATTTTTGAAGGCAGTTGTGGTTTTTGCCCCCAGCGCCCCTTGGAAGGCTGGTCCAGAACTTTACTCCTCTGATGGTTAGAAACCTATATCTAATTTCAAGCCTAAAAATCCTGATGGACAGTTTATATCTATTTGTTCTTGTGTCCATATTGGTGCTGTATTCAAATAATTCCTCTCCCTTCCTGATATTTATTCTTCTGATGTGTTTATAGAAGGCAATCATATCTCCCCTCAACCTTCTTTTGGTTAGGCTAAACAAGCCGAGCTCCTTAAGTCTGCTCTCATAAGGCAGGTTTTCCATTCCGCGGATCATCCTTGTAGCCCTTCTCTGCACCTGTTCCAGTTTGAATTCATCTTTTTTAAACGTGGGGGACCAGAACTGCACACAATATTCCAGATGAGGTCTCACCAGTGCCTTGTATAATGGCACTAACACCTCCCTATCTCTACTCGAAATACCTCTTCTGATGCATCCCAGGACTGCATTAGCTTTTTTCACAGCCACATTGCATTGGTGGCTCAGTCATCCTGTGATCAACCGGTACTGCCAGGTCCTTCTCATCTTCCATTCCTTCCAACTGATGCATCCCCAACTTATAGGAATTTCTTATTTGTCCCTAAATGCATGACCTTGCACTTCCTATTATTAAATTTCATCCTATTCCTAATACTCCAGTTTACAATGTCATCCAGGTCTTTCTATACAACATCCTGATCCTTCTCTATATTGGCAACACCTCCCAACTTGGTGTCATCCGCAAACTTAATTAGCACATCCCACTTTTTGTGCCAAGGTCAGTAACAAAAAGGTTAAATCAGAGAAGTGGGGTCAGGCTGGGGGAAAGGGGCGAGATGTGGGCTGCAGGTCTTGGATTCAGGGTTGCTGGGGGGTGGGAGGCAGATGCAGGGCTGGGGGGGGGAGGTGGGGCTAAGACATGGGGGGTTGGTGTGTCACACACAGCTGGGAAAGCTCCCAGTTGCAACCCTGGAAAAAGTTAAGAACCCCTGTCCTAGAGGAATAATTGCTTTGCTACGTTTGAAAGCAAACTGAGAAATAAACTATGAGAAAGGATACGATTCTGTCACAGAGGTCACAAATTCCATGTCTTTCCTAGACTATTTCTGGGGCAGGGCTGGAGCGGTGGTTGGAATTTGGTCAGCAGCCCTGAGGCTGGAGCAGTGGCAGCCATCCCAGTGACAGGAACAATGGTGGGGCTGGAGTAGCTGGCTAGCAGTCAGTCCTTGGGACACATTCTACATTCTTCATAAGGCAGCAGCAAGCATTTTTGAAAAATCAGGTTCTTCATATGGTGTCAAGTTGGGTATCAAAAACCACTAGCCACTTTTACGAGTTTAGGCCAGTCCCTTTAAAATTCCTGACTGTAGTCTGATCTCACTCTTGATGCTATATTTTTTTCTTTGTTTGAGGTAATGCTTACAGTGTGGTTGGCACTTTTACAGACAGACAAAAAAAAAAGGAAGTTCCTGTCCTGAGAAGTTGCAGCCTATGGATAGATGCACAAGAGAGAGGGGAGCAACAAAAGAGGCTTTCTATACAAATCAAGATGAATACTGTAGGATGCTTCCCAGAAGCAGGTTTTTTTAGACACTTAAAAGTGGAGTAGATAGGGGCCTTGCATATTACTTTAGGGAAGTCAAACTATGCAAAGCAGGCATGGAGGTGGTACATGTAAGTTTGCACATTTTATAGATGTTTCCTTCATTACGACAGTCCTGTTTGCCTTTTGGTTTTTCTTTTCAGTACTTGCAGGGTCATTCTCAGATATTTCAACTCAGTCCTGATGAAAATAAAGTGAGCCTAAAGGAGATGTACCATATGCTCCGGTTTGGGTCAGATTCCCAAGAACAAGGTCTGGAAAGCCCTTCCCAGAACCATGATGTCCAGTGGACGTCAGAAAATCCATGTACAGTGTTAAAAGATGACACCTCTGGTTCCCATTGGTTTGACTTGAATGATTCCAAAGTCCAGCCCATTAAGGAGAAGGATATTGAGAAGCAATTTCAGGGTAAAGAAAGTGCCTACATGCTGTTTTATCGCAAATCCGAATTGAAAAGGCCTTCTGAAGGTATGAAAAATATTGACTTTGACAGATTCTTCTTTCATCCACAAAATTACTTTTACTTAACCTCCCCCCAGAACCAGAAAAAACACCCAGCACTGTGGGTCTAATGTATATTTTCTGTTCAGAAGGAATAGAAAACTCCTTCCACTACTTAATGGAGGAAAAGGTTAGCAGGAGATTTAATTGTGTGGTGAGAATGGTTGTAGTAAAGTAAGCGGCTAATGGTCCCAGTTGCCAAAATTTTCAGCATCTTCCACCAACACTGACCAATTAACTCACTATTGTAATGAAAATGCTACTTGTAACTGTTATGCCTCAGTATTTCATTAAGTAAAACTTAATAGGAGCATGAACAGATGTAAAATGTACATGTTGTATCTACCTATAATTTAACACTGTATTACAAGTGCACTCACCTACTTCATTGAAGACTTTAGAAGACTGCTATATTGAAGGTTTACTCTTGGTCGTCTTCTCCTAGCCCTGTCAGTTTGGCTTTAGAGCACTAAAACTAAACTAACAAGCTTGCTTTGGTCATAGCTCAAGCAAACCCAGCCTATCGGGTTCCTGACCACCTCTTGAATGAAATGGATGCTGCCAACATTGAACTTCAGAAAAGAAGGTGTGTAATAAACTCACGATAATACTTTCGTCATTTGTAGATCTCACATGTGCTGCAAAGGAAGGAAACTATCGTTATCCTGATTTTGCAGATGAGAAAAACTGAGTCCTGTAGATGAAATGACCAACTCAAGGTCGCATAGCAGGTCACTTAGGAATCCAGGAGTTAGAACTCGGGAGTTCTGACTAGACTACTGTGTTCTCCACCACCTCCATGTTACATTCCTTTTCTGGCCTACTTTCTCAGACAAGCTAATACAATTGTAGAACAAGTTCACTTTAAAAAAAAAAAAGAAAAGAAAAGAAATTGTGCTAGATATAAGTAAATCAATGTAACTCTTAGGATAGAATGGAAGTGATTCTTTTAGAGCTGTTATAGAAATATTGGGGGAAGAAAGGAACCACCTTATAACAAAATAGCAGGTGTGTAGCATTCTTTGCCAGAAACTTTAACTTAAATTGTGCTATTGGAATTGATTCTCTGCAGTCTTAAAACTCATGTAAGCTCTCCAAATGGGGTCTTAAGTGATCTGTGATGTTTGTGCAGCCCCTCTGCATAGGGTGGATTTTACTTTTTGTATAAATCTTGTTTTTATTGCCTTATTTGAAATCTTGTAGGTGAAAATGGATGCAAGAACCAGAAATGAGGGCTGATAGGCTTTTTTTAGCCTTAGCTGTACTTCTTGGATCTCAGATCAGCTTCTGCATATTTGTTTTCATTGTACAGTTATGTTAAAATATTGATTTGCAAGCTAGCTACAAAGACTGAGGTTAGAGATATTCTCCTTAAAAGAAGTTAATTATATTACAACGGGATATTTGAAGGGCCTGAAGAAACCAGTACTATTTAACAAATATTTTAGCATGTTTTTGTTCCCTGTACAACGTATAGATTGTTCGGTTGCTTTTTTGAAGGCCTATGGCACTTGAGGGTTCAATCTAGACCAGTAAGAAGTTTTGTTACTCCCTGCCCTGCATCTTTGGGTGTCTTAAATGATAAGCTGCTGTGGCTCACATACCAATAGCTAGCAGGCAAGCATGCAGGTCATAGCCTACCTTTTACTGTCCATTTATTTTTGCGGGGTGACCCCAACACCCCTCCATCCTGAGTTTCTCAAAAGCCATCAGGCTTGTAGTGTCCAGCTCTTTGACTATATCAGGGGTCAGCAACCTTTACTATGAAAAGAGCCATTTTGCCCCCTCTTCCACTAAAGAAAAGTAGTCTGGAGCCGCAAAACATAACACAGCTTATAAACTATTCTTTGTTTAATTAATTGAATTGGAGTGAATTTTGAATTGAAATTTAATTTTTAGAAAGGTTTTTATTTAAAATTAATTTTTAAAAAGCTTTTTAAAAAAGAAGGGAGAGAAAGAAAAAAGAAGGAAGGAGGAGAAAAAGAAAAAAGTAAGAGAAAGAAAGGAAGGAAGCAAAGAAAGAAAGAGCAGGAAGGAAGGAAGACGAAGAGAAAAAGAAAAAAAAGAAAGGAAGGAAAGGAAGAGGAAGACAAAGAAGGGAAAGGAAGGCAGGGAAGGGGAAGGAAAGAAATAAAGAAGCCGAGGCCTCTGGCCGCCCCGGCAGGCCAGAGCAGACCCCGGCACCTGAGACCCTCCACCCCTCTAACCCAGCCACTCTCCTTGCCCCCTCCACCCCTCTCCAGGCCTCCCTCCAGCCCGTTCCCAGCCCCCTTACCTGGCCGGAGGCTCGCAGCTGCAGGGACGGCCAGCAGAGCTGCTTCTGGGTCAGGCCGCTCCCACCCTGAGCACGCTCTGTCTGAGCATGCTCAGGGCGGGAGATTTGAATCTCCCCAGCCCGGCCGCAGCAGGAGTCTGCACTTAGAGGGAACAAGGCCGAAGGGAGCCACAACAGGGAGGCTGAAGAGCCGCATGCGGCTCCGGAGCCGCGGGTTGCTGACCCCTGGACTATATGCTTACAGAAGTTAAATGTGCTGCTCCCTTAAAGAGGCGGTATGAGTATGTAGCAGCTTATTTTCTTAACTGGGATTAACAGTCTATTTTAACCAAAGCAGTGAATTGATTTTTAGTAAAAGTCAAATAAATTCATTAAACAAAGTCAGATTTAAGTGGTACCAAGTATAAGAATAAAGGTAGAAGGGGTAATAAGCAAACAAAAGTAAAAATATGCCTTTTAAGACTAAAACTAATTTTCAGGAAGTTAGTCTTTGCTTAAGCAGGTCATTTCCCAGAGACTTCAACTCCTTTATGTGAATGAGCCATCATTCTCTGATTTCAAGTGTTTTTGTGTCTTACTGGGGTATAGACATGTTGTTTGGGCAAAAGTCATTGACCCTTCTTCAAGAAGTAGGAAGAGACTTCCTGAGGGTGTGTTCTCTCTCCTTTTGAAATTCAGTGCTCATCTTTCCTAAGTTACTTTCCTGAGAGCTTTGCTTACCTTGCAGGGAAATTTATGCTTTCCTTTGCCTTTGGGTGTTGCCTTACTTGTTCCACATCAATGACACCTTCAAAGCAGGGGCATAACCTCACTCCTTTGTCTGGAACAGGCCTAGCTTAAGCCCTGCTAGCCAAGTACATTTTAACAACATATTTTCAGCACACGTTATCTATGACGTCCTTTGTGGATTTAGTACATTATGTAAAAATATGAGTGGTCAATGTTGTTTCTTTTCCTATTATATATTGCATATCAAATTTCGGGTATTTTTCATAAGTTTGATAAAAGAAATTGGGGTAATCTTAGGGTCACAGGGATTTCGTTCATTACCACCTGGAGCTCTCTGTGGGTATAAAGCTCTGTGAGCTCAGCACTGTAGTGTGCCATCCCATAAGTGTGATTGCATAGAGGCAGCTCCAGAAGAACAGCCAACAGTAAGTCACCTTCCATTTTAGCCTATTGGTATTGATATATGTTTATGCTATGCTCTTTTAAAAGGGTGGACTGCGAATCTGCAGACAGTAACATTGATTTGCATCTCCATTTGGGCTCTCACTATAAACTTTACAATGGGGCCCTACACCCATCACTTTCTCTGAAGGAAAGTGTGCTGGATCTCACTATCGATAAAAGAAAAACCCTAGGAGATCTCAGACAATCAATATTTCAGGTATTTACTCTTTTTTTAAAGAAAGTCAACCCAAACATTTATCTTTATCTGAGTTACCAAGACAATTTAAAATTGTGGATGTGACTTGTGCTGTGTATACCAAGAAGAAATTTTCTGCAGTATTTGACATAATTTTTGAAGGATGGAAACTACATCTAAGGAAATTTTGCTGTTTGCATTGAATTGCAGAAGCCGTGGAAATGATGAAACAAGTTCTTTATGGTCACAATAAAAATAAACCTGACTTACAACTTGGACTCTGTAGGTGGGGACTGAAGTCTTGAAAAGTCCTGATGGTAGAGAAGTTCCAAAGGGGTAGCTGTGTTAGTCTAGTTCAGCAAAACAAACCAAGGGTCCTGTGGCACTTTTAAAGACCAACTAACCAATAAATAAATAAATCAATTTGTTAGGGTTTGTTTTGCTGGTAGAGACTGATTCTTGACACCTTGTGTCTGTAGTCCGGGTCTTGCTGGTTCAGCTACATGCGAGGGCAGGGGTTCTCAACACTTTTAGCATTGCGACACAGTTGGGATGACTCCCAACCATTCATGACATAGGGATGTCGCCCTCCTGTGTAGCCTGCTTCTGAGGTTCCTCTCAGCACCAGCACTTTTGGCGGTGGCTCAAATTCAAGTAGCCCCTGCCACTGGAAAAAAACCTCCCTAACCTCCCTCCACAGGCAGTTTCAGTGAAGGCAGCCCTTGCTGCTTTTCAATTGTGGTGGCAGCTGCTAAAGGGTCAGCGGTCTCTGCGCTACCAAAAGACCCCGTGAGGATTTCTTTTGATGGGTGGGGGACTTTTGGCGACAGGCTGATTTGTGGCCACACACTCAGCTGCTGTGCCGCAACACTTTTTTGTGTCATGACACAGTGGTTAAGAACTGCTGCAGTGGGGGCCTTGCTGACCGGAACAGGAAAAAGGCTGAAGAAAATACCAAGGAATTAGAGTTGGCATGTACTTTGAAAAGAAGTCCTAGAATATTTTTTTGAAACTGTCAAACTTGAAAAATCTAAATATATTTCCCCAGAGTGAACAAAAGAAATATCACAATCCCTAGAGAGTGGAGAGTTGTCAAATAACAGAGGAGTTAGAAATTACTTTGTTTTAGAACTCGGGTCACTTTTTATGCTCCTTGTAGAGTGCAAAAAAAAAAAAAAAAAGTTTCCAAATTTTGGCAAATGCCAGATCTAGACTAGATAATCATTTATGACAGCTGGCTAAAAATAACTGCGTTCGAAACTACAAAAAATGCTTTAGTTTACTTATGTGTAAATACAGTACATGAAATCTTATCCTTAGTTCAGGTCATTAGCAAAACAGTTCAACTTCATTTTGAGAGCCAGTATTTAACTTTTCACAATTAGTTTCAAACTTTGCTGAGGGATTGCAGCTTTTGTTTTTTTTCCACAAGCACTTGTTTTATTTTTTTACCCATTAGTTGCTGGAATTTTGGGAAGGAGACATGATTCTCAGCATTGCAAAATCTCTACCAGCAGGACTTCATCTTTATCAAACACTGAATGGTAAGTCCTGCATAAAAGAAGACACTGTTGTTTATTGGCATGCCATGTAAGGCATTTTGAGGATGTTCTGTTTATTATCTTATTGGAGAAATATATTATTTCTTAACTTCACTGTTCAGTTTGACCTATTTGCAAATCCACTGCAATCTCTTCAGTTTTGAACTTATTTATAGTAACCATAAGTTGTAAACTGTTGGGGACAGAGGATGGTTTTTAATGTGTGTGTGTTCAGTACATAGGTCAGTGAGCACATGGTTTATGATTCCAACTCCTCCGTGCTGCAATGATACAAATAATAAATAACATTAAACATACAGTTTTATGAGCCTTACAATGGCTCTTCTGTTAAACCAGTAAACCCCCGATTCTCTAAAGAATCGCAAATTGAAGAATGGTAATCACGCGCAGGGGCGTTGCTGGATAGAAAAAAGATCCGGGGCTGTGGCCCTCCAGCCCACTCCCTGATAGCTTCCGCCCCACAGCTAGGCCACACCCCCAGCCCCCACCAAGTCTCCTTGTCCCCATGCGCGCTTCGCCTCTCCCCAGGCCTCTAACTCCATCCATCCCTCCCCAGCCCCCCATCCTGACCCCTTGCTTGTTGGACTCGCGAGTCCGGACCCTCCATTCCCACCCCCGGTCTCCGTGTTCCCCCCTTACCTTAACCCCTGATACAAAGGCCCGGGACCGGCCTGCGGCGGCGGAGCAGGACAGCCGGATCAGGCCATGCTGCCGGCCACCACACTCTGCTCCCGCCACCGCTGTACGCCGGCCCCTCAGGCCTGATCCTGTCCCTATTCCGCTGCACGCCGGCCCCTCGGGCCTGATTCTGCTCCTCTGCTCCCACCGCCGCATGCCAGTCCCTTAGGCCTGATCCTGCTCCTCTGCCACCACCATCACGGGCAGGCAGCATGGCCAGATCAAGCCTGGGGCCCCTTTCCCGGCTCCTCTGTCTCCCTCTCCCGTGCTCCTTTCCCGGCTCCTCTGTCCCCCTCCCCCGTGCTTCTTTCCCGGCTCCTCTGTCCCTTTCCCGGCCCCACTGCCCGCCGCCTCCTCCCAGCCCCCTTACCTGGCCGGAGGCTCGGAGCTGCAGCGACGGCCGGCAGCACCGCTTCTGGGCCAGGCCGCTCCCACCCTGAGCACGCTCTGTCTGAGCATGCTCAGGGCGGGAGATTTGAATCTCCCCAGCCCGGCCGCAGCAGGGGTCTGCGGCTTTGCTGAGGCCCCTTATCCATGGACGTGGATTCAGCTGCTGCTGCACGCGCACAGCTGTGTCAGTTATATGCGCGTGCAGGAGCTGCGTCCACGTCCCGCCGTGCATATATACACCTGTGGTTTAGTTATATAGATCTTTACTAGGAAGCAGAATGAAAGCACAGGTCTCTTTATAAGAATTAATCAGATTTACAGTATGAGATTTTACTCTTTGAATGTTCATTATGTCTTATTAGTATTTATATAATAGTTAAAAAGGTAGGAGATCTGAGAGACAAAATAGTATCAAACAGAAATGGACTGGAAATTTTAAATTGAGCCTTGGTGAAGGTGAAAACTTGAGGAGGAAAGTTTTATTTAAATAGCACAATACAAAGCTCAATTAAAATATAATCAATTTGGCTTTCATTAGTCTTAGCACTTACAACTTTATATGGCTTTATCGTTATCGATATTAAGACAGACTCTTTAAAAAATCTGACTTGTTGAGTGAAATATAACGTAAACTGCTTCAGTTTTTAATTAGATAAGCCCTGCTCTATGCCTCAGAAAACTGTTTTTGCTATAAATAAATAAAGTTTAATTTTTTACAGCACCACATCAGAAAACAGAAGCTAAACATATGAGCTGTAAATGTTCTTGCAGATTTGAATATAATCCTTTTAGATTTACAATAATTGCCATTTAATCTGTATTATGGTAAAAAGATAGAAATAGTTGAATGCAAAAAATTAAAACTTGGATTTCATATATTGACTTTAAGGATGCAATATATGACTACTTCAGCTTTTAGTAGTATTAACTATAGCAGTGTATTTGTAAATCTCATGTAGGAAATTATTGACCATATAGATTTGTGAAATAGTTTGTCACAGTCCTGAAAAAGGATTTTGCATCAGTGAGCCCTTATGCCCACCAGTAAGTCCTGTTGACCTAGTGCAGAGGTCCCCAAATTGGGGGCACCCCCAAGAGGCTGTACATGGACACTTGAGGGTGTGTGGCGTGGCCTGGGCCAGCCTCCACAGGGGTGGAAAGGTCGTGAGAAAGTGCCACCCAGCTTCCTCTGCCCTGACCAATGCTCTGGGCCCAACACGGCCCCGCTCCCAGCTCTAGTGGGGCACAGGGTTAAGGGGAGGCATGGGGTAAAATGTTTGGTGACCACTGACTTAACAGGATTCCTCAGTGGCATAGGGGCCTGTCTATGTGATTACAGGACTGGGCCCTGAATTCAGTCTTCTGCCCCTGTTCTACACAGCAACTTTACATCTAACTAGGACATCCAAATATTAATTAGTACAGTGGTTTTCACACTTTTTTTTCTCAGCACCCAGTTGAAAAAAATAATTTATGCCCACAACCCAGCAATTACGTCTTTGAGAAATGCATTCCAATCTTTCAGTGGCTGCAGCAGGGTGCACTGTGACCCAGTACCTTAGGCTCTGCGATCCAGTATTGGGTCCTGACCCATGGTTTGAAAACCACTGAATTAGTAGAATTCTATTCTGTGTCCAGTTTGCTTCCTGCTGGTGGTTACCTATTAGGGGAAATCTTAATAATTTGATCTTTTCAGGAGATGAGATGACATTGAGTAGCATTGGACTTGCTGATGGGGCAGATGTCTTTGTGTGGAATGGTAAGGAGGTAAGTCGGCAGGAAAATAAACCACATTCTATAGATCCTGAGGATTTATAATTTTATAATATAGTTTTATTTATAATCTTTATAAGCATTAATTTTTAATCTTCCACAAAATTTCCGGTAATTTAAAATCACTTGTAATACTTTCTTGAGACATTGGTGTTGTTGGCATCAGTGGTGCCTATTCCAGGGCTCGGCAACCTTCCTGGCCCCTGTGCCAGCCCCGCCCACTGCACCCTTAGCAGGTGTCAGGGGCAGGGCCAAAAGGGGTGGAGCCAGGGACTCTGGGTTGGGGGCGGGGCAGAGGAAGTCCCTGGGGACTGCAGCTCGTGGGAGTGGGGTGGGCATGGTGGCTAGGGTCCCGGGTCATGCTGGGCCCTGAGCCGGGCCAGGCTGGCCCCCAAGTCCCGAGCCCCTGCCTGGCTCACCCCACAGCACTTACCTTGCTGTGGAGTTGGGGAAGCATGGCCAGCGGGAGCCTGGAGTCGTGGCATGCGGCTCTTTCGGCCCTAGCCCCCAAGCCACACTGGCCCTCCAGTGGGGGGGAGCCTGAGCGGTGCCGCATGCCGCTCAGGATCAGCCCGCATGCCAAGGTTGGCACATGTGCCGGGGGGTTACTGACCCCTGGCCTATACCCTTCAATGTTCCTCAAGGTACATTGTTTTCTTGGTAGGATATAGTTATGTAAACAGACTGTATCATACGGAGTCTGTGTTAGTGAGGTTTCCAGATGATTACTTGTTAAAATTCCATACCTGTTAAGCAATAGCAGATTCTTAAATTTGCTGTCTGTCAGGTCAGTTAATGATGATGTAATAACAAAAGTTTTCTCAGCTGCTTAACATTCAGGAAACACAGCTAAATTTTCATCAGTGATGACTAATCACTGCAGTTCAGCACACTATCCTTGTATTGTTCTCTTCTTTTTAACATAAAGGTCTCTGCTTTGTTTCAGTATGAAGCATCTAAAATACAAGTTATGTAGTAGTGGGAGATGGCTTACCTACGAAAGTATTAATTTCTATAATTTTTAAATACTTTATTTTTCTATAGTAAAGTAAGTTACTGGGAAATATTTTAAAGCTTGTTGCAAAATTCGTCTATATTTCCAATGAAAATGTTACTTTTTAAAATATATATATATATATATATATATATAAATATATATATATATATAAATTAAGGATGTATCCAGTAACTGATTAAAATAGATTTAATGTTAAAACAGTCTCAGCTTTATTCTTGATGTGCACATTTATTTTTGTTCCCTTGCTAAACTTTAGAGTAGGCTAAATTTATTTTATTTTTTGGGCTGCCTCAATCTTATTCTTATGTAATTTTTGTATTAAAGAAGGTTGTTTAATTCACAAATACCTTCAAGGGGTAAATTAATGAGACTTGGCAATGATTATTAATTGGAGGGCTGGTCTGCATTTGCTGCTGTTTTTGGCGGCAGTCGAAGAGAGAGATGCAGGCTACGTAAAGTTATTTGCGTATCTTCCTTTGGCTTTCTAATGCCCACTTACCTGCATGTCTCTACTATGCTGAGTCGAAGAGCAGTGCTCTCCCTTCAACTGAGCAGTACTCGTCTTACGGGGGTGGACTTACAATGTTGACTTCCTGATCAATTGAGTGGGTCTTTTCTGGCCGCTCAGTTGAACCTGAAACATCGAACTGATGGGCAGTGAATTTGCCACTCTCGGTATAGACCTGGCTTAATTTTAGCGTAGATGTTACAAATGTTAATATAGTCAGATTCAGGCAATACTGCTACAGGTGTATTTTGTATTTCTGTGTAAAAACATTAAATGGCTCTGTTATCTTCCCAATTTTTTTCCTTTACCACCAGTTTTTTCAAGATGGATGCAGAATTAGAGCAACACCTGGCCTCCCAGCATTTATATCCCCTTCTTAACATCTCTGATATTCTTTAGCAAGCTGTTCAGGTGGAATTCAGTCAGTGGAGGCTTAACTCTGAGGTTTTAAAAAAAAGCAAGACTTCCTTGTCTTATGATTGAGCAGCTAGAACCATCGATATTTTGTAGGCCTCTTGCTATATGATATGCTCTTGCTGATTACCCTTCATATGCAAATCTTGCACACTTGCTACAGGTTGGCGGGATGGAGGTGTTACCAGGTGTTGACCATGAACCTGTGCTCCTAAATGTTCTTCGTTTAGCGGGCTATAACGAAGGAGGAAAAGGTCAGCATTTCATAGAATCCCAGCATGTCTTTCCATGCAGTGCAGAACTGAACACCCTGTGGAAAGTCTTAGCATCACCAGGAGGGATCATCTTAAAGAACAGTTCAGGCTCTGATAAAGAGGTCGAGAATTGGAAAGTCATTCCTGAAGAGGATATGAAGAAGACAGTCAGAAGTGTTGGCCTGACAGATGGAAGCTCCGTATTAGTTTTAGACAGCCATGACCAAAGGTAGCTGTCATAATTGTTTCTTTCCTATTAAGCACTTGTTTCAAAGCTAGGAGGTAATTAACAAAGCAAAAGTCCTTTGGTTAAAATTATACTGTTACATAGCCACATTGCTATTCTTGTTAGTCATTTTGCCACTGCTGTTAATGTGATACCAAGGTTGTGAAAGTTGGGAAATTCCAAAAAGTTATGATTACTACAGCAACACTATCTTTGCCATGGTGTACATCATTTGTGGTCAAGTTCCAAAGGGGTAGCTGTGTTAGTCTATTGCAGAAAAACAACAGAGTCCTTTGGCACTTTTAAAGACTAACAGATTTATTTATTGCGTGAGCTTTCGTGGGAGAAAAACCCCACTTCGTTCAAAGTGTCTGACGAAGTAGGATCATTTGTGGTATATGTGAAGAACAGAGGTTTCTCTTTTTTGCATTTTACATCTTAGCAAGGGAAAGAGCAATAGAAAACATTTAGATATGCAGCACAGATGAGTTAACACTTCTAAAATTTCTTTGCTGTAGATTTTTTTCTGTTCTTTGAAAATACGCTAAAAAATGTACACTTAAAAGGCATGAAAATGTAATTAGTTAAGTGGACCCCTGCATGTACTAGTGATGTAAATTTTGACTTAGCAGTTACAGTAAAACCTTTAAAATTTTATAATACAAATAGTGAAGCAACAGGTTCACCATTGACAACTCTATTCATATCAAGACTCAAATTTTAAGCGGGTTGTGCTACTCAGTGTGATTAGAATACTTTACAATGCAGAAAAGCATATTTACATTGACTGTTTCTGCTTTTCAGAAACCATCCCGCAATGCCCCATACTGACAGGTAAATCAGTGCAAGCACTCTTAGTCAGGGTGCACTCTGCCAACAGAAGGAAATGTGGACATGCAAAAGCTATTTAATTACTGCAGTGGCTGTACATCAACGTAACTTAAGTCAACATAATTTTGTAGTGTAGATGTACCCTTTTTGAAAACCGAAATTAAGTTCCTTAAGTTTCTAAGGCATTTTTGAAAAATTTCCCCTATTTCTATTTCTTTTTGTACACTGCCTACCACAAAAGTACCTGGTGCTGACTGGGGCTTTTGGGTGTTACCACAGTAGTGGTAATAAGACCAAGTTCATATAGAAACAGTAAATCACTGTGGCACTTAGCAGTCTTCCTCACATAAGTAATTTACATTTTCTCCTATATTCTTTGTTTACACACAACACATAAATCTGCATTCTAAATATGTCTTGTTTGCAGCTTGGTGAATATGGCAAGTGGCAATTTGACTGCTTTTACGCACGATATTAGCTGGCTGCAAGTTAAAAATTTCTGCGGGCTGGAAGCTGAAGAGAAACAAGTTAAAATTACTGCAACTGTTGAAACAGTGAGTAAAGGAGTTACAGTTGTTCTGAAATATAATAGAATTCTTCCCTTCATCTGTGCAGCTTCTTCAGTTCAGCTGTGCTAATCACCAGGGATAAAATCCTGGCCTTATTGATGTCAGTGGCAAAATTCCCATTGACTTCAGCGAGGCCAGGATTTCACCGTGGCAGTTTTCAGTTAAGTACACTAGCATATGTCTGAAATCTGCATGGGCATCCTTCGTGTTGCTAACTGTAAGAGTCGTAATAAGCTACCTTGTCTGTGCAGTTGAGGCAGGCACATGCATGTCTGCTTTGAAGAAACTTTTAAAATTCTATAATGTATTACAACCTGAAGAAGACTAAAATTCATTGAGGTAGATTCTAGTAAACTACAACAGTTTTCCTCTGGGGCCATCATGAAAACTGTGTGTTGCATGAAACTGTTCTGGAGAATAAAACTTTAACTATCTCTTTATGAAGAAATAGTTTTTCTTGTTACAATGATGTGATGGAAAAAACTGCTGGGCTGTCTTTTAGTGTGTTTTTGCAAGATCTTAACAGTAAAAGAACAGAAGGAATCCGTGCAGTTCATCTAAAGCTATCTTAATTATTTCACTTTCATTTTGGTTTCTATATAACTTTTCTCTTTATTTAACATTCAGGTGCACATCCTTTATTGCCCCTTTTATTAGTATTTTACTTGTTAATTACTTTCTGTACAAAAGCTCCAACTCCCATATCTTCTGAATCTTATTCTCTCACCTCAAATGTTTTTATCTGATTTTTATCACCCATAATGTTTATACACCTGAATTGTATCATCTTAATCCCTTTCTGTGTTAAATAAAATTTCACTTTCCTAAACTTGTTATAAGAGAGAGATCCGCTGAAACTTTTCTTACTCTTTCCTCCATTGTTGTTTAATGCCACAGAAAAGAATATTGAACGTTATGTGCCGCATCGTGAGCTGGTTTCTCGTTACTTGTTTGGTGTATTTTCTTTTGATCTGTAGTCTGATGTTGTTCTATTTGCTTTTTCGGGGGGCTGATGGTTTAAAAAATCACAGTGTTACTATATACATTAGTAATACATTAAAGAAAGATTTTCTTAGATTTGCAAAATGAAAGCGAAATTAATACTCTTAAGTAATAGATTTCCTAAGCGCTTGAATGCTCCTTCCCCATCCCAGAGCTTGTATTCTATTTTTGCATAGTCTATTATATTCCATCATCACTAATGTTTCTTTCTTAGGTGATGTCAGATATCAAAATTAAAGCAATACAGGAGCTGCAATTAGGGGAGGAGCTAGGTAAATGACTGTTCAATAATTATTTTACTGGTGGTACAGTTATTTTAAAGTTTGCTGGATGGCTTTTATCGTTTACAAAAGGGAAATTACTTGAGATATTGGTGTTAGTCTTTACTATTAAGAGTTTAATGGTTTTCCTCTGCTGCTGGGTGTAAGGGATTTGAGATGCTTCTAGTGGTGAATAAAAGAACACATCTTCCTGGCTAAAACTAAAAGAATGTGCCAAACTGACTGCTGTTGAAAAAAATATGTATTCTAGGAGTACCTTATTTATATCCACCCACTACTTTGCCTAAAAGCCATTTGGAATAACCTTGTCATCTTGTTTTTATTTATTTATTTAAATATCGTGAATGAAAGCAATTGTGGGACCAGTTCATTGCCTTCATGTAGGACTTATACTTTCCATCCCTTCCTACGAGACTTACTTCAAGGCATTTCTAAAAGTGTGTATCCAAAGTTGGAGAATTTGGCCAATCACAATATTCAAGTCATTATTGCTAAGGTAGCTGATTTTTTTTTTTTTTTTTTTTTTTTTTTAATAAAGGGAAAGTAATGTCCAGACAAGGAGGGAAGGCTACAACTGTTTTCTTGACCCCTGGGAAATGCTAACAAGTTGTAATGTAGGTGCTGTACCTTGGGGACAACAGGTTTTTTCTCACTATGAGACACCTCTGATTAGTTAAACCCGTTTGTTTGTTAATATTCAGTCCTTTATCGCTCTGAAGAGCTGAGCCATATTTAATTTGATATTAATCTATTTAGTCCATCTTGTCCTTCTTTTTCTTCTGTTGTAGTGGATGATAGCTGCCTCAGACCGATTAACAGAAACGGGAAACTTCTCTCTCCAGGTAAGCCTCTTCAAGTAAAGTTAAGGAGAAGGTACGTAGCTGCTATCGTTCTCATTCAGTAGAACACACAAACATAGCTGGGTGACCAATGGCTTCCTTGTCATTCATAGTGGCAGATCATAGTCATTCGTAATGACAAAGACTAGTCATTGGGGTAGGGAGAGAGTGAGAGATGTCCTGTAGCCTGGTCGCTTGGACATGCTAATGAGACATCTGCGATTCAAATTCCAGTTTTTGCTCTAATGACCCGGAGTCCTTTGGCACCTGAGAAACTAACAAAAAAAATTTGGGGAGGAGGGACATAAGCTTTCATAGGCTGGAACCCACTTCTTCAGATGCCTGCAGTGTGGCAGGTCATTGGTCTATGGGGTATGCTGGAGTGGATCTCCCCCATTTCTTCCCTTGAAGCTGCTTCACTTTATATGATAATTGGTCATTAGACAGGTTTCAGAGGGTTAGCTGTGTTAGTTGGTTTTCATCAAATAAGTCCTGCAGCATCTTAAGAGACTAACAAAAACTTTTTAGGGGACGTGATCTTTCATGGGCTGGAACCCAGTTCATCAGATGCATCTAAGATGGCTATTGTGTGACTCCAACCCCAAAACTTGAAATGTAGTGTTAATGTTGAAATGAAACTGTTTTTGTTTTTATATTACCAAAATATTTCAGTTTTTCAGTAATGTCGAATCTATTCATTAATTCTAACTGCATTTGTCAAGTAGTTTCAGGTTGACTAAATACTGTTTATTGGAACAATTTCGCTCAGCTCTACATACAACTCTGGTATCACATTAAAATGATGAATGAGTATTTCATGGGGCTTCCATACTTAACCAAACAAGAAACTTCTTCCAATAGCAATGCTGTCTGCTAGCATTTCCACTATCAGACAAATAAACCATTTAATTACACTTTTTATTTCTTGCATCTAAATTCATTAATATTAAATACTGTCCTACCAGTTGTTTATTAACTAGGAATTGGGTGCTGGATCACTGCAGAAATGCACAAAAGACAAACAGTTTCCCAATACAATATATTATATGTAGATGAAGAGAACTTGTTAGTGCTCAATAAATAAGCCATGTGAATAAATTAATAAAGTAAATAGAGTAACTTGTTCTCACTAAAAATAACCCCCTAGCTCCTCTCATTTTTAAGTCTGCTTGCTGACTGTTTCATGAGTAGAGTCCCTTTCGGGATTTATCACATCTATTATCTAAATATTAATTGTTAAATAATTAAGGTTGATATCATAATAACAGGATTTTAGAATGGATTGGATAAATTAACATGAACACTATATTAACAGCTCAGTATTTGCTTTATCACTTTAATGATCATACCAGACTACTAATATTTTTTGGAAATAAACTTTTATTGTTTTCTATATTTTTCTCCTCTCTCAAGTGCCTGAGGATTATACGGTCAAAGAAGCAGAGCTAAAAATGGGAAGCCTATTGGGACTGTGTCGTGGAAAAGCACCAACTTCCACTCAGGTAAGAGTAGGGATATAGAGAAAGAAAGGATGTGGCACAAAAGAGCTTTGATCGTGTTTACATTCTCCACCATTCCTTATTGGTATTTTCTTGTTATAGCACTGTGTAGACTTAATAGCAGTCTAAGAGAAATGCTCATTCTTTTTGTGACATTGGCTTATTCCCTTTGGAAAATTATGGGTAGCAGAAGCATTGTCATTTACTAGGCTCAGCATCTTCCCTGCCTTATTTCATGTTTAACTGTAAAGATGTATCTGGGCTGCCTTTCGTGTGCTTGGTCACAAGAGGATTTCAGGCTTGTTTATTTTGTTAGAGCAGAGATGGGCAAACTACAGCCCATGGGTCGGATATGGCCTGCAAGCACCATACCTCTGACCTGCCAGCTGCACCGGTCAGTGGTCTGCAGCTGTTATAGCCACACCCCCCTTCCAGCGGCAGCTCAGCAGCACTGTGCCAGAGCACCACAGAGGCTCCCCCACCTTCCCAGCTCCACCCCTTTCTCCTGTGAGGGGGAGAGGAGGTGCTGGCTGAGCGGCACCCTGGTTGGTGTGCAGTGGCCACTCCCCCCTTGTGACTCCACCTCTTCCTCCAGGGGGCTGGCTCAGGACTGCTCTGGTTGCCTCACAGCAGCTGCTCCCTGGTTCCACCCCTTCCTCCCATGGGCCGGGAACGTTTGGCAGTTGCCCTCCTGCAGCATGCAGTGGAGTCGTGGCAGAGTAAAGGGGCCACTTGTTCCAGAGCCAGGACCCAGCGGCATCCAGCTTCCCCCTCCAGACTCCTCCCCTTCCCGCCTGTGTTACCAAAAACAAACCAACCCCTGGGGAAAAAAAAACAAAGCAATGCAAAAACTCCTCCCTCCCAGATCCATCCCTTCCCCCCACAGTATGTTTTTTTTAAAAACAAAAGGTGAACAAACAAAAACAGTACAAGAAACTCCTCCCACCATGTGGGCAGAGCAGGGGCTGCTCCCACTCAAAGCTCTGACCCTTTCCCTGCCTCTGACCTGCCATACTGCAGATGTGGCCCTTTCAGGCCAAAAAGTTTGCCCATTCGTGCGTTAGTGGGATGACTCTGCCATTAACTAACCAATATGCATATGGAGTGGATATGATGAAAATTTAACCCTGTTTTCCTTCTTAACCATATGTTCTGTGAATTTATATAATTAATTATGATACATCTTTTGGCACTTTTAAAGACTAACAGATTTGATTTATAAATTTATTCATTTATTTATTTTTAGTCTTTAAAAGTGCCTCAAGACTCGTTGTTTGTTTTGCTGAACTAGACTGACACAGCTACTTCTTTGGAACTTAATTATGATGGACTCCCCATATTTCTATTGCATCTGACCTAGCCTATCTTAGCCTTATTCTGGGATTAAACATCATGTAAATCTATTGTGTATATATAAAATCAGGCTGAGATTTAATTTGACATGATATCCTTTCTCTTAGCTCTTCTTGTATTTTGTTGTTGGGAGTGATCTGCATGGAGGCACAGAGATGGAGGTAGTTGTGGAAGAAACTGCATCTGTGAGAGAGGTAAATATAGGAGTTCTACAGAAATCTTCCATTTTGCATGGACACTTTAGTAGTCCAGTGCCAGCTCCTGTGCACATGGCTACTCCTTGTCTGCTATTATATATTGCTTCAAAATAACATCTGTGTTACAGCAGGTGCCCTGGGGAAATATCTCAATCCTAAAATTTCAGACGTGATTTATTGGGAAAAACTTCAAAGGTAGGAAAGGGGAGAGAAATGCACTGAGTTCCTTAAAGATGATGAGGAAGGAGCCTGCCTTTGGACTGATCAGAATTCAGTTAACTTAGACATGGTCATTTGATCACTTTTGCAAGTACTTAGCCATGCAGTACTTAACTCTGCAATACTATGACAAAGTTGATCACGATTAAGTTCTGTTATGTGGGGTGTAAGCTGCTGGATTTACAATTTTTACAATTAGTCTTTTTGAAAACTGAAGAGGTCTGTGAGCAGAGCCTGCTTTGGCAGAGGAAGAAGGCAGGTTTTGGCAGTGTCTGACTCTTTTTGCTAGAGTTTGCTTCCGAAGAGCACCTTGCTCCAAACTAGAAGTGGACACAGGTCTTGGTATCAAACAGTGCCTTAAAATATATTTTTATATTGTGGTTATGAAGAGCCAATGTTTAATATTTTTACCTCTGTGTTTTGGAGTCATCCTGTCATTGCGCCTTTAAAAAACACACTCGCTGGTCCTGTGGACTTTTAAACCAAAGCTTTGCTGCTACATAAGGACACATGTTATGTGAGTTCAGAACCTTAAAATTTAGCTTTTAATCTCGATTCTATGAGTGAACAGAAGACAAGAAGTTTTCTCCCACAAAATAAAGCAAATAAATGAAACATGTGCCTGCCCTTGTGGCAGACGACCTACTGCTGCCATAGCAGTTCTCATTGTGACTAGCATGAACTTTTTGTAACTATTTACTGTGCACGTGGTTAGTTAAAAGTAATTAGAGGGCGCTGGGCTTTTTAGATTCTGGCTTTAGTTTTAATAAAGGAAACCTGTGGGAGGAAGTTGTCATGTTAAACTCCTACACAACAGACGTCATCTAATAGAAGTGATGAATTGATAGCACAAGTCTATTTTCAGACAGTCTGTGAAAGCAGCTTCTTACATTAAGTAAAAACAATTATATATTCTAGGTGCTCAGATCTGGCTTACTGACAAGTGCCAAGTAAGAGTGTGTGCACTGTTGTTTTATTCATTAAGATAGGAGCAGACCAGGAACCAGACTGTGATTGTTGGAAAATAAATTATTTTTCAAGTTGGTTACTGGGGTTAAATATCACCAAGTATTTTTCTTTCTTTTTTTCCCTCAGTGTCTAAACTTAATGCTGGAGAAATCTGGGTTACCAGGTTAGTTCTATCAGGTAGCTTGTCTAATGTGTTCAGTGTTTTCCAGATTCCTTTTGCACATCCTGCAAGTTTAAAAATAATTGTTTAAATTAAGCTGATTTGCCTCATTGTGATCTAAAGAGAGAGAGGATTTATTGAGGATGGAGAAAATGAATGAAGCTCTGCAATCTTAGACTGATAAAGTTCAGCCCCTGCAATAAGGCTTGAGAAGCAACTGCATGCTTTGTATTTTGTCAGTGTAAACTGGGCAAAAATTCACCCTTGACTTCAGTGATCATAATAAATAAAAAGATCTTTAAATCTTCTTGCCAAAGCAGAGCTGTTAAAATGAAATTAATGCTAAAATTGCACCTGAGAGCATGTGATTTGGACCATCCTATCATTAAAGGTACAAAACGAAATGAAAATGCAGAAGTTTAGTGATTTACTGTCTCTATTGGAGATTTTGTCAGCATGACATTTCTCATTTCTGCTGGTTGAAAAATGGAAGTGGCTTTTAAAAAAAAAAAAAAGGAAAGGAGTAGGAGCATGTCCTCACTTTCTGGATCTTGATCACTGAAATTAATATGTATTATACACAAAATTCTATATTAGTGTGAAGTGAAGTTCGCAGATTTTAAACTCAAGTCATTTAAGAGAAAAGTTCATGTTACAGAGAACACTTTTACCTGTGTTCATGTACTTGTATTAGGATACATGTTAAGCAGCCAAACTAAAAACTAAAACTTGTGTGTGTGCACGCAACTCACCCAGTAGGTAAATTCTTGTTTGAAAACATTAACCTAATTTCTGTAAGTATAGATTTCACTGCCATGAAAGCAATGATCCCATGCTCCTTATGTATTCTTATTTTATATCAGCAGCTCTGAAAAGCTGAATTTGGCCTTATATTGAGCTTCAGGTGGAAGGAGGTGCTCTCTTTCTAATAAACTTTGCTTCAAATCATTTGGGTTATTTTTAACCCCGTTAAAAATGCTCTTGGATGTGCTTTTCACTCTAATTTATTAAAATAATTCTGTCTGGATTTAGGTAGTTTAGGAAGGTCAAATTTTAGACCTTAAAATACATAATATATGAATATTTTTATATTATTTCCCTCTGTCACAGGAAAACAATTCAAGAACAAACACAACTGCTATTCCGTAATGCTTTGCACTTACTCTGCTCTTTCTATGATAGTAATTAACTTAGTAAAATCCCAGAAATAGTGCAAATCAGGCCTGACATTTTGGGGGCATTAAACATACACTTTTCTTACAGCAACAATTGACTTTTTTTTTTTTTTTAAGAAGCCATTATCAACTTAAATCCTACATATGTTGGAAAATTTACCTACAAGTAATACTCAAAATTTTTATAAATGAAAACTAAATTATTTTTTCCTTTTTTGTTTTTTTGTGGGAGTTTTTTTACAGCATTTTTTGACGCTGACAATTCACTTTCCTTCTACATCTAATTAGTTCCCTTTAGTTAGAGGGAGAGAGGAAAAAAACATTTATAAAATAGGAAAATGTGATCGCAAAACAACAAATCTTTTTAGGGAGTAGGGCACGTGTAGTATCTATACCTAGTTTTAATTCTTTCTTAAATTGGCATCCATTTAATCTCGAACATTTTGTCAAAGTTGAGAAGTGTATGAATTCCTTACCTTTACGAAGAGCGTGTTTATGTAATTTTTTTTTGTAATACAGATATTTTGCTGGATGTTTTCAGTGTTCTGCTTTTTGCAGGAGACAGATGGCATTTGAGAAGAATTGATTGGTGCTATGAAGCTGGAGAGGCATTAAGTGAAGATGTAAGAGAACCCTGTGTTTTACTTTCCTACAAAAACTCTTAATTTGTTCCTTTTTTATTTTCATGTTTTACATAAAAAGCCAATACATTAGGGACTCTATATCTGTGGTTTATTACAGGCCATGTCTTATTTTATGTTACTGGTGATTTGGCAAGAATGAGAGTGTATATACACACAATATGTAATATACACATGATTTGCTGTGGCTATTGTTAAAGATTTTCTTTAATATTGTTTCTTGAAGTCTAGGATTTGGTATGTTGGGATCTTTGAGATCTACTGGTCAACACTAGGTGGTATTATCTATTGATACCATAGGGAGCTTCAGAGGAAATGGAAACTGAGGAGCAATAAGATGCCTATTATCTTTGCAGTATAGACCCAGGGAAGACTCATACATTTATACACTTAGGCCTTATCTACACTGAGAAAAATGTGTCGATCCTCAGGGATCGATGCAGCAGGATCAATTGAGTATGCGGTGTATACCTGCTCAGTTGATCCCAGAAGTGCTCTCTGTTTGACGCAGTTACTCCCCTCACCCAACTGGAGTAATGCTGTGTCGTCTGAAGAGCCCTGCCAGTCGACACAGCCCAGTCAAGACAGTGCAGTAAGTAGAAGTAAGTAAGTCGACAGGGATACGCAATCTGTGGCATGCAGATGGTGTATCTCCCATCAACTTACCCCCGCAGTATAGACTAGGCCTTATACAGGGAAGACTTATACATTTGTGTCTGTATTTGGTCTGGTGGTGACAACGCAGTACTCCAATTTCTACTCCTTCTAGGCATCTGAAGAGTTGTTGAGTTTCCATCAAGTGATCAGCACCCAAATGAAGTTTAAAACACCCTTGTGAGCTTTTGTGTGGAAAAACAAGGTCCCATGGCTTTAAGGCCATAACACCTTAAAAGCTTTTTTACAAGTGGAAAAATTCATTATCTTAACAAATTACAGTAAACTTTTTGATTCCTCAGGGTGCCACACTGAAAGAGCTTAATGTCTGCAGCGGAGATACTTTGGTCATAACTGAAGGGAAACTGCCACCAAAGGTAAAATTCTTGCTTTGTATCATTCTACAGTTTGCAGATCGTAAGCCATGTAGAGCTTTATAAATCAAAAACAAATGAACTCCACTTGGCAACCAACAGCAGCCAGTATAGATGAGCGCTCCATAAAGTACTTGTATTGAGCGAGACGACTTAACAGGCTACCACATTTTGTATCAGGTTGTTCACAAATGGTTCTAAAATGTGTGGCGCAAGCACTTTGCAATGGGTTTGAAGTGACAAAGAAGTGGGTGATATAGATCTGCCTCAGAAATAAGTGGTTACAACCTCCTGGTCAGATGTGGACAGAGATAGTCATACTGGTCATTTCCATTTCTCAGTCATCTAAGAGCTGTTGGGAATCTACCCAGAGCTCCATAATGTGAAGCAGTGTCAGCAAAGGTAGACAAACACACCCATCAGATGGGCAGAGGTAATCTTTGTCATACCATCCGATGCTTTCCCCAAACAGTGTTGCTTAGATCTTAGTTAAATAAGTGTCATTTAGCTAGTTCTAACCATATCTCAGTCTCTAGAACAGTGGTTCTCAACCTACTGTTCCCCTTTTAGCAGTCTGATTTGTCTTGCCTATCTCGGAGTTTCATCTCACTTAAAAACGACTCGCTTACAAAACTGGACATACAAATGCAAGTGTCACAGCACACTATTACTGAAAAATTGCTTCCTTTCTCATTTGTACCAGGTGATTATAAAAAAAAAAAAAACCAACTGGAATGTAAATATTGTACTTACATTAAAGTGCATAGTACATAGAGCTGTATAAATAGGTCATTGTGAAATTTTAATTTGTAATGACTTTGCTAGCATTTTCCATTGTTGTAAAATGAGGTGAAAATCTAGATGGGTTGATGTGCCCCTGGAAGGACCTCTGCATATGCCCAGAGGCACAGGTATTCCTGTTTGAGAACCACTACAAGACCATGAATAAAGGGTTTACCACAGCTATTGGACCTGATGCAATTGCAATTCCCGCACAAAAAGCGGGAATGTGCTAATAAAGTTTGCAGGTGACACCAAGTTGGGAGGTATTGCCGATACGGAGAAGGATCGGGATACCATACAGAATGATCTGGATCACCTTGTAAACTGGAGTATCAGGAACAGGATGAAATTTAATAATGGGAAGTGCAAGGTCATGCATTTAGGGACAAACAACAAGCATTTTTCCTATAAGTTGGGGACGCATCAGTTGGCACGGACTGAGGAGGAGAAGGATCTGGGAGTACTGGTTGATCATAGGATGACTATGAGCCGCCAATGTGATGTGGCTGTGAAAAAAGCTAATGCGGTTCTAGGATGTATCAGGAGAGGTATTTCAAGTAGAGACAGAGAGGTGTTAGTGCCGCTGTACAAGGCACTGGTGAGACCCCATCTGGAATACTGTGTGCAGTTCTGGTCCCCAATGTTTAAAAAGGATGAATTCAAATTGGAACAGGTGCAGAGAAGGGCTACAAGGATGGTCTGTGGAGTGGAAAACCTGCCTTATGAGTGGAGACTCAAGAAGCTTGGCTTGTTTAGCCTAACCAAAAGAAGGCTGAGGGGGGGTATGATAGCTCTCTATAAATACATCAGAGGGATTAACATCAGGGAAGGAGAGGAATTATTTGAGTACAGCACCAATGTGGACACCAGAACAAATGGTTATAAACTGTCCATCAAGAAATTTAGGCTTGAAATTAGAAGCAGGTTTCTAACCATTAGAGGTGTAAAGTTCTGGAATAACCTTCCAAGGGGAGTTGTGCGGGCAAAAACCATAACTGCTTTCAAAACTGAGCTTGATAAATTTATGGAGGGGATGGTATGATTAGCCTATTTTGGAAATTGACTGATATTTGGCTACGTGTGGTGGATTTACAAGTGGCCTAAGAGGGGAGAGTATATGGGGCGGGTTCTGAGTTATTACAGAGAATTGTTTCTTGGATAACTGGCTGTTGAGACTGGCCCATGTGCTCAGGGTTTAACTGATCGCCATATTTGGGGTTGGGAAGGAATTTTCCCCCAGGGCTGATTGGCCTGGGCTCTGGGAGGTTTTCGCCTTCCTCTGTAGCACAGGGCATGGTTCACCTACCGGTGAATTCTCTATCTTAAGTCCTTAAATCATGATTTAAGGAGGTAAATAACTCAGTCATAGGTTGGTGGCCTATTGCAGGAGTGGGTGGGTGAGGTCTTGAGGCCTGCATTTTGCAGGAGGTCAGACTAGATGATCGTACTGGTCCCTTCTGACCTTAAAGTCTATGAGGTAAAACCGGGGTGACATCATTCTGCTGTGACCAGTTTCTTCTCTCTCACTGGCCCATATTTAGGTAGAATATGAGGTGTGACAAGATAGAATCCCAGGGCAATCCAGGAGTCATTTACGCAAGGCAAGATTGGAAAAAAAAAAAAAAAAAAAAAAAAATTAAGATGGGAAGTTAATGTTGCAAGTTAACACTCTCCCCATTTGTTGATGGAAAAACCAAAGTTCACTCACTTTCTGTAGTATTGCAAGTAGGTTATCAAGTATTTTTCATTCACTGTCCAGGGGTTCCTGAAAGTGCCCATCTGGTGGTACAAGCCTTTGACCCACTCTGGACACCAACAGAGTATGCCAGACCAAGTGAACTGCATGATGGGGGCATTGCAAGTCTCTGCAGGAGGTGAGGTTTTATAGGTGTTCAGAAATAAAGGCTTCCAAGTACTTCTTGAGTAGAGGGTTGCCTTTTGCAGAACTTAATGGCCATCCCCTCTGTTTCCAAGTAGGCAACAGCTATTGTAGAATATCTTCTTGATAGGCCTGATGTTTTATGGGTAAGACAATCTTGTGATCTTTAGGCTGTGTACACTGCCCTGGAGTTTGAATTATGGGGTTGTGAATAGCAGAGTGCTGTGCTGTGACTCCCGTGCTACATTATATCATTGTGGTCCTATTTAGAGAAAATTACATTAATGCGAACTAGGAACCTTTTAGTTTGCATCCATACAGGGGAGTACAGTGCAACATTTTGGCACACACGGCTGCTCTTACCCCTGAAACCTGAACTGCAGGGTAGTGAAGATAAGCCCTCAGTATTCCTAAAGTATGTAGCTTCTCAGAAACAGTAAAATGATGGGTGGGTAAATAAGGCATAGTAGTTAAGGGTGTTGCATACATTTTCTTCATAAAAATGGCGATTCTTTGATAACATTGAACAAAACCAGTTAAGATAGAAAGATTAAATGAAATGGTGAAAGAATAAAATAAGGTGGAGAAATAATTAAAAAAAAAAAAAAGCTACTTTTCATCTGCTGTCAAAGGAAGGGGGGAAAACTCCTTTTCAATACAGTGCTCCAAGAACTTTGCACCATATTACCTACTTTTTCTTGTTACTCTCCTTTTTGCTTCCAAATTAGCATAGCTGGTCGCTAATTAGTTACTAAACTTGCTTTGTAAGATGTGAAGCAGTGCTAAACTTCCTGGAATGCTGTTCGTTTAACAATGTCATTGGGTCTGCCTTGTCAAATCTCTGGCACCTGTATTGTACCAGGAATTTTAACATCCAGCAGTACCATCAATCATCATTTTAACCTCCAGCAGCAGGAGGGAAAGTCATGTTATTTTACACTATACCTTGGTTTCTGATCTACTTAGTAAACACATACTTACTTTTTTAATTAAAAAGTTAAGAGGTAAATCTTATACATCCCTCATTTGAGGTAACCAGTTTAGTATTGCCTTTGGTGTTTTAAGAACTTCGTCTTTTGTGGTTGACAGTGATCAGTCATAAGTTAAAAATTGCAATATGAAGACAGGCTAAATTCTTTCCAGTTTCGCATCTCACATCTATTGAACATGGAATTGACAGTTCATTAACTGTGGTTATGTAATGTCAGATTTTTTTTTAACTGTATCTATTGATCTCTTCAAAGATACCCCAACCTATGTCCAGTCAGACATCGGGCTTTGTTATGGAGGCGATGTAGAAATCTCAGGAGAAGCTTTTCTGGAGGATCTGAAAATTCAGGTTAGCTGTTATCCTTTGTATATCACGGTGTTACTGTGCTTCTGTAAGTGAGCTATATTAATATATATTTTTTATTTCCTTTTCCCCTCATCTCCAGTATGTTCTGATATGGCATTTGCTTATATGCCATGTTCAGTGGTAAGTACCAACAGGCAATATGAGCATGTAGCTCAGACATTTTTTTAGTATCTGTTTCCTGCAATTGCCATTCTACCTTTCACATGTTCCCAGCTGCAAAAGTCATAGTGCACTTCATCTGAAACTTTACCTTCTATGGCTTGCAGGGCTACTTTTATCTTATTATTGTAAAAGTGATAAATAAGAGAAACACACACCTGTACAAACACTATCTAAACAACCACTTTCCATTTCCACATTCTTCCTGTATTAGTTTTTTTTTTTTTTTGTTTCATATGTTGAATTTAATGATTCAATAAACGCATTCGGTGCTAAGAAGAGTTGGTTATATCATTTTGTAAAATGTGGATTGGCCCTGTTGGGTGGAATCTAAGGTGCATTTAAATAATTATTCTTGATGCCCTAGTAATTGTAGCGAGATTGGACAAGAAAACATTAATTGAATAGATTTTTATAAATTCCACTGCCAAGCGCACATTATTCACCCAGTTAATTGTTCCATTTTCACTGCATGCGGAAGGGCGACTATCTTGACTGTGCTCCATATTGCGTGTCACTTTTAGGTTAGACTGGAACAGCTCAATCACAGTCAAACACTTTGTATGTCCCGCTAATATGAAAGGCCATGTTGAACTTTTACATCCTTTATGAACATAAAAGAAATCAGCTCAATGGGAACAGTAGTGTGCATTTGATGTTTCTTTTGTAGAAGAGTAGGAAAAGCTTACTCAGACCTGGCTGGAGTGATCATGTCTCATCTCATGCAGGTTTAAAACCAAAATGTAAACAAGAGTTTGTAAGAGTTCTCAAAGAATCTCAAACTGTATGTTAAAATGAGGGCTGTTGGGGAAGGAGTTGACTCAGATTTATTTTGGGGCTAAAAAGAAACTCAACCCCTTGTAGTCCTCACCAGAAAGGAGTTGATGGACAGTAGTGTAGAAGTTAATCTGTTTAAAAAAAAAAAAAAATCATCATTATTTCTAATTGCACAGAGACTCAGTCAAATTGTTTTCATTGTGTGGCATTGCTGCATCTTTGCAATTAGAGTGGCAACTGAAATTACTGAAGAGATGTTTGATTTTCCAGGCCATGACCTTGCCATCCTTCCAGGAACTCAGTGTCCCATCACCCGAGTTTCTCAGAGCCTGGACACTGGAAAGTAAGCGACCAGGCAAGCTTTTACGAAACAACCAGCAGCAACTCAAGTAGGTTTCTAATTGAACACTCAACCTTCAATCTGTTGCAACGCTACATAACTGGATTGTGAGATGGATTGGTGGAGAAATAAATCAATTCAGTCAATTGTTAACAGAAAACCCATTCCTGGTAATTTCAATTTTGTGAGTTGAGTAACTATTATAAATTAGATGTTTTTCATCTGGGATATCATAAGTGGGGTTTTTTTTTGTTTGTTTTTCTTTTTGTTTGTTTTTTTTAAATAAGGCTAAATTTATTGGTTGTGCTAATTTTTATCTTTAAGGATTTTTGGAATGCAGTATGCATAGTATAGGATTTTTTTTCTCTCATTTTGCTTTCAAACAAGTGTGGCTTTAGCTTTCCAGTTTAATATAAGATAGTATTGTCAGCACTTTAAACTGTACCTTGTCCAGTTATAACACGTGGTTTTTAAAATACTAACAAAACAAACAAACAAAAAAAAACCCCGTGATGCAACCTTAATAAAACTCATTTGTCTTTTAATAGTGAATATAAACTGGGAGGCAGAACAGAAATCTGTATAGAACCTTTACAGAAAGAAGAGAATCTGGGGTAAGTACTACAAATACCTAATACTATTTTATTGATGTGCATTACTAGCAGTTTTTAATTTAAAACTTTCTGTCAAGGTTCCAGCCAGTGTTTTGTTCTAGAATATTTTATATTTCCCAGCAGAGCTGCTCCTTAGAAGGAGAAAAAATGATCAGGAATGTGCATGGTTCTTGGAAGTTTGATTCACTAGAACTTTGCTACCCTTTATTTTATTTTTTCTGATCACAGCCCCAGTGACTTGCTGCTTCGAGTGCAGATGGGCATACCCGGGGAGAGGGAATACTACAGTTCTGTGGATTTGGTATGGGATATTTCCAAAGAATGCACAGCATGGGCACTGAGACAGAGAATTGCTGTTCACTATTTTCTGCCTGTGGAGAAAATTGAAATTGCAAAATACTTCCCTGAAAAGTTTGAGTGGATGACAATCTCCAGCTGGGTAAGTTCTGAAATGACAGCGGCACTAATTTGGGACTGGGAGGACATAGGCCAACCATTTCACTTTGTACAGAGACTGTTGATAAAAAAGTAAAATAGTGAAGTTTAAATGTATTTGAGCACATATTTCATTCAGTATTCTCAACCAAGTGGGTTTGGAAGTGAATGGGGCTGATTATTCTTTAAGGGCCTGATCTTATTGGAGTCTCATTGACTCATAGACTTTAAGGTCAGAAGGGACCAGTACGATCATCTAGTCTGACCTGCAATTTGCAGGCCTCAAGACCTCACCCACCCACTCCAGCAATAGGCCACCAACCTATGACTGAGTTATTTACCTCCTTAAATCATGATTTAAGGACTTTAAGATACAGAGAATTCACCGGTAGGTGAGCCATGTCCTGTGCTACAGAGGAAGGCGAAAAACCCCCAGAGCCCAGACCACTCAGCCCTGGGGGAAAATTCCTCCCCAACCCCAAATATGGCGATCGGTTAAACCCTGAGCACGTGGGCAAGTCTCAACAGCCAGTGACCCAAGAAACAATTCTCTGTAATAACTCAGAACCCACCCCATGTACTCTCCCCTCTTAGGCCATTTGTATATCCACCACATGTAGCCAAATATCAATTTCCAAAATAGGCTAATCATACCATCCCCTCCATAAATTTGTCAAGCTCAGTTTTGAAAGCAGTTATGGTTTTTGCCCCCACAACTCCTCTTGGAAACCTATTCCAGAACTTTACCCCTCTAATGGTTAGAAACCTGCTTCTAATTTCAAGCCTAAATTTCTTGATAGACAGTGTTTAACCATTTGTTCTGGTGTCCACATTGGTGCTATACTCAAATAATTCCTCTCCCTCCCTGATATTAATCCCTCTGATGTATTTATAGAGAGCAATCATATTCCCCCCTCCACCTTCTTTTGGTTAGGCTAAACAAGCCAAGCTTCTTGAGTCTCCATTCATAGGGCAGGTTTTCCACTCCACAGACCATCCTTGTAGCCCTTCTCTGCACCTGTTCCAATCAGTATAAGGACAATGAGCATTTGCATCCTAAGGACCACAGTTAACTGGTTATAAAAGCAGTATACTATAGATCTCTTTAATCAGATGGCTGTGGGAGTGTTCATGGAGAAGAGGAAGGATGAAAGAGTGGGAAACGGCACAGTGAATAGTAGTGCATGGAAGGAAAACTTTCCTCTGGAGAGGAAAACTTGCAGACATAGGTACATATGCAATTCTAAGAACAAATAAAATTCCCTTCAGTTGCTGAAGAGCAGCAGACCCCAGGAATTCTACACTTTAGAACAGGGGTTGGCAACCTCCAGCACGCCGGCCAGACCTGACATGTGGGCCGAGCCTGAGTGGCACGCGACACTATTCAGACTCCCCTGTTGGCCCCGCAAACTGTGCAACCACCAGCAGCTGCGGCCTGCGGCTGAGGTCCCCTACTGGCCCCGCCCCCTGCTGGATGGCAGGAGGGGAGGGGAGCAGAGCGGGTTGCGTCGCCACGCCCACCTAGAGTTGCATTGCTGCTGGCAGGGCAGAGCTGTCCCCGGCCATGGCTGGCAAGGGGGCGGGTCGGCCTGGCCAGAGCCTCTGCTGCCTGCGGGCGGCCTCCAATTCCTGGCCCCGGCTCCAGCTGGCAGCGGCGGCTCCGGGTGAGCCAAGCTGACCCGCCCTCCTTCTGGCCATGGCCAGGGACAGCTCTGCCCTGCCGGCAGCGGCGCAGCTCTCGGCAGGCCAGGGCGGGGCCAGCAGGGGCCCTCAGCTGCGGGCTGTCCCTGCGGATGGGAGCTGGCCTGGGCCCCAGCTGGCAGGACACCGGAGGCCTGGCCCCACCCCGTTTTAACCCCCGGCACCTGCTAATACAAAGGTTGCCGACCTCTGCTTTAGAAGGTGAAACCAACAAAAATCAGTTCAAGAATCTTTGAAATCAGTGCTGGGCTTCCAACATGTACACGCTTTGATACTTTGGCTTTTATTCAGACGCAGCAAATTTCAAAGAGGAAACGGAAGAAAAAACAGGAGAGTTTGCAGTCCGCACCCTACCACCTGAAAGATGGAGACATTATTGGTGTGAAGGTAAACTTAAGAATGAGCACTGTTTTGGAGATGACTGGTACTTAACAGCCAGTGGTGTTGGTGAACAAGCATGTAGTCTCAGCAGTAATGACATACACAGTGTCCTGATTTTCACCTCATTTTCTGTGTCCCTTTTCATGTGCATGACAGTGACTGCATATGAAAAACTGGCAGCACTATGTGTGAGAATGGGCGCAGGGCACCGACCCCGTAGCTGTCACTTCTGATGCTCTTTACCAGTCTAGTGGAAGAGTGGAGATGGGACTGTGTGTTCCTCCCACCCTGTAATATTTCAGATTCACTAACCCCAGGTGGGTTTGATGCAGAGATTGTAAGGAAAAAAAACAATGTTCAGCCAAACCAATTGTAGTGAAGTGCTAAATGGCAGATGTAGTATGTTATGAGAACTAAAAATAACAAACTAATACACTTTAATGCTTTGTGGTAACAGAATCTCCTACTTGAAGATGGTAAGGACTTCAGTACAGTGAGAGATGATATTGG
Source organism: Pelusios castaneus (assembly GCA_007922175.1). NCBI lineage: Eukaryota > Metazoa > Chordata > Testudines > Pelomedusidae > Pelusios > Pelusios castaneus. Next base: position 579,764 of record ML686102.1, read on the forward strand.
AAAAGAGGCACAGAGGCAGCTTGCAATAGAAAAAAAGAGAAGGTATTTACATTTTTTTGTGGTCTCAGACATGCAAAGGGGTTTACCAGCTTTCAGACTTGTAGTGCTTTGATACTTTGAGACAAAAAATGTAACTATGCATAGTCAGCACCCAGTAGCAGTCTACAGTCCTGACTGTGCCAAAGGAGGTACAGGGAATAAAAGTAATTAAAAAATATTACTGGTAAGTAACCGCCCTTTTAAAATACTTTATATCTGCACCATGAGCCCATTCAGTAAGTGGGGCTTAGTTCTTCTTCGAGAGATGTTTCCTATTGTATTCTACTGAGGGCAATGCACAGGCACCTGGAGCCTTTCAAAGTTCTAGTGTCTTTCAGTCCATGTATGCACCCCTTCGTTGCCTCATGGTTTGACCCGAGGCAATAAAGGGCAGCGTGACTGACTGCATCTTTAGTTCCTTCTCACAGCTGCGTGGTCCAAATGTACTGGACCTGTTCGCCTTAGTGATTTCCAGTTCCTCGATCTCGGCCAGAATTTGCCTTTCCCTCCTTGATCACATGGCCGTGTCCACATATGTCATGCCCTTTGTTCACCTTCACCTGTCATCTACAGCTCTGGCTACAGTCTACTCCCCCATGCGCCAGTCCATGGGCACCATTCCACTGGACATCATCTCTTCCCTTCAATAGAGGACAAACCCGCTCCAGTTTTGCTGTGGGATGCTTTTCCTCCCATCTGCACTGACTGTTACAATTATAATGGATGCATCGCTTGAAGGCTGATCACATGATACAAGGGACTTGGACTGCCTGAGAAGCCAGGATACACATGAGCATCCTCAAACTATGAGCAGTACGCAAGGCATGCTACATGTTCTTAATAGCTGTTCTTGCCATGTCCTCCTCATGTTGGAGAACACCACTACAGTTTACTACATAAACAAGCCAGGTGGAATGCGGTCCCCAGCACTGTGTGCAGAAGTGTATGCCTTTGAAGATGGTGCATGTCACATCATACGATCCTGTCTGCAGCCTGCCTTCCAGAAACCCAAAATGCATTTGCTGATACCCTCAGCTGAAACTTTGCAACTGACCGCAAATGGGAGTTGCACAGTGCAGTAATCATGGACATTTTCAGCCACTGGGGAGCTCTGACAAGGGACTTCTGTGCATCCAGTACTGCCTCAGAGGAGGACTCGATGTTAACTCGCAGGAGGAGATCACCTTGATCAACAGGTTGAAGTGGAACAACTATGTCTTCCTTCCACTGCCACTTCTCCCACACTTTTTTATCTAACTCAGATGGTAGAGGGCAACAGGCATCCAGGTTGCCCAATGTTGGCCTTGCCAGTTCTGGTCCTCTCCTCTGCATGTCAAAGCATCTTATTATTCTACTCCCAACACTCCCAAAGCTATTCAGGTAACATGCTGGTGAACTCAGATGCCCCAATGAAGATGCTCCATATGGCAGCTTGGTTTTTGGATGGATGCTTGGTGGCGGTCCACAATATCCACTTGAATAGCAGAAAGTACTCCACAAGGCAATTTTACCAGGCCAAGTGGGCTTTTTTGACTTCTGGGGCCCAAAGCCACAGGCATTCCTGTGCTGTTAGACTATCTTCTCTCGCTAAAGGCCTTGGGGCTTGCCTTCAGCTCTGTCAAAGTGCACATAGTGGCCATTAGTGCCTTCCACCTTCCTGTTGGCAGGGCATTCCCTCTTTACCCACCCCTTGACTGCCAGATTCTGGAAGGGCCTTGTATGCAAATATCCACCCACCTGAACTGTTGCTCCTCAGTGTGACCTCAACTTGGTCTTCACCTCATTAATGAACGTCATTTGAACCTCTGACTATTGCTCTCTTCTCTCTAATAAAGTAAATTTCCTGGTCCTGATTACCTCCGCAAGAAGGGTTGGTGAACTGGGAGCTCTGAGTGCAGGTTTCCCCTTTCACCATATTTCATAAGAACATGGTTTCACTGTGCCTGCACCCCTAGTTTCTACTAAAGTTGGTTTCCCACTTCTGCCTCACCCAACCCATAAACGTATATGCTTTCTTTCCCAGACTTCATGCTTCAGATAAAGAATGGCAGCTTCACTCCCTCGATGTACAAAGGGTCCTGGCTTCTAACCTACAAAGGAAGCCATTTCAGAAGTCTTCCAAACAATTTCTTGCCATAGCCGAGAGAATTGAAGAGCAGGCCATTTCCACCCGGAGACTCTCGAAGTGGGTCTAATGGTGCATTATGCTCTATCAATTATTGGGATAGGGCCAATGGGTTATGAGCACAAACATCAAGTACAGCCGCTGTGACATGGTCAGACTGGATGTCTCCTGGAGAGTGCCAGAAGGCCAATATATCAACCCCAGGCTCAGCAAGTCCTTTTTCCCCTGGTAGCTGAGCAGGTCAGTTAACACACCTGAAGCTAATCAAAGCCCCACCCAGGATTTGTTAAAAATCTCACCTCCAGGGAAAGGGTGTAGCTGGAGTTGTGAGAATGAGGACTACCAGAATGCACAGAATGGCAGGAGAGAACCCTGCAGGTACAAAGAGAGGAGGAAGGAAAAACCCTGCCTGAAGAGGGCAAAGGAACTTTCCCAGGCAGGGGGGCCTAAGAGAAGAAATCCTGCCAGAAGGGAATGGTCAAGTTGAACATTGGGTTTGGGCACATATGCAGTGGGGCTGTCAGGGGTCAAGAGTCTTCCCTGGCAAGGAGGCCAGGAAGGGCCCCTGTTCGAGCAGGGTATGGACATTAAGTCAAAGGACATAGGGAAGTAACTCGGGGAAGCTAGCAGTTTTCCTGAAGCTTCAGTGCGAGACTGTTACTTGTAAGGTCCCTGGGTTGGAGCCTGGAGTCAAGGATGGGACCAGGACCCTGCAACCTCTACTGGCCATTCACTGGAGGGGCAAGAGCCACAGCAAAGAGGCGAGGGCCTATAAGACACAGACAGTACTATGAGCTAGCAGGGAGCAGCTATCTTACAGAGGCTGTATTACCTTTCCCCACCACCACAGGGTGAAAGAACACTAAGGGATGAAGCAGTTCCTTGATCTACCACTGGAAGGAATTGCTGAACCCACTAACTTAGAAGAAGAGCTTTGTCACACTGTGTTCTGCGATGTGCTCCTTGCGGACATATGTAAGGCAGCCTTATGGCATTGGTAAACATCTCGTTATCCTCTAGTCCTTGGTTCTGAGATGGACACTTCATTCATTCGGTGCAGTGATTCTCCACTCCATGGTTCTGTCATCCTTGTCTCTCACCCCCTGCCTATCTAGGCACTGTTAGATACCTGCAGTGGAATACAGTGGGGACTTGAAGAAGAAGAAGAGGAAGTGGAGGTTACTTAGATGTAAGTGGGGTCCTTCAAGAAGTGGGATCTCTGTCTGTACTCCATACCCATCCTCCTTCCGCTCTGCTGTGGATCTGTAGATCTATGGGGGAGAAGGAACTAAAGATGTTGTTGGACTGCCTTACCTTTTATTGCCTTGGGCAAATCATAAGGCAATGCAAGCGCACATGTGTGGACTGACAGACTACTACTACTTTGAAAAGTTTCAGCTCTGGGTGCATAGCATATGTGCATGGCCCTCAGTGGAATAGAGCTAGGGACCACACACCTCCAAGAACCTCCAGCTACAGGTAAGTAACCTCTCCTTCTCCCCTGCTTGCGTTTTGTGGGACCATTCTGATTTTGTAGCATGATACAGCCAATCTGCACAGGTTGACTACCTAAGATAGTGAGCAGAGGAAAATCAGCCCTTTTGGTCACCTGGGGCACACTTACATATCTGATTAGTGTGTGTGAAGACGCAATGTCTTCTTTGCTAAAGTAATTATCAGATTCCAATCACACTGATTTACAGGTTCTTAGAAGAACACTATTAGTATTACAGCTTGATGCTAATATCAGTGTCTGATTTTCTTACAGCCTACAAGCTGAGCGGTTACAGAATGATGTTTTCTCTGAGGGAAAGATGGCTATTAAGCATCGTAAACCAGAAGTGCCTCTTTCCATCAATGTGGGAGTCTTCAGATAGCATCAGACAAGTAACTTGATGCGTGACCCTTGCCACTGATGTACTGAATTAGAATGGAGTACCTCGGTAGGACCAGCGGAGGGATAATCTTCTGAGAAGTGTCCTCTTGAATCTCTGAATGAGACAGCCAGCTAAAGGATTCAGGACAACTCTGGATTTCCTGTAATCTGTATTGGTGAAGTGCTTTCATGTCTCTTTATCAATGTGGAACTTACTCTCAGGCTGGGTAAATGCACTTTATCAATGAGAAAATTGTAATAATCCTATATAAATTTTTATCTGACATGGTTATCCTGTCCCATCACTACAAAGCTATTTTCTCATTCAGGCATGTATCTTCTAAAAGGAATTGTTTGATACTCAGCTTCTGAAACCATTGTATTTTAGGTTTTGGTCACATGCCTCGTTGGTGAATCTGTGCTTTATAATCATTTAAATCAAAATTAGATCCATACTTCCTTATCTCTCTCTAGCCATTTTGATTTTGTTTTTCCTGCACCCCTATAGTTTTAGCTACAGCCAAACAGCAAAAAAGTTCTCCATCTGAGCCTGCAGAGGTAACTTATTTAAGCAGCATGGGTGACTTTTTATTTGACTCCCCTGTTAGCTACAATCTTTCCATTGTGCAGCAAATCAAAACTCTTCTTGCCATATAATAAAGCTCTCTTTATTAATCAGGAACATGAGCAGAAACTAATTTCAGCATTTCCTTAATCGCTGGAACAAACGTATTAAGTGTCTTCAAATGCTACAAAGCTCTGGAGAGCTATGTCTGTAAAACAGAAATATGTCGTCACTGTACTGTTCTCTCTAGATGCTTCATCCTTTTTCATTATCCACTATACTATTAAAAAAAAAACTTAGGAGAGGAGGAGAGCACTTGACAGAATATTGTAATATTTTTACTCAGGAAAGGATTATTGTTTTTATTTTAGGGTAGTCAAATTAAATGGACCTTTCCAGTCTTTGAATTATGCTTGACTGACTTGATATCTATTAGTAGGTTAAAAGGAAAAAGCAAAATAAAAGTTCCTTCTCTAGTGGTTTACAGATAGCTGTATATCCCTGATAATAAATAGGTATATATAACTGAAAGAGAATTCATGGTTTCTTCTAATACCAGCTGAACACGGGGCTGTCCAAGGCTGTTATGGGTTATGGGGAATAAAATGTTTAATCTATTATTGTAAGACTAGTTCTTGCTTGATGATGAGACTACACTTTCCTACCACTGAGCAGGCTCATTGCAAATTAATAAATTGTCTGTGTATCTTTATCTAACATTTTTCAGTGCTGAAATTACTCTTTTACATGTTCCCTGGTAGTACATGCATCATAGTTTCGTTTGCCATCAGGTTCAGTGTTTTCTTCAGAAAAGGTATTGAGGTTGATACAATGTATTAACCAAACACTGGAGTGTATATTTGGAATAAACTGTGCTTCTTAAATGTATTTTAGGTGATTGGATGAGAATGGGATTTATAGGTGAAAGATAATCGCGTATCATTAACTGAACTACAATGAAGTGTTCATCATGTTACAAGTTTATTTTTTTCTGTTAGAAGGATGGGCAAATTAATTACCCTTATCAGATATACTACAAAACCTCACACTGGGGGTTGAAAATGCATTGTAAATTTTTGAGAGAAAGTGTTCAGATGCAATTTCTGAAAAAGAAAGTTAAATGGTTTCATTATAATTCAACTGTCGCTCTCAAAGTGACTGGATACTGTACCTGTATTGATTTATATATCTTGTATAGTCTTAGCAGTAGACCTCATTATGGTGACTGTTAAAACTTTGGGTGAGAAGTGGGAAGATCCTGCTGTAGAGGTGAGCAAATCTCTACCATTTCGGATAGCTTCAGAGTAACTGATTCCCCAGCCTTCAGGCTATGCTTCAGCAAAACACTTCAGCATGTGACTAGTCCTGAATTCACTGTGGCTGCAGACGGGCTTAAAATTAAGTAGGTGCTTAAGTCCTTTCTTGAATTGGGGCTTCAGCTGTGGGGAGGGGATGTTTTAACCTCTGTTTGATCCTAGTCTCTTTGAGCCAAGTGCAAATAAATCTAGGATTACATAATTCATGGAAGGAATCTCTAAAGTAGGACTTGACTGAGGTCAGCAAACTTTTCTTTTTCAAACTGACCTTGTTTTGCACAGCCTTTTTCCATTTTACGTAAGTTTTAAGTTTTTCAGAAGTCACTTCGTATAATGAGTGCCAAGATTAAAATTTGGTAAATAAGGAAAGAATTTGTGTGCTTGAGTGCAAGCTATTACATTACATTTAATTTGCTTATAGTTTGTATTGGGCAGTTCTACTATTCTTTCTCATTCCACCTTCCTTTAATAACTGAAGCTTATACTTTTGTAAAGAATAATTTAAATATTGATCACAGATACTTAAGTGGGTATTTTAGTATGTGCCTTTATTGAAGTGTAATGTAGCAATCACTGCACTGAACCAATATTGAGTTATTGCTTTAAATGTTGGCTTGAAAGACTTGAAGAAAAGTCACTGTGGATCATTCCACAAGGAATTTTGTTAAAGGGGAAAATACCTTCTTAAAATTGAGTCTTCGTGATTCTACAGTTTGTCACGGTTCTGTTCCAATGTGAGGAGAAGCCTTGCTCTTTATTTTCCAAGTATACTTTAGAAACTGAATAAAGAATTGTTTATATATGTATATAATAAATGTTTCACTCATGCCATCTTTGTAACAGCGTATGTACATTTTAGATGGGTTTATTAAACGAGCAGAATAGTACTAACTGATGCATACGGAAAAGAATGAATGAGCATCCAAAATGTCTGAAACACTGAGCTGCTATTTTAAAGTTTATTTTCAACAAGTAAAATAAGTAGCTTGGATGATTAGAAGGTGAGAGACCCTGGGCGGGGGGGGAGGCGGGGGGGAGAAACTACTGAGTAAAGTGGATGCTTTGCTGGTTTTCTTAATGCTCTAAGGTAGTGGTTTTCAAACCTCGGGTCGGGGCCCAGTACAGGGTGGCAGAGCCTCAGGTACTGGGTCATGGCGTCCCCTGCTGCTGCCGCCGAAAGACTGGAATGCATTGCTCAAAGATGTAATTGTTGGGTCACAGGCATAAATGATTTTTTTTCAGCTGGGTCCTGATGAAGAAAGTTAACAAATCACTGCTCTAAGGTGCTTAGTATCTAGGCCTGGTTATTTCAGATTCATCACAGTTTTCAAACTACCTTACTTCCCAGCACTCATCTCCAGGTGGAGCTCCATTGACTCTGCCTAGGCAGATTCCATTACATGATTGAAGGTTTAAGTTGTGTACTGATAACCAGGGGTGTCACTGCCTCCAAAATAGGTTTGGGGCCCAGCCCCTAACCCCTGCCATGCTGACCCCACCCCCTGGGCCTGATCCAGCAGGGGTTGGGACCGGATCCTGCCACCGCCAGACTCGGGACACTGATGCTGGGAATGGATTTTCCCCCTCTTCAAAAGTATGACCTGTCATGTATTGCCCCATAAATCTGACTTCCTTACTACATTTGTCAATCCATTTTTTTAAAGAAAAATATCACAAATCTTCTGGAGGTCAGTGAACAGTTTAAAAAAACAAACAGCTTTCTAAAGAATCAGTTTAAATTTTTTATGTGTCTGACCTCGGTACAGTTTTGATGAGATTGCTTTGGAATACTGTATTCAATTCTGTGCATTTCGTTATGGGAAAAATGTGTTTTCTTGTAATTTCCCCCACTTTGCTGAAGTAATTAGGGGGCGGGTGGAACTTTCTTGTTCAGAAAGCTATTTAACGCTTTAATTTTTGCCTAAGTGACCACCAAAAAGCGACCTTATATTCCACACACATTTGAAGGAGGTGAACCCCAAGGAGAGGAATTAGGACAGCACAGGGAGGTTTATCACTGGGCCAAATGTGTGGCAAGTTTGAGAGAGTAAATTTAGGTTAGATCAGAGGAAACTTCTTGATACTATAGACAATTTGGTCATGATGGATTTTAGAGCAGGGGGTTGAATGGGTTTGTCTTCCAAGTCTTTCAATGGTTTGGTGAATCAAAGGTCTATAGAAGCTGCTGTCATACTCCTCTCCTGTGCACCCATCCGAGCCTCTGTGCTTTCAGTTTAAAGAAAATTTATTCCAGCCTTTATGGTAGCAAAGAGCCTTCAGATTTCAAACTGTGTATTTAATGTAGTGATGTCTGCAGACAGCCTTAATGAAGCTCAGAGGTATGAATAGCTCCCATTTACCTCTAATGGAGAGTCGATGCTGAAGCAGAACATTAACAGGATAACATTCACTTTCCCTCCTAATCAAAGCAGGCAAGAAAAAAGCCTGGCAATTAACAAGTGTCACTCTGCACACAGAATACCCGGGAAAGGAAAGGAACAATTATGATTTGTGTGAAGATGTGCACAACACAAAGTGGTGTCTTGTTCTGGTATCTCTTGGGTGAGGTTTTGTTTGTGGGTGGAGCTTATGCATACCACTATTTTTCTCCTGTATTTGACCCATGGATTAGATAACTTAATGTCATGTTTCCTAATCCATAGATCCAGTGCAGAAAAATGTAGTGGTACTCCCAAGCTCCACCCACAAACACAGCTCCGCCCAAGACTGTTCTGCCTTTTTCTTTCTTCCTTTTTAAGGAGTTCTGAGTTGACCCTTTCAGAAATGAAGAGTTCCTGGAATGCTGAGTCTGTTGCTAAGGATGACTGCCTCAGCCTCTCACCCCTAGCAAATCTATAAACTTTTACACCATAAAGCTTTCGTTGTAAATTGCAACTTTCCCCACCCCTCAAAAATACCCTGATTTTGATGATCAGTGGTGAATACCTGCTTTTGCTAAAATTCTTTTTCTGATTGTCAAGGAGAATTTTATATCAAAGAAGGGTAAAAACTGGCCTCAAGCTATCATGTTTGCTTCCATCACTCGCACAGAAAACATTTGTTTGAAATAAATGAACATTGGTTATGTCAATGATTAACTATTTCTAATTTTCTGTCTACCTTTATTCTGCTACAGCTACAGTCTCCAAACCTGGGCTATTCTTCCCTCCAGTTACTATGAAGTGGCAACCCTTCCCACAGCAAGATGTGACATTCATGCCCCAGTCATCTCCTGTCCTCCTCCCAGCTGAAAGCAACTTCCTTACCCATTGATCTGCCTCCCACTTCTTTCAATTCTGCACTGCATCGAGGTAACATCATGTCCTTTCCCTCTATAACTCCACCTCCATTTTTTGATTCAACCTAAAATCTTTAGGGTAGCTGTTAGCTCCTACTCCTTCAAAAGTTAGGTCAGCTTTGATCTCTTCTGCATCTGTCTCCATGTGTTCCCTACCCTCCCCCCACTGGCTGCCCTGCATGGCTTACCCAGCCTCTACCCTTTTCCCTTTCAAATCCATCCTTAATTAATTTCCTCTGTGACAACCACAGGAAGCATTGGTGGTTACTGGGAGTAACCAAATGTGAAATGCATTACTGCCTCCATAACCACATGGGTGCTGTAAAAATACTTCAATAAACCATGGCTTTTAGTCTCCTCAAACAACTCCCTAGAAATACTAAAACAATTTAGAGAAGGCGGTTAATGCCAAAAAAGGAAAAAGGTTTAATTCTTAGAGATTTTAGTAGGCTTTGTTTTCTCCTCTCAAATGTTTATCACAGGAGGAGGTTCTGCTTTTCTTCTTGAGTATTTGGTCTGAAAAGTGATCATGTAAAAATGACTGTGAGGGTTTGAGACATTTGGAGTCTGTTCTGCCCCTGGCCTGGTGAATAACGTCATTAAAGATTCAGCTGGCAGAACCTGGTCTTGTGTGACCCAAAAATAATCCTTGATTTTTCAGACCCTAAACTCAGGTTTCAAGACAGACAGTTAAATGGTTAGGAATGGAGCAATTTTGATGGGAATCAAAAACATGGAACTCAACACTATGTTCTCCATCACTTTTTGATTGTAGCACACTTAAATATTCATGTAAAGGATTTCTTAAAAAGTTGGACTGGAAAGAAAATAAATTGATGATGCTTTTGTGGTGTTCTTTCAATTAGAGTAAAGACTTGGTGTTTTTAAAAGCAGATAACATTTCAGAGATCTACATTAGTCATGGTGGCAGTTGACAATGCAATATCTAGCACTTAGATAGCACTTTTCATCAGTAGACCTCGAAGCACTTTACAGAGGTCAGCAACATTTTCCCCCTTTAATAGTAGGGGAAACTGAAGCACAGGTGAAGTGCTTTCCAACATCACCAAGCAGGCCAGTAGGTAACCGGTAAGTACAAAATTTGGAAAATGTATACAACTTGCCCTTGTGTGCATATTAATCTGTTTAGAATTACATATCTTAATTTTTGCTACACAATTATAAGGGAGGAAATATTTAAAGGATGATTGCCTTCTGTGTCAAGGACATACAAGAGATGACATGAAAAAGGTAAAGCAGACTTATAGTTTATGAAGATTCATGGTAGATGTGTCCAATCAGAATATAGGGATGTGATTCATAACCAAGTATTAATCTGTTGAATGTTTACCAAAGAAAGCAGTGGTTAATTCTCTTGTGGCTTACTAGCAGAAATGGTCATGTGCAAAAAAGTGGAGAATTATTCATTTGTGAGATTTGCTAGTTGCTTCTCATGGGAAGGGGAAAAAGCCATCCATGATTAGAGAAATGAGTAAAATATAGGTTTTGGAAAACTTAATGGAAGTATATACCAAGCAAAATATAGCACAGAACAGATACTTAGATAGCTGAGCCGTTTATTCGATACTTAAACTGGCCCACAAAAACCATTGCATTTGACACTTTTTAAAAATACTTTGGTTTGTAAACATGCATAAAAACAGAATTCTTATGTCTGGGTATAGTGGTGCTGTGTAAACCTGCTAACTTCCTAAATAAACAGTTCTTTATAAAAGAGAAGTGTACTGTTCAGATGTTCCCCATACTGCATGCCAGGTTATTTCACAGAAGGTTGAACATACTCTAGTCTAATCCTTTAGCACCATTACTTCCTCTAGATTAACCTTTATTGAAAAAGCCATTATGTACAAAACGCACTAATGCCAATAAACTTCTTGGCTTGTATTTTCATATTTTATGCACTAGCAGGTTTGTCCACTCCTGGTTTTTGCTGCACCATCAATCCACTTCCTTGCAATGTGTAGATCTGGTCCGGCCTGTTCTTCATAGCTCTGTGTGGAGAAGTACCTTTGCTTGTCTCATGTTTTCAATCACTGCAGAAAAGACTTCAGTTAGTGTAAGCACTGATGTGGCATTGTGTGCATTTGTTAATGTGCAATATCAGATCATATAGCTACACTGTGTGGAAATGAGAAATAAAAGTATATTATACTTTGACATGCCTGACTTTTAAGCAGTCTGTTTTTCAAATAATTACATCTTTCCAGCAATTCTTAAATTTATAACTATTCACAAACTTAACTGTCTAATTTTGCATGGGGATTTTTTTTCAGTAGAAAATGTTTAAAGTGTGTTTGTAAGCTCGTAGGCTTTACACTTTTTCCAGGGGGACTATATTTTAACTCCGGATTTCATGTAAACACAGTTCTGTTTTAATCAATATTTCAGTAGTAGAGCTTGTCACCTTGAAACAGGGTTTAAGTATTACTGACCCACACAAGTTCAGTGTTGCCAATGCTTGTGATTTTTATTATTAGTTTTACAATATTTGGTGTGTTTTTCCGTTAAAGTCCCAGCTCCTCAAGTCATGTGACTGAGAATCTGTTTTCATTTCACAAAATAAGTTTTTAGCCTTCACAGTTTTGTAGAAAACTTTGAAAATGCCCGCAGGTACTACAAAGGTTCTAACATCAGAAGGCAGAGAAAGATCTCAATATACAACTTATAAATCTCCTGGTTTTTTAACGGCCTGTCTCATCATTTTAACACCTGGCATTGACAATAGTGCAAATGGGAATCTTTATCCATTTTAGTGACTCAACTGATGGAGATTTCAAACTCCCATCAACTTCATACCTCCCCTTCAGTGCGCCATCTTCACTGAACTGTGCTGGCAGGAAATGCATTCCTGGTGATGCAGCGCTATGCTGCTTGAGAGGGTGGTTTTATTATGTTGATTTCTGGATCGAATGAACATGACTTTATTGATCACTCAATCAATCCAGAAAAATCAATCTGATGGTTGCAAATTTGCCACCATCAGTGTAGATGTGCACTGAATGAGCTATGACTGAAGTTGGCAAAAAAAAGTTAAACACAGTTGGATTAGCTGACTTGGCCTCTACAGGCCTGGTCTACACTGCCAGCGAAATTCAGCAGCAGTTGACGGGGGTTGGGCAAGCTATGCGGAGTAGCTTACGTAGCACTGTCAACTTTGTAACTTCCATTTTACGCACGGTACCCACTGTGCTACGCCAACAGGAAATGCATTCCCGTCAATGCAGCGCTACACTGTTTGAGGGGGTGGTTTTACTAGATCGCCTTCCGAATCAATTGAACGTGTCTTTACTGCCACTCAGTTGAACTGGATCCATCAATCTGATGATGGTGAATTTGCTTCTGTCAGTGTAGACATAGCCACATTCTACAACCAGCTCCTGGAGGACGTTTTCAATGGTTCAGCTATTGTCAGGAGAGAACAGCTTAGCTTTCCAATAATACTCGAAGGCGCTAGTTCCTATTGAGAACTAATGAACAAAACAAAGTTTTTAACATTTCTAAAACATGCCATTTGAAAGGATGTTCCACCAAACTCGATCACTTCAAAAATTAAACTCTCAATTTCTTATTTATAAACGCCACGTCTTGTTATAAGCTTGGGATTAAACAAATACTGTTTAGTATAAAATGTTGCCTGTTTCACTCACAGTTTGAAATATCTTCTGGTTCATATGCATACATTCTGTTCCTATATTTTCCCATCAGATCGGCTCGAACTGTCATAGAGGGATCTTTAGTGGGGGGAAAGGTCCAAATGTTAGCAAGGGAGGCCATTAGGAAGGAGCAGTGGCGATTGATTTTTTTGGGGTGGGTGGAGTGTGGGGAGATTGAAGCCTTTAAAAAGAGCATTCATTAGCACAACACTCTGATAAAATGAATTTAGGCGAAAAGCCCTGTGGGTCTCAGTACTGGATCATAGCTTCTGCCCTAGATAGGTCCTTGGACAACAATGCTGGTTAAATGCATCTGAACTGGCGTTCTGAAAATTGCTCATGACACCATGCAATGGCTAGGTCTGTGTGGTCACTAAAAAGGGGGCTGCTCTTTGTCCTGTTCATGGCCAACAATTTTGCACTGGAAGCTATTGTTGAGGCTAGATCCTGTTCCTGGGAAGCCCAAAGAATTATTAATCAATATTCATATATACTCAGAGAGTTTAATTCGTATCTATTTCCCCACACTTTAGCATGGTGTCCTGTTCGGTCTGTATCCTGTATACAGGACAGCTCTTTAGCTGCTGTAAGTTGGTATGTTGCTGCCAATGGTGGTACACTGATTTATAGCAGTTGAGGATTTGGTCCATGGTAGCCCAGATTTAAATAAGGTGACCACTGATTTTTTTGGGTGCCCAACTTTACACCTTAAAGCAGCCTTGTTTTCAGACAGAGCTGAGCAGCCGTCCTCAAAAAGCAAACCTCTTTAAAATGTCTCAAGTTAAGCGACCACAATAATGACCAGGACTTGTGAAAGTGGCTGTGGTTAATTATGTTCTGAAGCTTTAAAACCACCCCCAACCTATTTAACTATGATGTGGAGAAACATGGGTTTCTTGGTGACCAAGCGGTGAATCTGTATTACAAGTGACACAAGGCAATTGTTCACTTCAATTATGGGAAAGATTAGGGAAGCTCACCAACAAAGAGGATCCTAGGGACATAGTGGCCATCAGGCGCCATGTTGTCATCCGTGCTAGAATGCTGAAAGAAAGTTCAATAATTTTTTTTGTGATGGGTCATTTTCCAAACAGCTGTCGCATCAGTCAAAGTTCTAGAAATGGAACAAACTCATCCATCTTTATTTTGCTAGAAATAGACTATGTAGTGTGGTGCTATGGAGTTTTCCTTGTCCCCTGGCATAGAACACAGCACTGATAGTCATATAGGGAATACTATATTGGATCAGAAGAAGGTTCCACAGAATTCAATAGCCTGTCACTGACCATAGCCAGTGTAAGATGGGTCAAAGAATGACAATGGAAATCCTATAATGGACAAATACACAATCCTGCCAATAGAGGTCACTTTTTCATAACGTAAGAAAACCTTTTGAGACTGGATTACACAAATATATCTGGATTTGAGATTAATAATGTCTTTCTCGTCAAGTCCTGTTGTGGGTTTCCAAGAATTTGGAAATCAGATATTTGAATGAAAATAATTAACAAAAAACAAACAACAACGCCCCCCCCCCCCCCCAAGAAATCAATTTCTGATTTGATTTGCTTCCTCCAGTTATATATTTTGATGATTATAGCTTTTACTGTAAATTATGATCTTACCACCAGATTAATCATAATAAAATCCTCTTGAGCCATCTTTTGGATATCTGGGCTAGAAACAAAAGCTTTTCTTAAAGCTAAAACAAAAACAAACAAAAAAAGAGTAATTTAGGTGGAAAATTAGATCTGCAGCTCACTGTTTTCCACTCCTGATGTATGCTTTATATCAATGTATAGTGTCCCTAAAACCATCAGTTTATGCCTAGTATTTTGAAACTATTGCATGCATATGTTAGATGAGTCTTGGATAACTCAACATTTTTTTTCTTCTGCTCAGTGTATTAGAATTGTCTCCCTGTGGTACGAGTTGTTTTGATGTAGTGGAGAAGAGTTCATTCTCTTTGTGGGACTCAGTCATAAATCTAACACCTTCTCATAGTTGTTGGCATTACGAGAAAGAATCATGTTTTATGTGGCATAGAATTAAAACCACTATAGTAACAAATACTGTACTTATAATGTTGCAGGAAATACTGGGGTTAGAATTTACATGAGATCTTCAATTTGTTCTCAATGACCTACAGTGGTATATAAAGCTAATAGAGCAGTAAAACGAACAAGGAGTCCTGTGGCACATTAAAGACTAACAAATTTATTTGGACATAAGCTTTCGTGGGCTAGAACCCACTTTGTCAGATGCGGGAAGTGGAAACTTCAGTTTGTTAGGTATATATATGCATGCCAGGAAGGGTGAGTCACGTTCTGTGGAGGACCAAGGTTGTGCACGTATATATACACCTAACAAACTGAATCCCAAAGGGGGAGTCCTGTGGCACTTTTAAAGACTAACAAATTTATTTATTGCATGAGTTTTCTTGGAAGAAGTGGGATTTTCTCCCATGAAAGCTCATGTAACAAATTGAAGTTTCCATTTCACAAAGTGGGTTCCAGCCCACGAAAGCTTTCTTAATCTTTAGGGTGGCACTGAACCCCTTGTCCGTTTCACTGAAACGGACTAATAGGACCACCGCTTTGGAACTTGTCACTGTAATAAAGCAGTGATTCATATCAGCTTTTCTTTGTCAAAAAAGGTACCAGTATTCCATCTTGGAATGACTGACTGGTTTATAAACAGATGGTGTCAAGTACTCTTGAATACTCAAAAGTCATGATTTAAAGTGCCAAACCCGCCTTTGAGTTCTCAGGCATTATCGTGCAATAAGACTCAAAGAGCAGTCCCATCTCAAGTTATCTGAGATGTTTTAGACCATGTTGATCAGAGAATGGTTGCTGCATTTCATTGACAAGTCACTTCTTCTTTACCAATATCTAACTCATCCCATTTTCAGAATACTGTAAGTGTGAAGTTCACTGTAGAAATGAGTACAAATAATTTATTATAGATGGCTCAGATAATGCCTATAATTAAGGTTGCATGACATTTCTCATTCTGACCTTGCTTTTACTTGCATATTACTTTGCCAAATGCCAGCTGATTGGGTTGAAATTTCTCATTCTAGTTGTGGACTGGGATGGAGGTGAGGAGCCCTGGTCTGCTGAACCACATACTTACCAAGAGCTGGGAAAATGCTTGGAAAGAACACGCAAACCAACAAGCAACATTAAGGTTGCAACATCAAGTGCTCAAAAGTTAGGAAATGCCTGAATTAATGTCCTATATGCATTATGATAAGTCTTTAATGACACGATCACACACTGGTTTTGTTATTTTGTATGTACATAACTATAAAACAAATCTCAATGCCTGAGCCCTCTTTCTGATCAAATTATAATCCCTGATTAATATTAGCTGAGCTTTGTCTTGGCTGGGTCTGGGTGAAAGAAGAGGCTATGACTTGATGTCCCTTTTCAGTTTCCTTAGAGAAAGTGCAGGTGCCAAAGATATTCAGGACCCAAAGTGCTGATCCAAAAAGCTAACAGGTTTACCCTCCATAGACACAGCTTCTGCCAATGAAATTTTGATCTAAAGCAGTTTAGTAGGCAAAATAGTGTTATGGACTTCTTATTCCCTACTCTGATCTATAACCCAAACAAACTTCAATGCTCCTGCTTTCGGTCGACGTTTCAGGAGGTCTTAGAAAGGTTTCGGTTTGATTTGGGGGTGTTTCCTTTTTCTCACCTTGGCTGTAAGGGCATTCTTCTAAGTGGTGGATGACCATCACAGGTTTCTTGCTAAAATGATATGAAAATGGTGGTATGTCAGACCATTTCTGGACAACAGTAATACATAAGGAAGTATTTTGGGCTATGCTGTCTGATGCTGCTAAAAATCACATCCAGGAACTATGAGAAGAGAGATTTGTCAGTGGATCTATCAACTACACTTCGTGTGTTGCTTTGTTGTTATAAGTTTAGAATGTTTCTAACTGGAACGTCCATTCCTGTTCCCTGTCACAGCAATTTGTCTATTGGATCAACTGGATACAGTGATATACAAAGAAAGTATCAGGCAAAAGGATTCTAGTGGAAACTGTAAAACACAAATAAAGTTTAATGAAATGAGGATGGAGCTATGTTTCTATAAGTCCCTTCAACCTGACTGATATTGCAGTATAGAAGTCCAAGACTTTTAAAGTGTGAGAGCTTTTAGTTAGAGCAGCAACTATATTAAAAATTAACCTGATAAGTACTATAAACCCAATCCTGCAAGCTTCTCATCTTCTGGGGTGGTCAGCTCCCACGGAAGTCCTATTAATCTCCTCTTTATTCAACAGAATTGAAGGGCGCTCAGCATCTTGAAGAAATAGGCTCGTCCAAAGAAAACAAAGATGAGTTTAGAAGGCTAACTTTAGAAAATTAAGGAAATTAGTTGGGGAAGTGGACTGGACAGAAAAACTCAGGAATGTAAAGGTAGAAGAGGCTTGGAATCGCTTCAAATCAAAGTTGCAAGAACTATCTGAAGCCTACATTCCAAGGAAGGGGAAAAAATTCATAGGCAAGATCTGTAGACCAAGCTGGATGTGTAAGCATCTCAGAAAGGCAATTAGGAGGAAGCACGGAGTCTACAAGGAGTGGAAAAGGGGAGAGATCAGCAAAGAAAGCTACCTTTTGGAGGTCAGAATATGTAAAGATAGAGTGAGAAAGGCAAAAAGTCAAGCAGAGCTGGACCTTGCGAAGGGAATTAAAACCAATAGTAAAAGGATCTTTAGCCATATAAATAGGAAGAAAACAAAGAAGAAGTGGGACCATTAAAAACTGAGGATGGGGTGGAGGTCAAGGATAATCTAGGCATGGCTGAATGTCTAAATAAGTACTTTGCATCTGTTTTCAATGAGAGTGAAGATGAGCTGGGGGATAGTGGTAGGGAAACTAATGAGAACGAGGTCATGAAAGTGGAAATTACCATACCTGAGGTAGAAGCCAAACTTGAGCTGCTGGATGAGACTAAATTGGGGGGCCCGGACAATCTCCAGCTGAGGATACTAAAGGAACTGAATCATGAAATTGCTAGCCCTTTAGCGAGGATTCTTAATGAATCTGTAAACTCGGGAGTTGTACCGTATGACTGGAGAATCGCTAATGTAGTTCCTATTTTCAAGAAAGGGAACAAAAATGATCCAGGTAATTACAGGCCTGTTAGTTTGACCTCGGTAGTATGCAAAGTGTTGGAGAAAATTTTGAAGGAGAAAGTACTTAAGGCTATAGAGGATAACGGTAACTGTGATAAAATACAACATGGCTTTACAAAAGGGAGATCGTGCCAGACCAACTTGATCTCCTTTTTTGAAAGGATAACAGATTTTTTAGATAAAGGGAATGCGGTGGACCTAGTTTACTTAGATTTTAGCAAGGCATTTGATACAGTTTCACGTAGGGAGTTTAGTTAAGTTACAGAAGATGGGGATTAATATGAATATAGCAAGGTGGGTAAGGAACTGGTTAAAAGGGTGACTACAGTGGGTCATACTGAAGGGTGAACTGTCGAGCTGGAGGGAGGTTACTAATGGAGTCCCTCAGGGATCTGTCTTGGGACCGATCTTGTTCAACCTTTTTGTTACTGACCTTGGCACAAAAAGCGGGAATGTGCTAATAAAGTTTGCGGATGACACCAAGTTGGGAGGTATTGCCAATACAGAGAAGGATCGGGATACCATACAGAAAGATCTGGATGACCTTGTTAACTGGAGTATCAGGAATAGGATGAAATTTAATAATGGGAAGTGTAAGGTCATGCATTTAGGGAAAAATAACAAGCATTTTTCCTATAAGTTGGGAACACATCAGTTGGAACGTACTGAGGAGGAGAAGGATCTGGGAGTACTGGTTGATCACAGGATGACAGCCGCCAATGTGATATGGCCGTGAAAAAAGCTAATGCGGTTCTAGGACGTATCAGGAGAGGTATTTCAAATAGAGACAGGGAGGTGTTAGTGCTGCGCTACAAGGCACTGGTGAAACCTCATCTGGAATATTGTGTGCAGTTCTGGTCTCCCATGTTTAAAAAGGATGAATTCAAATCGGAACAGGTGCAGAGAAGGGCTACAAGGATGGTCTGTGGAGTGGAAAACCTGCCCTATGAGTGGAGACTCAAGAAGCTTGGCTTGTTTAGCCTAACCCAAAGAAGGTGGAGGGGGGATGTGATTTCTCTCTATAAATACATCAGAGGGATTAATATCAGGGAGGGAGAGGAATTATTTGAGTACAGCACCAATGTGGACACCAGAACAAATGGTTATAAACTGTCCATCAAGAAATTTAGGCTTGAAATTAGACGCAGGTTTCTAACCATTAGATGAGTAAAGTTCTGGAATAGGCTTCCAGAGGGAGCTGTGAGGGCAAAACCCATAACTGCTTTCAAAACTGAGCTTGATAAATTTATGGAGGGGATGGTATGATTAGTCTATTTTGGAAATTGATATTTGGCTATGGGTGGTGGATATACAAATGGCCTAAGAGGGGAGAGTACATGGGGTGGGTTCTGAGTTATTACAGAGAATTGTTTCTTGGGTCACTGGCTGTTGACTTGCCCAAGAGCTCAGGGTTTAACTGATTGCCATATTTGGGGTCGGGAAGGAATTTTCCCCCAGGGCAAATTGGCCTGGGCTCTGGGGGTTTTTCGCCTTTCTCTGTAGCACAGGCATGGCTCACCTACTGGTGAATTCTCTGTATCTTAAAGACCTTAAATCATGATTTAAGGAGGTAAATAACTCAGTCATAGGTTGGTGGCCTATTGCTGGAGTGGGTGGGTGAGGTCTTGAGGCCTGCATTTTGCAGGAGGTCAGACTAGATGATCGTATTGGTCCCTTCTAACCTTAAAGTCTGAGTCTATGAGTTTATGTCAAATGACATAATTGGAACTATAGTTCCTAGAGCATTCACGAACTTTAGTTTTTCCAAAGCCCTTAGAGGCATAGATTGTCTCTTACACTATGTTGGTATAGTACCTTGCTTCAAAGGAATATCAGTTCTGAGGAGGGACTCAGTCACTGCTGGAATACTAATAAATCATAGTCCAGGGTTTGAGCATCATGTTAGCACATTTTGCCTATTTGAACAATAGCTTCTTGGAGAATTACCACCACTATGCCTATGTAAACCTTTTCATGATGCAGCAAAATAAGAATAACTAAAGATTACCTGTTTCTTGATCTAGCTAAAGCTTCTTCATATGTCTGAACCCAGTCAATTTCATCACCCCATCCTATAGAGAAGAAGATTGTTTGATTAATTTATTTTGTGTTTAAATGGTACCATTTATCTCCTGAGCAGATGGCTGTCCATACTTGGCTGACCAATGTCACCAAAGGCTAAATGTTATTTACTGCTCACCACTCCTATTACCTAGGACAAAGGGGAATGAAGAATTGAAAAACTCTCTAGGGAATGAAGTTTGAAACAAATTTGGAATCACATCAAATACATTTCATTCAGCTCTGCCCAATCCATATATGAGCTGAAACATATTGAACAATTTCTCCTAGATGTCCAGAAGATTCCGGGATATCAATGTGACCTCTCCCTACTGCAGATGCAGCCACTCACATGCCACGCTATCATACATCCTTTTGTTCCACTAGCCCCCCAGCAGACAGCAATCTATACCCTCATTTTACAAGCATTAACAAACCTTTTTATCCCTTCATTTAAAATGCCTTCTCCTTTCATGGAGGATGGCTCCATTACATTCATCTCTTCCTTTTATGATCTAATTTTATCCAAACTAAAATAATTAACCCATTTATTTAGCATCAAATAGGGATAAGAACAAGACCTGCCATAATTCATAAATATCTTCACTCCTCATCCTTGTCTCCCTTTTTGTAATAGACACATTCAGAGGAAAGAGGTTTATGTGAAGACTGGGACCTTTGTGGTCTTACTAGATTTATTCATTTTTTTGATAAGTAACAGTCTGGTATAGTTCTTTGATCAATTAGGAATAAGACAATTATTCAGATATGCCATTATTTCAATACTTCCAAATGTCTCTTATTATACAGGACAGCAGTGCTTTAGTGATTAGATACATGCCTGACCTTGATGAAATCTAAAGTTATCCAAAATCTACACAATACTGTTAAACACTTGGGATTCTCCACGTTATATACATAGGACCAGATTCACAGCTAGTGCAAAACAGATTAGCCCAACTGAAGTCAATCAAGCAGCTTCAGGTTAGGACAGCTGAGGATCACAGGTGGGGGCTGGATACTAAAACACCTGATGATGTGCATACTGCTACAAATATGGCTGTCCTGCGCCTTGTCCCCTGCCTTGTGCCTGGTTCCTAGAAAGGGAAGATGCTTCCCTGGGTCTCCATAGATGAGGGGGAGCTCAGGAAAGGAAATTGCAGGTGCCTGTTGGCTAGCAAGGAATGGTGCAGCAGAATCTAGCCTTTGCTGCTGTTTCCAGCCTATTCAGCTTAACTTCAGACTACATTCCCTTCCTTTCACAGCCCCTCAAATTTTGGAGCTGGAAGAATTGTAATTCCCTACAAGCTGAAAACTAGGGAAGAAGACCCAATGTCCCTATAGGCCAGAAACAGTATTTACTGACCTTCTGGGACCAGCAAAAGTGCATCTCTTTAAATTATGGGTTGAGTCTATATTTCTAAATGGCAGTGAGGGAAGTTCTCCCAGCCTCTGACTGTAACTACTGGGAAGCAACACTAGCCATTTGAATACCTGGGTGCAGGGGTGGTATTCCTGTTTATACCTTCTTTTTGCTAAGGTGAGATGCCTAGAAGTTATGTAGATGGCCATCACATGGAAATGCTAATACCAATAAATGCGTTGCTCCCAGACTTCACCCTTTACCTCGAGAGAGAGTTTGAGGCGTCCTTATCTTTGTGAAGTTCATCTCTTCCTCCTCCTCCTCCTCCTCAGGAATCTTCTGTAGCTTTCTCTGGGCAGCTACCACTAGGCAATTGCAGATGAGGAGGGAACACAGTAACTGGAAGGAGTGCATGTTTTCTGGAAGCTAATTCTAAAAGGTTCAGGGTTAAGAGAGAAAATCTTTAGAAAGTATCAGTTTAAGATGATACAACTTTTAATTGCCTACAAGCAACATTGCATGGACACAGCAGACAAGACAACAGAGAAGCTCTTCATGCATGAATGAATGAACATGACTCGAGCAGAAAAAAAGTTACTCAGGAAGCATTGTTTCTAGTCAAAGCACCCTCTTTCCTTATTGTTGGAGCAAAGACTTATGAAGAACCTAACAGGCTCTTGGGGCTCTGTCTATACTGAGCTACTTAACCTTGGACTTTAGCAATCCACTCCTCCAGAAAATAGAGGCACTTTCTTGCCCAGACAAACATTTCTGTCACTACAACTGAACCTCTGCATTTTTTTTTAAATTCAGAGGCCAAAAGTTTCCAACCTCATTGCCTAAAAATAGGCTTCCAAATCCATTTTAATCCAAGTGTCCTGATTGTCAAAGGTGTGCTGCTCACTTGCAGTTCTGACTGATTTCAATAGGAGTTGGGGTTCCTCAGAAGCAAAAAATGAGACTTTATATTTAGGCATCTAAATATGGTTATAGCCAAAAATTAGTCAGCGGTGTTTGACAATGGTGGTCTGACACCGCTTCACAGATCAGTGTGATGTCCAACATACCAGCAACAACTCTTTACATCTCTTGACATCATTTTAAACTGATTTTTACTGATTTTTAATTGCTTTGTTAGTTTTTAAATTGCAGAATAGCAGGGACAGCTCTAGGGACTGAAGCCAAGAGCAACTGTGCACTTTAGAAAGAAAATGCATGTCCTTTTCAGGAAAAAGACAATCCGATAAAAATGCATTTTCTTAAAATGATTTTCTCACCTGGAACCGTAGGTTGAGGCGTCCGAGCAGAGAGCAAAAAATGCACCTCGTCCAGTTACTTCCCTGTGGTACGAATACATTAGTTTGATAGCTATTTATATCCCTGTATTTGTTCAATGAGAGAAGATGAACGTCAACTTAAATTCCAGGATATCCTGGTCCTGGCAAAGTACAGAACAACCTTTCTACAAACGCTTTCTTTGAGTCGACATTGCAGGGTGCTTGATTTTAGTCATGGGATATTGATTAATGAAAGTATTCACTCTAGTGTTTATGCTAAACACACATTTTATCATATTTGCTTCGCTGGGTATAGGTTATATGTCTTTCAGCCATTGGTCTAAGATTCTGGTCTAAATGCATATGAAAAGTTGATTTGGGTAAATCATATATGTAATTGTTTTTAGTTTGTTCTTCAACAGGGTTAGTGTAATTTCTGTTCAAAACCACTTGAACTCTTCAGTGAATATTGTTAGAATTTTGTGACATCTCAAAGGTGCTTTATAATGTAATAATTTCTTCTTTCATTTTTCTGTATTAATATGGCTTCATCCACATAAGGCTGAATTATGGTAGAATGGCTAACTCCTTGCATCAGAGTGTTTGACTGTGTCAGTCTGGTTGGCTGTGTCAGTAAACACCTCCCACAGCTACTAAAGATTGTATGGCTAGTGTGGGGAAAGTCTCTGGCCTTGCTCTTGAAATCTAGTGTAACCCTTCAGACCTGCTCTCCATTCACACAATGTACCTGCATTTACAAAAGGCTTTAGTTTAAGGTTCTTTAGAAGAGATTAATTATTAAGGAAAATGAGCAACCGCAATGTAAAGGGCAAAGTCCTGTTGCGAACCTAACAATGTTGAAGCAATAGGAAACAAGGCAGAATAGGAAAGTGGATCAAGGGGAAGAGCAGTAAATTAATGGGCTCATTTAGGCTATAGTATCAAGATTAGTGTTACAATATAAAGGGGGGTGGGGCTTCTGTAACATCATAAGCCATGGCCAATAGTCATGAAACCCCCCACTCTCTAAAAAAGGGATTATAGCCCTCTTTTTTTAAAACAATGTTTTTTTTTTATACATTACACCCAATATACAACATTAAAAGAATCACATTAAGGTTGCAAAGTCAAACACTCAAAAGTTAGAAAATGCCAGATTTATCCTTGCATGTAGGACTGTAATTTGACCTCATGTGTATCCATCTTGTACACCGAATGAGGCAGGGATCCAGTAGGGGAAAAAATGTGTGATCATGTAATTAAAGACCATTTCCCAATGCATACGCACAAAGGGTTGAGTTAAGATTGTGCAAACAACTGTATCTCTGGCATTTCTTAACTTTCAAGTGCTTGATTTGCAGCCAAAATAATGTTCTTTTGAAAGGTTTTGTGTGTGTAAGTTTCCTAGGTGTGTGTGTTTTCAGAAAAACACTCTACTATGTGCTACTGTGACACACCCTCTCTTCTCATGAACGTCCAGCAGAGTTTGAACACTGAGTGGTGCCACCCAAGCTACAGGACTGACTGCAAGTAGTAGCAAGAGGCGGAGGCAGTTTTTCCAGATAGAGTGATGCAGAACTGGGGTCCTGCCCTTTTCGCTCTCTCTGCCCAGGAGTTGGGGAGCTCTTGCCTACGTGGTGCCACTGGGGGCAGTATCAATGGCCATTGGGGTTATGTGGTGGGTCTGCAGGTGTACAGGGGAGTTCAAAGAGAGCGATACTCTCCTCTCCCTGATGTTCCCCAGCCAGTGGGTCTCCAGAATGTTCAGTGATTCTGGTGTGCTGCCAACAATATCCTGAGGAAAGACAGAAGAGAAGGGAAAGGGTGATTACCAATTTATATCTCAGTAAAAGCTTCATGGGACAACAAGAGGACACAGCTGGAGTTCCACCGGCTTGTCAAAGACTGCTGCAAACACGGGAGATGGCAGAGCTTCCCAACAGAAAGTCACGAGCATTCTTTGTAACAGAAATTGTTAGGCAGCTCAAATACAGGGGTAACTACCCTATCCCCCTCTCACAGGGAGAATCAAAATCCTGCACCCATGATCTTCATAGGAGTCCTCTCTTGTTTTTGATCCTACCCTTCAATCCCCTCTGCTGCTATCCACTCTTTCAGTGGTACCGCCAATTCAAACCACTCTTTACCTTGCTGGCATAATGATTGGGTAAAAGGTAGTAATTTCCAGATGTAATCTCCTATGAAATAAACTATTTTTGCAGTATATTTAATCTTACATTCCACTACATCCAATGATTTTAAATGTATTACTGACATGGGGTAAGGTTTTAAAATGAATATCGAGTTGTTGCAAGGTGCAGATTTGTTCTGGTTAGGAAAAATTAAGGTGAAATTCTAACTGGATTTTAAACATCTTGGAGGAGTTGAGCCTTAGTAGGAACTGTAAAATGGAATAAGTAATCCAAAGAATTAAACTACATTAGAGCAAGAACCCACTCTTATGCGGATTACTGTGTCCAATTTGAGCCACCTCCCCTCAACAGAGAGAGTTTGCAGAGTTGTAACTGTGTTGGTCCCAGGATACTAGTGAGACAAGGTAGATGAGGCAATATCTTTTATTGGACCAAATTCTGTTGGTGAAAGAGATAAGCTTTTGAGCTACTCAGAGTGCTTCTTCAGTTCTAGGAATGGTACTTAGTGTCACAGCTAAATACAAGTAACAGATTGTAAAACGGAAAGTGTTAACACATGTGGCCAGAGACCATTTAAGGTCAGAAAAGGCATGTGGTGCACTTCATCCAGTTCACTAAATGTCCCAGTAACAACTACATGGGTGAAATGAGACAATCACTATGCTCTTGAATGAACTCGTACAGAAAAATGATGAAAGACAAAACCACCACATCACCCATGGATGAACGCTTTTCCCAAAACAATCGTTCCATGTCTGACTTCTTAGGCCTTGTCCTCAGAGGAAACCTGCAAGACACCTTCAAAGATGAACCTGGGAGCTTAAAGTTATAACTTGGCTAGACACTAAAATATATTAGGTCAGTAAAGATGCTGGATTTATGACTCATTACAATAATCTGTAATCTTCCTTTGTCCTATGACCACAGAAGCCTTAAATTCCCACTTCACTTGAATGGTCTCTTGCAATGTGTTAACTCCTTATGCTTAATAACCCGTTGTCCTTTGTATTTAGCTGAAATTCTGAGTACATTTCCCAGGTTTGAAGAAGCTTGTCTCTTCCACCAGCAGAAGTTGGTTCAGCAAAAGGTATTACTCTGCCCAGCTTGTCCGTCAACGGAGAGAGAAGAGATTCAGAGATTGACGGTAGCTGGAGCCTTGAGACTTGTTTTAACATGTTCCTTCACTAGAGACAATGGGAACTGCTTCTCCTGATGGCGCAAGCAGGTTTGTTTCATCTCTACCCATTAGTTACAGAATCCATTTTACTTGATTCAATACAATAAAACAAACAATATTTTCTATTAACATTCAATGGTGTAGACATGTTACAACGCACAAGGCTGATTATCATGGTTTGGGTCTTATCAGGAGCCACCAGGCACAGATAAGCCAGCCAGATTTGTTCTAGATGTCAGACTGGTCTCACTAATCAATAGTTTGAGCTGATAAAGGTAAGAGAGAAACAAAATGCTTTTAAATGTTTGGTACACACATTTAAGTGAGCAAAAGGAACAGGAAGTGTCTATCCTGGAAAGCCCAAACCCCTACACTTCTAAGCATTATCTTTGAACACACCATATTTGCTGCCGTAGTATTTTAAGGTGTGTTTGCAGAGTGACTAATCAGGTCCATTCATATCTGAAAAAAACCCTGTAAGCAACTCAACCTCTTTCTTGGTTTCCACCTGTAGCAAAAGAGAGAGAATAGCTTTTTACCATGCTTGAGGAGTAAGGGAGGGAAAATGTCAGCTTTGACTGAAAGTTGAATAAGCCAAAGAAGCACCTGTGGTTCTGGGACATGTTTTACTAGCTAGATCATTGCTGGGTGCAGCACCTGAGACATAGAGCCTTTGGGAGCTGAAATCCCACAGGAACTGCTGATAGCCAAAAAAAAGGAGAAAAAAACCCAGTATTAAATCACTGGCTAAAGCTCCAAAATGTCCCACAGAGGTCTCCGGATAGATACAGGTGATCACTTCTGATGCCATGAGTTATTTATTGGGGGCCAGGTCCTCAGCTGCCGTGTATAACCCCTTGGAATCCGGCACCTTCTTTAAATATTAAAGCTAGTTTAAAACTGTACTTATAGCTGCTTGTTGCAGCTATTTTCAACCAGCTGTCTTGCTGCAATGTGTTTTACCCTATGCCATGTGGTTCGGATTTTCAAATGTGCTCACCCATGACAGCTCATTGTTTTTGTAAGGCTGCTGAGCATGTTTGAAAAGCTGGTCACTTCACTGGAGGTGCCCAAATTGGAGCAGAGCAGCTGCTAGCATTTATGGCTACTTCTACAGTGTATCTGGGCACAAGTCTTCAACATTCCTGCTAACAACAGCAGTGAGTATGTTGCAGTTTAGGCTCAATATTGGGGTCCCGTCAAGAAGAGCTGCAGCCTTAATTAACTGGTAGAAAAGACTGGAAATATATGTAACAAGTGTTTTTTTCACTGTAAATCTTAAACTGTATTTGAAATTAAAAGTTTAAATGTCTGGACTGTCAACATCTAAAAACTTGTTTTTTTAAAAAAAAGGCATCTGCAGCATCTGCTAAACAAATACATTGTATGCACAGAACCACAATAGGTGATGTTTTAAATAATTGACTAAAGTCCAAGTTCCATGTTGAGTAGCAGTCGTTTGCGTCCATGTTCTAGTGGCGGATTTTGGCGTGTAAGGAGTCACAATTATCTTTAAAATATTGAATACAGGGAGGAAGAAAGTTCAAAAGAATGCTCTAAGAAAGTCTGATCCCTAGCATGTGACAATTCTCTCTTGGTGCTCCGTTTTCTTGGATGACTTGGCTTGGTTATTTTTCTTCATTTTGACTTGCAAGGCATTGCATGGTTGTTTCAAGCAAATGATTCTTATTGTAAGCGTTTTAAAATTTCCACACTTAGGATTTTCTTGAAAACCCTCAATGTATTTTACAGAGCTATAAACTACTTGTTTTCGGGTTTTTAATATACGCTGCAAACCAGTGGTTCTCAAACTTATTTGATCGCACTCTCCTTCCGTGTGTCTCTAGTAGTTTATGCCCCTCCTTCCTATCAAACAAGTCCATAGACCAAATATGCAGTGGCAGTGCCTCACTTGAATCAGTTTCTACCTCTTTTTTCATTTGAGGCTTTTTTTTTCATATTGCATGAATGAGCCAATGATACATTGTAATAAGAACAAAAGCAAAACTGTGATTGTGGTCCATGCTTATAATTAAATGTGCATTAACATAGAGGTGGCAACAACTTTGTATAATGCTATGCAAGCTTAACAGAAATCCGATAAAATGCATAGTGCCATCTGAGGACCTGGTAGGTCTGGAGGAATCAGCTTTGCTAGTTATTCATTGCTGTGGGTAAAATGGGTGCAGTAAGTTTTATATTTTCCCTAAAGCGTCTCACCCCCCAATACATATTGTACCCCCTACCCCACCACAGGGGACCTGTCCCCTCAGTTGAGAACTTCCGCTGTAAACGGAATGATGCACTGTTAGTCTCTGAGGAACAGTATTGTACTGGGAGCTCATGTTGATTGTCCTCTCAAATCGTTTTCAGAGTAACGGATTCCTAAGCTAGAGTCCTCTGTTCTTATGGCCTACATTCTTTGTTCCTAGATATACACATTTAGCCATTAGCCATATTTCGATATATATATGTGCATGCGTCAGCTAAGGCCCACCTTGACAAAAAATCCAGATTGGTCTGTATCAGTGACCTGTCCTCTTCATTATTTACCACTCCCCCAATTTGTCTGTTCTATTTCCACATTTTCTCCTTCTGGAAAATGTCTATTCTCTCCACTAGGGTGCTCACTCACAGAAGTTGAGCAAAACACTTCACTCAGCTCTCTACCCCATCAGCAAGAACTACAGGAATTCAAAGATAACCAAATACATATGTCCCCCCGCAGTACTAGTGGCCAACAATTCAACACTAATGACGTAATTGTCCTGAGGTTGTGCCCGTATCAGAATGGTCTCTGATCAAAGATGCCAGGAGTGAGCTTTCATTGTCAAGCCCAATTCATGCATTACAGCAGCCTTCAGTGCAGAGTAGGAGTGGCCTGCCCACAGTAGTAACCTGCTCCAAGGTAACAAGGAAGGTTACCAGGTCATCCTTTAGACTCTCTCTTCTTGTTCTCTAAGCTATGTTTCCTGTTGTTGCTAGGTGACCCACTGCATATCCCGCTGCCATTACCAGCTGGTCTCTCTGGGTCTTCTTGGCTGCTGCTCATTATTGTCACTGGTTACAGAGCCTAGGCCTTGACAAGCTGTTGCTATTTCTGTGCTAGAAGACCCACAGTACCCAGGGCCGTCCTGTGGGGGGAGCGGGGCCCAGGGCCAATCGGCCAAGGCAGGGCCCCCGCCCCCATGCTGGAAGGGACCGTGGCAGGCTGGCCTGCTCCGCTCCCCAGGGACCCCTGTCGGCCCCGGGGACTGGAAGCTGGCCGTGGCCGGGACCCCAGGCTGCTGCCGGTGCCACAGCCAGGGACCCAAGGCCACTGCCGGGAGCCAGCCCCAGCCGAGGCCACGTGCCGGCAGGGGCTGGCCCCGCCCTGGCCATAGCCGGGAACCTTGTGTGGGGCTGGGGCAGGCCAGGCCAGCCCAGAGCAGGCCTGCTGTGTGCCGGCTGCCGCCTGGCCCGGCCCGGCCCGCGTACTCGCTTGCCTCGCCCCTGGGCCAGCCAGCTGCTCCGCCCTTGGGGCGGAGAGGGCCAGCCCAGGGGCCGAGCAAAGCGCTCTCGCCCCGGCCCGCTGCTGAAGGCAGCTGGGACTGGGGTGAAGTGTGGCCATGGGGCTGCAGCGCAGGCCCCGCACTGCCCCATTAGGAGTGGGACAGCGCGGGGCCCACGTAACTGCGGGGCCTGGAGCAATCGCCCTGTTCGTCCCCCCCCCCCCCCCGGGTGGCCCTGATTGTACCCTTCATAAATCTTCCCTTTTCACAGAACACACAGTATTGACGCCATGTCACAAGTTCCCACCTTAATATGGTAGGATTGAATGGAGCTCCCAACAAGCCATGGGCTCCAGAAAGGAAATACATACCTTCTCTTTGACATTGATCCAGGATGCTTCCTTCCATTCTAAGTGCTTCTCTCTGGGCTCAGAGGGATTTACACAGTCTTTGTGGCTTGTTAGCATCTAATACCCAACTAAATCAAACCTCTCTTTCTCAGGATACCACCTCATCTTCCAAATAAACACCAAAGTTCGTATTTAACAAAACCCTAAGGTCTCTTCCTCCCAGTCCATCTCAGGCATTGCAGACACTCCATGGAGAGCCAGTGGCAGAAGTCCAAATAAACCACACAGTTCCAAAATTAACACATTCCTCCTCCCCTATTTCTTCTTCCCAGTCTTGTGGATTCCTATGAGACTCCTTCCAAAGCCCTTGGATGTAGGAAGCTGTCAGCACCTCCATTCTTCCCAGACTCCTCAGGTCCCTTAAGGCAGAGTTCGTCTGGGAATCTTATCAATTTAAGATTGTTTCAGACTGTGAGAACAGAGACACACTACTTTGCTCCAAGCTTATTGTGTTGAAGTACCTACTCTCTTGAGCTCCCTTGCCTGAACTAACATGATATGTGTCACCCCTGCACTCTTACTTTTGCTCCTGGAGCAGTCACATTCTTACTCAGCCTCTCCACTACCCTGCAGCACTTGAATGTGAGTTTGTCTGAGGGAATACTATAGTTTGCCTGTTTGGGGAAGGAAGGTAGGAGTGGTACCAGTGAACCCTCACTTGTAACAATTCCTGCTGAATCTTTGCTGATTATAGGTTTTCTTTAGTAGAACAGGTGAATTGGGAGGGTGGTATGATGTTATCTGGATTTAGGGGACCATTTATGATACTTTTTCATATTAATATTTCATAATTGCAGTAATCCATAGGAGCTATGCCATGTTTGGTACCAATAGAAAGGTTGTAACTTGCTAGGAATGACTATCATTTATGTGTAGTTGTCATATCTGTCATAGAAGTTAGGAATATGTTTGTTATATCTGTATTTCAACTTATTTGATTCTGGGAAACTCCCCAGACTGGACATCTACAGTCATTGCCTCCTTAATGGTCCATTAAGGGAACCACAGGCACAAAGAGCAGAGGGAGAAACCTGCTCAGTGAGTCACCTGGACTGACCATGTCACTCAACTCCATTTTGATTTGCAAAAACTCCACACAGCATGGAGAAGATGAGAGGTGATAAAAGGCAGCAGCACCAAATCCATTTTGTCTTCAGTCCTTAACCAACACCCGTCTCTGGATCTTCTCTGCAACTGGACAAAGGACGGAGGCCCACCTACATGCTGGGTGTATACCAGAGGAACTGGATAAGCCTGCAAACTCCAAATTCTTCCAGGAACTTGCTTTACATGGACTCTAAATCATTTGTATGTATGTGAGTCACTTTGACCCTTTAACATATCTCATATTTTATTTCTTTTCTTTTTATATTAAACCTTTACTTTTAGTTACTAAAGGATTGGCTGGCAGTGTGGTATTTTGGGTAAGATCCAAACCTATATTTTTCTGTGTAATGTGGCTGGCCCTTTGCGGTCAGGAGAACCTATCTCTTTAAGAGACTGTGGCTAGTTGAGAAACAAAGGAGCTGGTGTGTAATAAAGAGGGCTGTTTATACTTTGTTTCTTGATAACTGGTGTGAGGAATCAGGAACATGGTTTGTTACTGATCAGCAGTCTGGTTTAAGTGCCACCCATCAGGGTTTAGAGAGTTTGGTTCTCATTTTTGTAGCTTGCCCTGATTTTTGCATAGTCAGGTGGTTATCCCAGGAGGTCCGGGTCACAGTTGATCTGATAAAGGGGTCCACAGTCATAATGCTCAAGGAAACTGATTTTTCATAGGTGTATCAGAATTTAGGTTCCAAACATAGGGGCAGTGTGGATTAAAAGGGCTTAGCACATTTAGGACACAAATGTGACAGGTGCTGTGGGGAATCATAAAATACTTGCCTTTTGTTAGGGCTGTGATGAGGATAGCAACTTGCCAGGCATTCTTCCTCTGAAGTCAGAGGGAATGGAGTGGTGCATGGAGGGATGTCCATGCCTGAGTTCATGGCAGTGCTGGGGTCTAGTGATTCTTTTTTTTCCCCTTAGAGCTTTGTTCTGGCTCCTAGGGGGAGAGTGCAAATAGGCTCAGGGACTGCTCCAAAGGCTTTGGAAGAGACTAGGTCTTCTTTCACTGGAAGGAGTTGGACTTCGTTATCTCTTTCATTTCCGGGAGTGAGTCTGGGTTTGAAATCAGTCTCTAGGAAGCCATCTGTACTGGGACCAGACTTGCCCAGAATGGTTAATCCCTAGGCATTACCCTTCTGTGCCACATGGGATGCACAGATTGCAAATCTCCCAGCTTCTCATCAGGGCACCAGCCTTAGTGGGCATACAGGAGCCTCTCAGATGTCTGCTGGAATGGGACCAGAGCAGGGAGCGAGGGCTTGAGGGAATCCCTTGCACGGGGGTGGCATAGCAGGGAGGGGCTGGGCTCACAGGCACTAGAGGTCATGTTTGCGCCACTGTGGAGGGCTCAAGGGCTGGAGGAGGCTGCTCTGTTGGTCTTAGAGGTGCAGAAAACTCCAGTGTGGTTTCATCTATCCCCATTTGTGTCCCCCCCATCCTTACGGGCAACATCTGTGCCTCCCATTGCTCCAGTAGTGGCCCCTGCCCTTATTTCCCTCCAAGTGCCCCTGTTGGTAGCTCTGCTCTTATTTCCCCACTGCTGGCTCTCTGCCCCTATTTCTGTATTGGTGCCCCCCAGCTCCGCCCTCGTTGCCCTCACTGGGGCCTGGCTCTTGGCACGGAGGGGCGGGGCGTCTCTAAGGGCGGGGCCGTATCTCCTGGGGGCGTAGCCAAAGCCTGGCCGTGCGTTCTGTTGCTAGGGCCGCGATGTGAATAGCAACGGCGGCCTTGGCAGCTGGCGCCTGCGCGGTAGGGGGTGGCGCGGTGCATGTCGGGAATCGGGTTGCTCGGAACCCGCAGCCGGCCCGGCCGGTGCTGCTCGCGGGATCGCCATGAACGGGGCCGTGGTGCGGCGCACGCAGGAGTCGCTGGGGCGAGTGATCCGCAAACCACCCCTCACCGAGCGGCTGCTCAGCAAGCCGCCCTTCCGCTACCTGCACGACGTCATCGGCGAGGTGAGCGGGGCGGGCTCGGGCCCTGGCCCTGCCCCCGCGTCTCCACGTTGCTAGGGCGGGACGGAGACTCCCCGAGCCCTGCTGGGGGCAGCGCCCCAGGGAGGCGCTGCTCGCCCTTCCCCCCACCTGTGCCCCGCACAGGGCTGGGGTAACTCCGCACCCTGGGCCCCGTAGTGGGGGGCAGCACCTCGCACCTGTTCTCAGTGCTGGACTCGGCTGAGCTGTGGGACCCTCTGGGCATGGGGGACTGAGACCCGTCTCTGCTGGGATTAGGGACAGGTGGGAGCTGCGCTCCCTCCCCACATGCTGAGCTGAGGGTGGGGTGACTAGAACTCGGCTCCTGGGACTGGAGCCAGCATCAGCCTGGACAGAGATGGGGACCCCAATGATCACCCAACCGCCCTGCTTGGGAGGCGCCCTTACTTGGGGATTAGAGCTGGGAGCAGGGAGGAGGCCTGGGGTTTAGTTCTCTCCGCTCACCTGTAGTGTGGACGTAGGCAAGTCACAGAGTCCTGGGCCACTAGGCCTAAAACTTAGGATCAAGCTAGGTTCATCATTTGGGGCTGTGAAAAATTTCACCCCTGTGCAATGTGATTAGGGCCATCTGACTTCCTGTGTGGCCGCAGCTAAGTTGACAGAATTCTAGCTACTGTCTTTGGAGGGGATGCGTTTGTTACAGCAACGAAAAACCCCTTTCATCATGGCAGTATCTACCCTACGCTTTTGCCTCTGTTTTCCAATCTGTGAAATGGGGGCAGGAATTTTGCCCATCTTAATAAGTGGAAAGGATTTTTAGTATTCAGTAGGTCTTTAGTAGTGTTGTTTTCTGACAAATTTAATAAAAGGAGGGACATATCGCTACAATCTGTAAGATGTTCTCAGACTTTATGCTTTTTTATCTCCCTTGAAAGAAAAAAAGATTACTCATTTGGGAATTTTAAATTCCCTGAACCCTTGGTCTGTGCATGTCTATAAAGAAATCAGCCACAAACATGGTAAGCGGTAATAGAATAAGTCAAGACTGTAGTTAAAGCATTTAGCTTTGGGGGTGAATTAACCTTAATTTCCTAGAAAAAGTGGATGCTCGAATCTACTGCATTGCCAAGCTGTAATAATTGAAAGGAGGGAGATTTTTTAAAAAAAAGTGAGCAAGATTTTAAATGGTTTCTTGAAACATATTACAGAAGAGATCATTGCAATAGGGAAGATCTTTAAAACTACTCCTAAAATAGTTTAAATGAAATAGCATCTCTCCAATTGAATAAGACCGATGTTTGCTATTGCAGGAAGTTAATTAAAGGTTTGTTCAGAAGCTTTCTAGTACTTTTAATTTACTACATTTCCTTTACCTTGAAGGTAATTAGAGTGACTGGTTTTATGAAGGGGCTCTACACAGATTTTGAGATGAAATCTGATAATGTTAAGGTGAGAATGAAATTTCCTTATTTCATTGGTTTTAATGTTGGAAATCTTTATAACTTGCCATCAGGTGCTGTCATTTCTTGTGTGTCACTGAATTCTATTTCCTATGAGAAACCTACCCTCTTCTAAAGCTAATGTCATGAAGGAATAGTCTCAAATGCGGCCTTTATTTATTTATTTTAAAGTGTAGTGTTGGTATTGTGGTTGTGCATGGGTGTCCCAGTTGCTGATGAAAATTCCATTGTGCCAGGCAC
Source organism: Pelusios castaneus (assembly GCA_007922175.1). Classification (NCBI taxonomy): domain Eukaryota; kingdom Metazoa; phylum Chordata; order Testudines; family Pelomedusidae; genus Pelusios; species Pelusios castaneus. The sequence goes on from ML686102.1 coordinate 614,485, forward strand.
TATACAGACACAAAACAAAGAGATGGTCCTTGTTTTTCTGAGGTTTTATTGTGGGCTTTAGAAATCCATACGTAACATTCCTCCAAGAGCTGTGACTTCTGTACAGATAAGAAGGGATTGTTATTTTCTATTCTGCTTGCCCCTATTTATTGTTTCTTTTAACACACACACACACACACACACACACACACACACACACACACACACA
>ML686102.1:614702-692060 GCA_007922175.1 Pelusios castaneus
ACACACACACACACACACACACACACACACACACACACACACACACACACACACATTTGTTTTTGGAACTGTCCTTAGTTTTTTATAATGCTGACAACCTGATCCTTCAGTAATCAAGAGCGACTTCATTGTAAAGTTCAAGAGGGGTAACCGTGTTAGTGTAGTTCAGCAAAACAAGCAAGGAGTCCTGTGGCACTTTTAAAAACTAACAAATTTGATTTATCACATTAGCTTTCATAGGAGAAATCCCATACCCCTTCAGCAGTGTGCTCCCTCTCAGAGGATTAAAGGGATATATTTTAAAGTTAAATAAAGAGTTTTTAATGTCCAAACTAACCTTTTGTTGTTCTCATTTGCTCTTAGTGTAGAAAAATAGTTCAGACGTAAAGATGTTGAGATCTAGGAGAAGCAGCCTCATTAGGAAAGAGTTGGTGGTCTAAATGGTCATGTTAAATGTGATAAATGAGACTGGTTTTGTTTCCTTTCTTCTGTCCAGCACATAAAAATCAACACAGGATTTCTCAACCCTAGAAAAAAGCCAAGTAAAGTAAGCCCATATTGTCATAATTAAAATTACCCCCTTTTTAGCACGGAATTCGTGATTGCATGTATATGCAGCTATATGGCCCATTTTGTAATTTACATACGTGAAATGCCTTTGAACTGATCTGGATTCACTATGCGTTTGTATTACCAATAGCTTTAACCTTTTATATATTATTGCATTATTGTTTGAGTAATAAAGTAGAGCTGCAGGTGCTTTGGAAAGATTGTGAAGAGCAGGATTAGCTATAATGCATTGTCAGTGTTATGACCTGCATAAGAGAACACAAAAGTTATGTTAGTAGCAAGAGGGTATTTTAATGTTTGCAGAAGTGCACTCTTGGCTTGTTAATTGTACAGTGAAGAATACCTTAGTGTATGTTCTCTCCTGCTCTGAAGAAGGTGAATTTTACTCCTTAGCACCCTGAAAAGATGGAAAAAAATTGTAGCAACTCCTCACTTGCACTGTCCTAATCAGTGCTGCCTTCATGCTGAATGAAGTGTTGTAGTTTATGTGGTTATGATGTGTACATCTTGGCTTCATTCTTCCCCATTAGCACGGGACATGCGTGTGCTCAGTTTTCTCTTATCCTGTACCATGGAAATAGAGAGAGAAGGCAGAGATATTTGTACCACCAACCTCTAAGCTGCGTATTCAACAGATAATTGAACTGTAGTGGGGGGAGGTGGCTACTGTGACGTAAGTACCAAGGATGCAATATCTCTACACTTATCTGTGCTAATTCCACTTGCAGTTTTGAGCTGTGCAACATCCTTGAATTTGCACTGAACTCTGGGCACCTATCGCATGGTTCCTGGGAGCTAGGCTTTCTGGGAGCCCAGAGGAGTTGTGCAAGGAGTGGTCACATTGCTATAGTTTCCTGGAAAACTCCTATAACTTCTGGGTGCTGCTGCAGCTTCCTAGTTTTCTTAAAATAGAGGCCGGAAGAAGATTAAGCTTTCACTGTCTGCCAAGCAAGGCAGTTTGTCAGAGCTTTAGGAAAGCAATTACGTGGCATCTGAGCTGGTGAAGACTGTTCCAGCAATACCTGCTGAGAGCCAGGGACAGAGAACAATAGTTGGCACTCATGCTAATACCCATGCCTCTTTCCTCCTCTCTTATCCTCATATAATGCAAGAAGCTTTCCTAATGATCATTGGGTATGGACCATGACAATAGATGGAGCCAAGTTTTTCTCAAGACCTGGGATGGCTGCATAACTTCAGAATAGGGAAGAAGACTTTTCTGTACCCCCTTGATCATATAGTCCTGATCTTGCAGTACCAGATCCCTAGGATGAGAGTCTCTACTTCTTGTGGAGGGGGAGAAAATGGCAGTTCTTTGAAAGCTGAAAACCCTGTACCTCAGATAAGTTGGGAACTCCTTTGGGTCTCCGAAAGCTCTTAAGAGTTGTTGTAGTTGTGGAGATGTTCATGGAAGTAATACCTTTGCTGGTGTGTGGGATCAAGGTGACCAGTGTGCCAGAGATCCTTGAGGAATTTAAGCTACTGGAAATCTTGAACTGTGCAGGACTTCCTGATAAATCCATGTGTCCATATTGTGTCCACTTCTACTAAACAGACACAGGAGTATATCATCACAAAAGTCTTGTGTTTGAATTGAGGAAAAGTCAAAACATCCCAAAATACTCTGGAAAACATCATTGTCTTGGAAAGGGATGTATTGAATATCAGCCTAGGTCATTTCCATCTTTAGTTTCTGGTTTGTTTGTTTGTTTTTTCTTTGTTTGTTTTTAAATACTTTTCCCAGGTGGAATGAGGAGAGAGACTTTTTGGCTTGTCGAAGAAAGAGCATGTATTTGATGATTTCAAGTTCTCAGTATTGTTTCAGACTTCCATTTCTGCTTTTATTCTCACTTGTCTTGCTTACAGAGTTGCATGTGTGTTTTCATGTAGTTGTCTCAATATGTACATCAGGAGTTCATGTGTGGAGAAACCCTTGCCAGTGTAGCTGTGTTGAAAATGAAAAGAATATAAAAACAAACTTTTGGATAAGATCTGCTTAACATAATTAAGTTTTGTACTATGTCTGTTCCATCTCAGCAATTGTGCACCAATTTATGGTCATAATTAGAGGACAGGCAGCTATTTTAATAGAATGAGATTAAAATATTGGCTTCAGGAATTTGACTTCTCTTTCCTATTTTCATAAAATCATAGAAGTGTAGGACTGGAAGGTACCTCTATAGGTTATCTAGTCCAGTTCCCTGCATTCAAGACAGGATTCAATAATAACTAGATGATTCCTGTTAGATGTTTGTTTAACCAATTCTTAAAAACCTTCAATGATGCAGATTCCACAACTTCGCTAGGCAGTTTGTTCCTGTGTTTAACTACCCTGTCAGGAAGTTTCTCCTAATATTCAAATTAAACTTCCCTTGCTGCAATTTAAACTCACTGCTTCTTGTCCTCTCTCCAGATGTTAAGGAGAACTGATTTTCACTCTCCTCCTTGTAAACCTTTTGTGTACTTGAAAACTGTTATCACATACCCCCTCAGTCTCCTCTTTTCTAGACTGTCCGAGAGGCAATAATCATAGGAGCATACTCCTGCTGTTAAGAGGAATAATACTTGCAGCTTGACTATATTATGTTTTAACCAATGTAGAAAAGTCAGAGACGGGAACTGTCCTGAATCTGGGGATATAGGCTTCTCATTCCTTTAATTGTTACTGTTGTGTGCTGTTATACTTCAGAGCCCAGTCCCTGTTTGTGAGCTGTCATTTGGGGACCCGAGATATCATCACATGGATGGTTTGCTAAGTTCCACTACTACAGTGTTACCAGGTGGCTGTTAAGGAGTATTGACCTCACAAACAAGGAAGTATTTGCTCCTTTGGCTTCACTTTATACTGGTGCAGTTGTCAGTTGAAGGAGCCTGGATGGATGTGTGATGTAGAATCAACATTTAGCAGTCAAAATTCAGGTGCTTTTCTTGAAAGAAATTGATTGGTTCTCTTATTGTTGTTGAATTTTTTAACATAAAGTTTTTATTGACCATACTTCTACTAAAACTACTTATCAAATTCTTCTTACTAGGGATTTAAAGAAACCCCACTGGGCCAGTGAAATACTTTTAAATTTCCAGTTGTCATGGGAATTGGTGGATTCATAGGATTTTTGTTCCTGTGCTGGGAAGGTGTCATGATGAGTTTACAAGGCTAGACTCTTTTATTTTTTAAAAAAAATTTCTTGGGAATTCCATGGGTGTAAAGATTACAGTTCCTAATTTAACGCTGTGTACTGGGAAATTCTTCTCTCCTCCCCCCACCCAATCTCTTTGTGTATTTACTTGTTCTGCATAAAGACCAATGGAAATTAGTCTGATGATGGGGTAGATGGGAAAGTGGTTAATTATTTATGTAATTACCAAAGAAAAATGCGTGAGTCTAGTATTGGTGTATAACGAAGTAGGATTTTTCTTCCATGAAAGCTCATGCGATAAATAAATGTGTTAGTCTTTAAGAGTGTCACAAGACTCCTTGTTTGTTTTGCTGAACTAGAATAACACAGCTACCTCTTTGGAACCTGTAAAAATATATGGTTTTCCTTTCTTCCACCATTCATATATCGCTTGTTTTCTTATGGGGTCCTGTAGAGATTTACAGTTTACTCATTGAGGCTACTTGCAGCGTGCAAAATGAGGTGTTCGTGTGTGTCCTTTGCAGGACCCTGGGACATTTAAAATCTTTGGTGTAGGGACCATGTCCATCTTTTTGTTATTTGAATGGTGCATAGCATAATGGGGTCCCAGTCCTGATTGGAGCCTAGAGCTGTTATGGTACCGTTAAAAATAGTTATTCATGGTTCTACAATGTAGTTTTATTTTTATTACTGTAGCCAGTATATATAACCACAAACCTATCAGATTAGTTTCATAAGGGTCAAAGCTTTATGGCAATTGTTTAAAAGATATTTAGCCATATATTTTTAAAATTTTAAATCTGTTTAATATATAGCTCAAAAATAAAGCTCTGTGTCTACACATTATAACATATGTGAGATGAACAATGATTTGCAGTATTGTAGCCATGTTAATCCCAGGATATTAGAGGGACCAGTGGGTGAGGTAATAGCTTTTATTGGGCCAGCTTCTGGTGGTGGAAGGCACAAGCTTTCTAGCCCATTCCAGTCAGGAGAAGGTAACCAGAGTGTCCAGGCTAAACAGCTGTTTTCATTTTAAGGTATTTCCTACATTAAATATGTAAACTCTTATGCTTAACAATCTGTCCCATTTTGTATTTAGCTGGGCCGGTCTGGTTACCTTCTCCAGACTTGAGGAAGAGCTCTGTAGAGCTAAAAGTTTGTCCCTTCCACCAAGTGAAGTTAGTCCAATTAAATTGAATACTTCACTTACCTTGTCTCTCTCATAAAATTGATTGTAATTCAAAAAAAAAATTGGAACTTTCTACTTTAATGCAGCCATTTGGATTAAAAAGCTGTCCATTATGAAAATGCTTATTTCTAAATCTGACATGCTTTGTAATAATAATTGATAATTTTATATGGGAAATTTTCGGTAAATATACTGCAAATCAGAAGTTAAATATTAATGCATAAAATGGTTTAAAATGTCAAAAGTTGTCATATATACATATATATATATTTTTGGCCAGGATAAAGATGCCAAAATCAGCTTTCTGCAGAAGGCTATTGATGTTGTCATAATGGTAACAGGGGAGCCATTGTCAGTGAAGCCGGCACGTATTGTGGCTGGACACGAACCTGAAAGAACCAATGAGTTTCTCCAAGCAATTGGAAAATGCTGTCTCAATAAGGTATGATCTCAGTGTCAGTGATTTACATGAATGGTTCCAGTCTTTTCGGTCCCATGGCTCTCTTTTTAAACGTAACCAGTATGTGACTTACAGGTTTGAAGACCACAAGTGACCATCATGATCATCAAGTCCAGTGGTTCCCCACCTTTTCTCTGCCATTGCACACCTTGATACCATTAATTATTTTGAGGCACACTGCCATATAGTCTCCAAATGAAGCCATACATATTCATGAGCCAATCCACAACTCAATGAGTAGTTTTTCAAAAAAGTCCATGGCACACCTGCTCAGGCCTGATGGCACACCTGTGTGCAATGGCACACTGGTTGGGAAATGCTGATTTAGTCTAACCTCCTGCACATCACTGGTCATGGAACTTCAGCCATCCACTGCTGTAAAAGGCCCATAACATCTGTCTGAGTTAATGACTTCCTCAAATAATGGTTTAAAGACTTAGAGATACAGAGACTCCACCATTTACTCTGGTTCAAACCAGCCAATCACCTGTGCCCCATGCTGCAGAGGAAGGTAAAAGAACAACAAACTGCCCCCCACACTCTAGGGCCTCTGTCAGTCTGCCCTGGGAGAAAGTTCATTCCCAATCCCAAATATGGTGATCAGATAAACTCTGAGCATGTTGGTGAGACCCGCCAACCAAACATCTGGAAAAAGTTCTCTGTAGAGCCCTCCCCATCTAGTGCCCCGTCTTTGGTTTTTTGAGATATGTGCTGATAACAGTCATGGATGGCCCACATACCACTGTAAGTAATCTCATCATACCATTTTCTCCATAAACTTTGCACCGACCTTGCAAGGTTTATGACCTTGCATATAATTAAGGTTAATTGTGTATGATCTTGCATACAACTGAGGTCAAACTAATGGTATGTAGTCTCCCATATCACTTTTTTTCCCCTTTCTTAAATAAAAGTACTATATTAGCAATGCTTCAGTCATATGGTATGACCCCTGAGTTAGTTTCATTAAAAATTCTTGCTATTGGGCTTGCCACTTCATGTGCCAGTGCCTTTAATAGTCTTAGATGGAGACTTTTTATTTACATGACTAAAGGACCGTTTGCTGTTGCTTTTAATTTCCTATGCAAGCTCCAACTCTGCTTGAATATACCGAAATCTGACTTTATCTGCCATGTAAATGGAGTGGTAAAAATGGTTTGCTTAGTAGTTTTTCACAGCTGAATTAAATTGAATCGGATGCTTGAGGGCTTCTTTTAACATGGCCCCTGAATTCTGTTGCAAGTGCTCCTCAGAGTAGGTTTTCTAGCTCCCCCCCCCCAAGTGTAGCTCTAAAATGGAGCTGTATCAGAGTGTATCTAAATACATCAGTTTAGGGTTTGGAATGTTTAACTAGTGGAGCAGTCATAATATGATAGATACTTTCAAAATAATCCATGTTACCATTACAGATAAAAAATTAAGGACAAAGTGATGAGTCATTAGCATTGGAAATATCTAATATTAATAGGAAAGATCACAACGTATGTAGATTGCTTTGGTGGATACAGTCAAATTATTTAAAAAGAGGTGCAAGAAAGCATTTGATTTAAATTGGTGTATTGTCTTTGAAAAGAGTAATGTAAAAGATATATAATTTTATAAAAATCATGTGGACTGCAGAATTAGAAATGCAGATTGTATTTCATAAAGTAACGGTCTGATTTTCATTGGATTTAATCTCTACAGCTATCCAGTGATGATGCTGTGAAGAGAGTCCTTGCTGGGGACAAAGCTGATACCAAAGGAAAACCTCCATCTTCTTCTAAATCTCAAGATAAAGAAAACAGGGAATCCAGGGCAGAAGAAAAAAACCATAAGGATAAAGAGGTGAACTTTGCTGCATTTTGTGTGGGGGGAGACTGTAACTAGAAACATTTTAGGGTCTAATGTAACTCGCTTGTGCTGTAGTTTAATATTACTTCCTACTCTATTTTTAGGGTAAAGGGGACAATGAAATAAAAGATAGAAGTACAAGCCGGGACAGAAAACCTAGAGAAGAGTTGAAAGAAGAAGAGAAGAAGCAAAGAGAAAAGGAATGTGGCAAGCATAAAGATAATGAGGACCGGCACAAAAACCTTGAAAGGGACAGTTTTAGAGAGGTTGAAAAACATGAAAGAGAGAAAAGCAAAAACAGAACATCCAAACAAGGAAGAGAAACAGAAAAAAACAGAGACAAAGAAAAAGGAGATATGGAACAAGAAAAAGATTTAGAACATTATAAAGGACGGGAGAAGGAAAGAAAAAATGAAGGAGGAAAAGAAAGGGAAAAATTAAAAGAAAGGGACAAAGAGAAGGGTAGAGACAAAGACCATGAGAAAGACAGAGATAGGGGAAAAGACAGGGAGAGGGACAGACGACGGGAAGGAGGCAAACATGGGGAGCATTCGAAAGAACAAGGAATGCAGAAAGCAGAAAAAAAGGTAAAACAAACACTCTTGGAAAAAAGTTCCTTTACTAAGGTGTGCTCTCAGCACTGTGATATTGATGCTGAATCTGTCTCTTTATATCACATTTGCACGTCTTCTCATTCTCATGTTGTCTGTGGTTAATTTAATAATTCTTAAGTGCCTTTGTTTTCAGTAAGCAAAAGCCTGCTTGTGCTATTAAATTCCAAGTAACGGAGACTCTTTCCTTTCTTCAAAATCCCCTTTTCCGCTTCCTTCTCTTTTTGTAGCGATTAACATGAACTGTTATTGTGAAGTATATGCTCTTTGCATATCTCATGTTGCCTGCTGCTTTGTGGAGGGCAGGGCTCTGATGTGCTTCAGGATCCTGCTATTGATGCTTAAAAAGGCTGTGGTCTTTGTACTAGCCTTTTCAGTGCCATCCTAAATGATTTCCAACAAAGAGAATCTTGTAGCATAACAGAACCTTGAAAGTGGTGGATCACCGTGCATCTCATTTGAAGCACTGTGTGCTAGCTAAGAGATCCTGGGTATCTGAGTCCTGAAAGTCACCACCTCACCAGCATTCTCCCTACAAATGGTAGCTGTTGAAAATATTTTTGTGCCATACTAGAGACTGGGCAGGCAGTAGCAGCAGAGTCTCGCTGAGGAAACAGTCCTGCAACAGTTCAGACATGCAGAAGGAGAGGACTCAGTGGAAGCTATTTCCCATTCTAGATTGTCTACTTCTACTCCTCGAAGAAATCCTTCAGCTGCTACTACTGTGTTAGGGACAAAAATGTGCTCCAGGTTGCTTCTGTGCAGGATTTGACAATGGTGACTCTCTTTATAGGCCTGAATCTCTTCAGCTGGGGAACTCTTCTCACCTTAAATCTTTTCATGTAATTATTAATGGTAGAGACCCTGTTGTGTTCTTTGAAAGAAAATTTATGAAGAGAGTGGAGTGGATGGTGTAATCACTTTAAATCTCCAGTTACACACTATTTCCCCCTCCCCTTTGAGTGCCATTTGAGCAAATGTTTCCTCTGAAATTTTTAAGTTTCTCCAGAAAGAATAATATTATTCAGTAATTAGTTATCAAACTTTTTACTGAGATGACCTGCTAACTGTAGTTTGTCTTTCTTTTGCCACCCAACACCATTTCATATATATACTTCCCATGCCAGCACTGCCACACTGATCCAGGCCAGGTATGGAGGAGGTGGGGAGTTCATAATAAGCCTACCCTGCACTCAGCTCAGAGAGGTGGCTCCTGTCTCATGAGGCTGGGCTTGGCTCCCTCATCCAGTGGTTCTACTGTGTGCCAGGTTGCAATGCCTGGTGCAAGAAGAAATGTACATTTGCCTAGGGCCCCATGACCCATCTGCAACCTTCCTATGATCCACTGATGGGTTAGAACTCTGTGATCAGGAAACACTGATGTATAAGACTATAAGCACTTAAATCTCCCTAGTGGTAAAATCAACTGAATACTGCTAGGTGCTAGAAAGCCTTGTTAACATGAGGCCTTTGTGGGAATCCCGCCTTCCTCCTTGAACCGTTTGGTTCGGTATTGTATTGCATTGTACTTCCTGATCATCCAACTGCCATTGCTTTTCTGAACAACAATAGGACAGTTCATGTAGACTCTTGGCCTTGCTTTCTTGTGGCTGCCTGTCTTTAGACTTGCTTTGTTCTTGCTGGGAGGACTGAAAGGAAGTCTGCCAGCATCAAGCCATATCCTTCCTGCAGGGGTATTATGACCGAAGGGTGTAAGGAACCAAAAGACATGGAGAGAATAAGTTCTTTGATTGCCTATATACGAATGAATATAAAGACAGGAATTGTGGAAAATTGATATGGGAACAAAGGGACATCTACTGATATGGTCAGCAGCGCTAAGGAAAATAAGGAGTTTTTAAAAGTACATAAGGAGCAAAAAGAATCCTAACAGTATTATTGGTCTACTACTAGATGCCAGTCGAGATGAGTTTATGGAAAATAGATCCTTTCAATTTAACGATGTATCTTTTTGGTCAGTTTACAAGTTTGATTGATGAAAGTAATAGTGTTGATGTAATAGACTTCTGTAAGTCATTTGACTTGTTACCTCATGAAATTTTGATTTAAAAACTAGAATGATACAAAATTAACACAATACACATTAAATGGTTTAAAAACTGACTAATAGATTTCAAAACTGGGAATCATTGTCCAATACATGCGTTTCTAGTGAGGTCTCAGTGGAATTGGTTCTCAACTATGTTCTCTCTAAGTTGCGCAGCCGCGCACCTATCTCAGGCTCCCGCACAACCCAACCCCCATGGCTCTTCTTCTCCCCAGCCCAGTCTTCCCGGCAGCTCTCTCTCCTTCTCCCCAGCCTGATCTTCCTGGCAGCTCTCTCCCCTTCTCTCCAGCCCGACCCCTGCATTTTAAAATTTTAAGGTTAGCCCTATTCATAAGACAAGAGATTCATGAACACATGGCAAAATACAGGAGACAAAAACTATGAGGTGTGGATGATGGTAGAGGCTAAATAGGCAGCAAGTATTGTCTCACATTTGTTTAGTAAATTAATAAAAATACAGTATTTCAGTTTAACATTTTTATTAAAGTTCGAACAAAAAGACAACATCTCTGCATTTCTTTTGAATTAAGGTACTTAGGGATGCTGACGCTTCCGGCACCAAAAAACTGTTGCCCATGTGGCACCCTACCTCACCAATTGCTGCTCAATGAGTACTGTAATTTGCTCAGCTGCATCATCAGCTTAGAGGGAACATTGATTCTCAATCCTGTGCTATTTTACATCTTTTTTAATGAGTTGGAAGAAAACAAAATCATCATTAATAAAGTTTGCAGATGATGCAAAAATTGGAGGAATGGTAAATAATGGTGAGGATGGTTCAGCGATACATAGTGATCTGGATTGTCTGCTAATTGGGGTGCAAACAAATAATATGGCATTTTACTATGGCTAAATGTAAATGTGTACATCTAGGAACAAAGAACGTAGGCCAGACTTATAGGATGAGGACACTATCCTGGAAAGCAGGGACTCTGAAAAAGATTTGGGGATGATGATGGACAATGAGCTGAGCATGAACTCCCAGTTTGATGCCATGGCCAAGCGGACTAGTGCTGTCCCAGGATGCATAGCTTGACCAGGGGTAAACAGGTTATTTTACCTCTATATTGGTGCTGGCATGCTGCTGCTGGAATACTGGGTGCAGTTTTTGGATCCACCATTCAAGAATGATGTTGATAAAGGGGGAGAAGGCTCATAGAAGAGCTGTGAGAATGATTAAAAGATTAGAAAGCACGTTTATAGTGATAGATTCCATGAGAGCAATCTATTTAGCACTTGACAAAGAGAGGGTTAGACAGTTACTCGATTACAGTCTACAAGTGCCTACATGGGAACAAGATTTAATAATAGGCTCTTCAGTTTAGCAGAGAGAGATATAATATGATCCAATGATTGGAAGTTGAAGGTAGACCATTTCAGACTGGAAATAAGGTGTACATATTTAATAGTGAGGGGTACTAACCACTGGAACAATTTACCAAGGATCATGGTGGATTATCCCTCACTGGTAACTTTTAAACCAAAATTGTTTTTTCTAAAGGAGCTGCTCTAGGAATTCATTTGGGGAAGTCCAGTGCCCTGTCTTATATCAGAGCTCAGATGATCATAGTAGTCCTGTTTGGCCTTGAACTCTATGAATGTGTAATGGTCCGCACACTCATTGTTAGTTCTGTTTCAGACAAGGGGCATATTCCCAGTCGGTGCTCTTGATGTTTGGTCTTCTCTTGTCTAGAACCTGAAACTGCCTGAAGATCCATCTCATTGTCTTTTACTTCATCACTCAAGCTGCGGCTGTTTCTGGGTGCTGGGTCCTGTTAACCTTCTCTAAATCTTTCCTAGCTTCCATTTCTCTTCTGCTGCTTGCCATTTGCCAATAGTGACTCCAGATTAGGGGACATCTGGAGTGTGAAAACAGGTTACTTTTTTGTGCGTGAGAAGATAATTTACAAATACATGTGTAGCACCCAATCTGGAGGATTCTTTTTCCTTTGGGATCACTCAAAAAAGGTTTCATGTTAGAAGTTACTTTTACTTGTTTGTTATCAGTGAAAGCATACTTGGGGATGTGGTGTTTTCTGGGTTTTCATAAACTGCCATCCGAGAACTCCCTTTGTTCCTAAGGGTGACCCTCACATCAGTAGGTGCTAGGTGGTATCAGTTAAATTAAAATAAGACAGATAAGAAGAAACCTGTCCTGTTATCATATCTAGAATTATTGTACACTGATGTTATCATTCATGTTTTTCTTTTAGGTGGCTTTAATAAAGGTCATTTATTGATATTAAGTATGTCAGTGGTTGGCTATAAAGCAACTGTCTCTCTTCAGTCCACAGGATTAGAGGAAACTGTAGCTAAGAAAACAGAGAGATCTGCTAAAGAAACCAAGACAGAGCGAGATAAAGATGTAAGTACTGCAAAAGCAATGCAAAAGGTCTATCAAGCTAGCTATTTAAAGTGTCACATTTTAGAATGTATTAACTCATACTGGGATTTGGGAGTATTTTACCTGAGGATTGCTGTGGTGTGGTTTTTTTTTTTTTAGTAAAAAATTGTTTTAGGTTACTATAAAATTGTGGGAATCTAAAGCAGGCATATTAAAGTGGTGTGGTCAACTTAAGTCATATTACTGTAAATACATTTATTATTTCCAAAGGGGTAGCCTTGTTAGTCTAGTTCAGCAAAACAAACAAGGAGTCTTGTGGCACTTTTTCAAATTATGTTATCAATAACACTCATCCAGTTTTATTAATCACTTTTTATGCTATTAGTGTACTTTTTGGAATTTCTCTTAGCTTGCATATTAAAAACAATTCAGTTTCACTTAGGGTTTTAGTCCTGCAGTATTTGGGTTTCAAACACTGCGAAGGAGTGTCTGTCTGATTAAAAACGTTTTTTATCTTAAACTTTTATTTTTGATTTAGCTTTTCTAAAATCTTATTTTACTAAAATTTAAGTTTTCCTCTTAAAAGACACTGTCAGTTTCTTCTAGAGCCAGAATTCTGTAGTAATGTAGCTAGAAGTGCAAATGTTCTTTCTCTAAATATTAGAAATGTTTCATATAGCAAAGTAGTGCAATTTCTATTGAAGTGATGGTGTAATTCCAGTTTCCTAAATTGAGAGAACAATGTATTTCATTAGTTTTGTGAAGTACAGGAACTCAGGAGCTTGGATTCCATTATCTAATGCCAAAATCTTGACATTTTGTTTATTTAACACACAACAGGATCTCTACATGGTCTCTGTCTGTTGCTTGGCGGATGAACTGATGAATATCATAGTTTATATCCCAAAGTCCTGCTTCATTTTTTTTGGCCAATTTTTAGAAAGGCTCAGTGCCTGAGGCCCAAAATCTAAGTTGGGCTTTAAAACAATGAAGTTGACAAACTAGTCATTTCTTAGTTTTTCAGCTTAACTAATTTTTGTCTGGACTTACATATCCTTCTGCAACAAATGTGTGGTAGTGGAGGATATTGGCTATTAGTCAGATAGGCGGAGATTGCTGCTGTTTGCCAAGAGTTGGACATGGGTGATGGGATGGATCACTTGATCACCTGTTCTGTTCATTCTCCCTGAGGCACCTGGCATTGGCCATTTTTGGAAGATGGGATACTGAGCTAGATGGACCATGGGTCTGACCTAGTATGGCTGCTCTTAATCCTGAACATTTGAAACTGAAACCGATGAGTCTTTTTTTGTTGGCAAGGTGTAGTAAAGTGCAAGACATGAATAACATAAATGGTGAAAACTAATAAGATTGTAAAATGTTATTTGTAGTGATTTAAAGTTGCAGGTCTCAATCTTTGACTCACAGAACTGCATGTGACCTCAAATGCTCAGCATGCCTTCTTTATAATTTAAATCCTATTTGGACTGCTGCAGCCAGTGTGCACCTTGATGGTGGCTCATGCACCACAATTTCATAAATGCTAATTTAAGGTTCTAGTAATTCCAGGAAGAGGTTTTGTTCTTTATATATATTTTTAACCACACGATGTCTTAATTGTCTTACCTGTTTCAATATATTAAACAATGTGTGTTCACAAATGAACTTTTGTTTTTAATGTTTTATCTAAAAATGTAAGAAGTAGCAAGGAAAGATATATACCAAAGATTAGAAACAACATAAATACCTAAATAAAGAATACTACAGTATAAAAAGGAGGGCAGGAATTACATAATAAGATTATTCCAGAACATTACTCATACAGATTTAAAAATACTCACTGTATTACCTAAAAATCCTGACCATCAAGACTATTCTCTTCTCCATATTTCCCTGTTCAGTTATTTCATCATTAATTTAGTGAATAAATTTCTTATAATAAATGGATGGCTTTTGTATACTAAAAATATAAATTTGTGTTCTAAGCTTTTCATTTCCTTTAAAATGATTCTTCTGGCATTTGCATTGTTTATTTTCCTAACCATTGTTTCCGAGGTTAATTTAATGCTTTAGGTCTTGCAGAATAAAGATGCTGTAATCTTTATAAAACTCATTGTTGAAAATTATGTTTATCTCCTAACTTCCTATCTGTGTTTTTTTTCAATTTAGGTCACTGCAGTATATGCATACAAGACTATGGGACTTTCTTTTTCTCCTCTCTGTAGCCGATAAATGGCTAGATCTTGTATTGTAGTTTCCTCCTTTCAGTTTGATGACACACTGTTCTTTGTGATGGTGATCCTAGAAACTAGATGCTCGTATTTGTTACCTGAACAAGACCCTTTTTCCAGGAAGAGACACAATAGGCCTTTACTAGTTTCAGTTGTCAGGGGATACACCTTTGGGAAAACCTTTGGTGACATGGCTACCATCTTTATATCTATCTATCTCCAAAATCACTTTAGATCCAGTTTCCGGCTTTTTTATGAGAGTCTGTCATTATTGGGGTGTCCTTGATGGCTGAGGACTCAGATGTCTTCTTGTATGCAACAGATTTCTCTGTGATATCATGACAACAAGTACACACCTTCAACTAAGTTGACTAAGTTTGGTGTTGAACCTGCTTCAGATTCAGTATCTTAATTGACCTTCACTCTTTCTTAAAAGGGCCAAGGTGCAATTACTTCTCTTTCCATTGCCATCTTGAGTGGCACCTGTCCCTCTTTTACAGTCTATCCAGCATCCATGATGATGTGCTAGAGTCAGATGGTGAGGAAATAGGATGTGATGTGAACCAAGTGGTTAAAATTGAACAGAAGCTGCAGAGCCTCTGTTGCCTCCTCATGACTGCAGACAATTTTGGGAGTTACTGGTCCAGGTCGCTTAAGTCTTTTGAGATTAGACTTTAAAACATCATTGTAAAGCAGTAGGGATTTAAAAAAAAAAATTAGTAGGTGAGATGCCAAGTCTAACAGAAAACTCTGTAGGGCATCTGTAGACTACTGACATCATCATGTTTCTCCATTAGAGGACATGATTTTATAGTCATTCTTTGACTAAAAGCCAACCAGACTTTTTAAAATATTGGCACTTGGGCTGAGAGCTTATGAACTAGTTTTAAGCTGGAAGTAAATTATTATGGCTAAGTTAAACTTCCTGCAAATGGGGTTTCTACTGGAAATTCTGAGCCTCTGCTTTTGGCCACCACAACAATGTACTAGTGCAATAAAATTTCACTTCTGTCCTAAGTTCTTTCTGGAATTACTCCAGCTCATTTTGGTTTATTACCTTCAGTTTGAATGACATGCTTCTCTTCAGTCACTTGCACAATAAAAGACATGTCTTTGTCTATAATTGATTAAAACATGTATTCTAGAGCCATACATAAGAAATGGTCACCTCACTGGGCTGAGAAAGATGGGAGTGGAATTAAAATGTTCCTAATGAAATCCTAGAATCAAAGAACTAAGAGAGTCACAAAAAGTAGCTTGGAACTAATTCCACAAATGAAATAAATGAGAAAAGCATCTTACTGAACTTGGACTGATCCAGCTCGTATCATCACAGTAGCTGTATGCTAACCTAGCTCCAGTCATTACCATGGGCTTGCTCCTATTTAAATTGCTGTAACTCTGTGGAGGCCTCACAGCTGTAAAAGTGGCACCAGACTTTTTGGGCTTTTTAGCTGTAGAATGAAAATTAGGCTGCCTCTGTCAAAAATCAGGTGTGTGTATGCATATCGGGTTTTTATACAATAATTAATTTTACTGCCTTGCTGCTTCTTTTGAATTTGCAGCATTCAACACTAGCTTTTTAAAATTGAACTTTGTAGTGTCATGCATTTTGAAACAACCTTTTAAAAAAATGTAATACTCATCTAGATAGGGTGGTAAGTGATCAGTTTTATTCACAACGGTCTTCACTTGTCAAGACACTTATGACTGTGCTCTTTATACTTTGTCTATATTTATTTTTGATATCGCATGATGTAGGACATAAATATGATAAAAATACTTTATTTGACATGTACAATAAGTTGCATTGCTGCCAGTTTTAAATGCCTAGTTAGGACAATGAACAATGTAATGCTGACCCCTGCAGTAAGGCATGCAGACAACCTTTGCCAGCCCTGCCAACCGCACCCTCAGCAGGTGCCGGGGGTGGGGCCAGGCCTCGGGTTCCCTCCCGTCCGGCGGCCTCTGGTTCCCGGCTGGGGGCGGGGCCAGCAGCCGCTGGTGGGTGGCCTCTGGTTCCCGCCCCCAGCAGCAGCGGCGCGGGACTGATGGCCCCTGCTGGCCCTGCCCCCTGCTGGGCAGGGCTGCTGGATTGGAGCAGGGCAGGTCGTCCTGCCCAGAGCCACCTCTGCCAGCAGGAGCTGTCCCTGGCTATGGCCAGCAAGAGGGCGGGTTGGCTTGGCCTGCCTGGAGCCACTGCTGCTGGGGCTGGGAGCCGGCCCCGGCCAAGAACTGGAGGCCGCCTGCCAGTGGGTGCCGGCCCCAGCCCCAGCAGGCAGTGGCGGCTCCAGACAGGCCAAGCCGCCCTCTTGCCGGCCATTGCCGGGGCTGGCTCCTGCTGTCCTGCTGCTGCTGGCAGTGACAACTCTCGGTGGGCTGACCCTCCTCCCCTCCAACAGCCAGCAGGGGGCGGGGGCAGCAGGGACGATGAGCCTTGTGCCATGGCTTCTCTTTCCCTGCTGGCCGTGCTCCCCAACGGGAAAGCACAGCGAGCGGGGGCCTGGTGTGGCGGCATGTGGCTCTTGTGGCCCCATGCTGGGTTGGGGGCGTGGGGCCAGCGCTGCTCAGGCTTGGCCTGCGTGCCGGGGGTTGCCAACCCCTGCCTTACTGCCATTAACTTATCTGTGTAGAAAAATTGTTTTATCATAACTCTTTCCAGGCTTTCTTCTCATGTATCTTTTTATATCTATATTGTACATGCACAGCTATGTTAAGGAACTTTGAAGTTGCAAAGCCAAGCAGTCAAAAGTTAGGAAATGCCAGAATTAAGGCTGTCAGTGCAACCTTAATTTGGCTCCCTTCTACATGTGCATTATTATAGTCTTTAATTACATAACCTACTAATTTTTCACATGACCCCTACCTCATTCAGTTCAAATGATGGACCTCTCCAGATTATTCAGTGAAGGAGGTGTCTGTCTTTAGGACTCTTTCCTCATTTGTTGCATAAGTTGGAAGGTGTATATTGAATGAGGTAGGGGATGGCAAGAAGAGAGAACAATTTCATAGTAAAGGTGATTGAATGTTGCCCTGGAAAATTGGATTCTATCCCTCCATCTGTGACAAAGTTCCTATGTGATGCTGGACAAGTTATTTAAACCAAAATATTTTGTGGATGGTGAGTAACTTCATGTTTTTCATTTTCTGTGTATCCATTTGTGGGACACCGTAGGTGTAATTTGCAGAAGTGCAGGGCACTCTCAAATGCAATTGAGGTCAATGGAAACTGTGCCTGAATACATAAATTGCTACATAATATATGTAGATACTTGTACTCTGAAAAAGTAGGTTTTAAGGGCCTCAGATTGGGCATTCAAAATTAGTGGCTAATTTTTAGCTTAGAGTCTCTGTAACTCAGCTACCTACCTGTAAAATGGGGAATTGTCACCTCATAGGGATATTGTCAAGATAAGTGAACATTCATGAAGCACACAGGTACTAAGTGCAGAACGCCACAGAAAAGCCCATGAACAAGATAAGAATTCTGTAATGGACCAGTGTTTGAATTATGTGTTGTAAGGCCTGGGGCCACACTTTGAACAATAAGGGGAAACCAAAATATTGAATAACTGCTCATTAATTAAACCCAACCATCTGTGCACTGAAAGAGGCAGTGGCTCTGTGGAAAAACAGTTTGTGATAATGTACATAAAAACTATGTATCATAATGCTCATACGCAGGGAGGGCAGATTAAAGTTGCATGGGCAGAAACTAAAGGAAGCAATTGGATAATATATGGCAGGCAATCTTCTGCGTGAGTTGGAAGATGGAAGTCTGCTGAATCAGGAGCAGGTTGTTGCTCATCACCTTGCTTGTGATCAGAGGGAGTAAAACTGTATTTTGTCTGCTCTTGGTCCAACTTAAATGAGTCACTTTATTCTAAAGTGCACATTTTGGAAGCATGACCGACTTTTAGAGGTTAAAGATTACCTGGAGACTATTGACAAGAGGGGACTCAGGTCTTAGGTGGACCTTCTAAAGCCTATGGTGCTCTTCATGGAGAAATTGGCTACAGAAGATGGGTAGCTATCTCAGTTACTCCTAAGGTGAAACACATTGGAAAGGTCTGTCTCGTTTTACAGATAGCTGTTGAAACTTTTGGCTGTTGCTTTTTCTAATATCCTGTCACTTCAGGCCACATCTATAGTGTCTGTTTATTGCTACACAAGCCACATTGCTCTGGAACAGGTCATTTGGCTAATCCTTTAAGTCACAACTCATTATGTTCTTCCAGTGAAGAATTAGTACTTGGAAATAATCTCTAGAATATAAATTAAAACGATTTTACTGAATTAAAGAAAACATAAGTGCCCTGAGAGCGACACAGGCAGTAGTTTCATAGAGCTTTGTTAGGGAATTTTTCATAAAGTTTCAAATGACCATCTGTTGATGGTGTCATTTATTCACGTTCCATTCATATAATGGAAGCCATACATTAAAGCATACAAGTTGCCAACCAAAATTCTCATTCTAGAACACTCATCTGTGGCTGAATGGATTAATTAGTATTAAACAAAGTTGGTGGGACATCTATTTATAGTTTCAGGTTGCCAGGAAGAAATAAAAAATTGGTGTTTCCAAATAAGTCATACCATCAAAATCACACAATTGTAAGGACCTTGATAAATATAAATCTTTTCTGTTGCCGTCATGCACCTTAAATGCTCAATAAATGGTGGCTGTTATTGAACCAAACTTTGATTCAGAATTGCAACAGCTGTTTTAGAAGAAAATAATGGCTGGGGAGAGATTCAGGGAACTCTCCGAGAGAGATGTAGCTTTGGAAATAAGGTGTATTTCAAGTGTTTACTGTTCACTTAATGCAGATGTACATGAATTCAGAAAATGTGCTTCTACTGATGTACATGAACAAAGCCTGGAAATATTTTTAAAAAAATCATAGTAGTGTTGTTCTGGTTAGAGTAACAGTACCCTTCAGAGGATTGTGGAGTAATGGATGAATTAGAATTAATCCTGAGAATAGGAATGCTGTTGGGTTATTTATAAATGTAGTGCTTAATCTATCAGCCCTGATTATTTATAGAGGTGGGAGGGAAGTAACGAATTATTAATATCTTACAATAAATGTGTGAGCTGTATACCCTTTCTGTTGAGTTGGGGATACATTTTTCCATAATTTCCAGTGAGTAATATGAGAAGTTCAGTAAATAGATACGGTACAATTTTTATCCCCAAGGAGACTCTGAATGCTGTGGCAGAGGCGGCTTTTGGGGTAGGCAAGGCAGGCAGCTGCCTAGGGTCCCAGGCAGTAAGGGGCCCCGTCAGGGTTGGTCGCCTGCTTCTCCTAACAGGGGTCAGCAACCCCCGGCACGCTTGCCAAACTTGGCACACATGCTGATCCTGATTGGCAGCAGTGCCGCTCAGGCTCCCCCTGCTGGCCTTGCCCCCCATCATGGTTTGAGTGCTGTGGCCACAAGAGCCGCCTGCCGCGGCTCCAGGCTCCCTCCTGCTGGCTGTTTTTCCCCACTCCGCGCTGTCCCCACCTCCACAGCAAGGTAAATGCTGTGAGGGGGAGCTGGTTCAGAGGCTGGGGGCTGGTTCGGGGACCAGGGGCCTGGGAGCCGGTGTGGACCTGATCAGGGCCCCAGGGGCCGGCTCTGGGGCTGGCGCAGTGTTGTTTGCAGGCAGAGGGGCCAGCTCGGGAGCCCAGGGAGCGGCAGGGGGGCCGGCGCAGGGGCTGGCTCGGGGCTCGGGGTCTGGCTCAGGGCGCGGGGCGGCTCGGGGGCCTGGGAGCTGGTGCAGCCCTGTTCGGGAGCCTGGGGGTTGGTTCAGGAGCCGGTTCAGGAGCCTGGTAGCTGGCGCAGCCCTGTTTGACGGCCCCGGGAGCCGGCTCGGGGACCGGCTCAGGGCGTAGGGCGGCTCGGGAGCCCGGGGTCTGGCGCAGCCCAGTTCGGGAGCCCAGGGTCTGGCGCAGCCCAGTTCGGGAGCCCGGAGTCTGACACGGGGGCCTGGGAACCGGCTTGGGGGCCTGGGAGCTGGCGCAGTCCTGTTCGGAGGCCCGGGGGCTGGCTTGGGAGCCGGCTCGGGGACTGGCTCAGGGCGCAGGGCCGCTCGGGGAACTGGGGGCTGGCGCAGCCCAGTTCGGGAGCCCGGGGGCTGGCGCAGCCCAGTTCGGGAGCCAGCTCGGGGGCTGGCGCAGGGCCTGGGAGTGGGCGCGGGGTGGCTCAGGGGCCAGCTCGGGGCATGGGGCGGCTGAAAGGCCCAGGAGCCGGCACGGTCCTGGTCGGGGTCCCGGGAACTGGTGTGGGGGCCTGGGGTCTGGCATGAGGTGTGGGGGCCAGCTCAGGGTGCGGGGGCAAGCTCGGAACTTGGGGGCTAGTGCGGGGATCAGCTCGGGGCCCAGGGGCTGGTGCAGGGATCAGCTCGGGGCCCAGGGGCTGGTGCAGGGGCCAGTTTGGGGCATCGGGGCCAGCTCGGGGCTGGCTTGGGGCGCAGGGCCCGGTTCGGGCCATGGGGGCTAGTGGGGCCTGCCTAGGGGCTGGCTTGGGGGCCGGTTCAGGCCGCGGGGGCCAGCACGGGGGCCGATGTGGCCTGCCTAGGGGCCTGCTTGGGGCTTGGGGGCCAGTTAGGGGTTTAGGCCTTGTAGGGGGCCACACAATGGGCCTTCGTCTAGGGCCCCAGATAGCCTAAGGCCGCCTCTGCGCTGAGGTTAACAGCCACTTTAGTCATGACCTGTGCATGTGTGGTGTGTAAGGGTTTGTCTCGACTGACAGCATCTGTGAAGACCCGCTCAGTTGAATGGGAGGCCGATCCATTAAAACCACCCCAGCAACTGGAAAGTGCAGTGCAGTGGACGTGCCAGGTACACAAGTTATTTTAGGTAACTTGCGTATCTTTGTTCTACTGCTGCCAAAAGCAGTGGCTGCTATAGATCTGCCCTAAGACTAAAAAAAAAAAAAGGGGCGGGGGGATTAAAAGCATACTGCAATGGTAGATATTGCCAGCCCTGATTTTATTTGTGTGTGGATGGAGAAGATCTGTTTATATAAACAAAATCTAACTTATATTAATGTTTCATCTCCCCCTCTTCGCTCCCCATTTTAGAGTGAAAGTCCTGCAAGAACACCAAGACAGTCTTCAACAAAGGGACCAAGACAACGAGTCAAACCTGGAGAAGAAGGTATCTGGTATCTTTATTAAATATGCTAGAGAAATGAATAGGAATATCATAAATATGCAAAGTATCTTTGTTTACTACTGCCTGTGCGAATTATATGCGCAAGACATGCATTTAAGAATACAAATAGCAATTTTTTGCACAAATCAGGTGAGTAGATGAATCTATGCAATTTAGCATGCAAATACAGAAAAGCTGTTTGCAGACACAAATTTAGAGGCTGTGGTTGAAAATTAGTTACTGTTTATTAAATCTGACATACAATCCATAGAAAGTCTGGAAATTTATTTCTTCTCTTAAAAAGGATGTTTCTTTGATTCTCCATACGCTATCAGGACTAGACAAAAATTTTCTTTAAAACTCACTGTAAGTAAGGCCCTGTCTATACTAAAGAGCTTACAGTGGCACACTGTACTAATGCAGATGTGCTGCAGATGTTGTAGCCGCTCAATACCAATGGAAGAGAATTCTCCTGTAGACATAATTAAATCACCCCTGTTGAGTGATGGTACCGATGTCCACACTGGCGCTTTTGTCATTGTAACTTATGTTGCTGAGGGAGGTGTTTTCTTCACACTCCTGGGGACATAAGTTATAGTGACATGAGTGGTAGTGTAGACATAACCTGTGTGTGCATTTGTATGCACATATGCTATGGCATTGGTGAAGAACGGACTACCTCTATGTATAACTAAATATCTAGAATTTCCCTTTCGTAATGAAATTGTTGCGGACCAAAGCTTCTTGAAATGCTTAGCATAGGTTGCCCTTCATCATGGTATCTGGGTACCTTTGCAAAAATCTCAATAATCAGACAAAAAGATGCTACCTTCCTACTTTAAACTGATCACTTGAAAACATTTCATAATATTATCGATTGGTAGACCTAGGCAGAGAAATGTATCTTGAAACTCTTTCTGAGGGTGGTTATGGTCATGCTTATATTTATTTTGGGGGAGAGCAAATTCCGGAAGTGTGGGCTTGTGGTTAAGAATGGCCTTTCTCCAGTACCTACAGTCTTTGCCTCCGGTACATGGAGTTCCAGATTTGTGGATGAGTCTCAGTTATTTGCTGCCTTGACAATGACAAGGCAGTTCAAAAGACCAATAAATAACCAATAAGTTCATTTCACCTTGCAACAATTTGATAGATCAGAAAATAAAGCACAAGTATGTGATGCTTTCAGAAGATGGTTGGATGAATTCTGGACAAGACAGGATTTTTGGGGTGGCTTTTGCATACAGTTTCAGTCCTTTGCAATAATCCAGTTGAGAGGTGCAGAAACGTGTGATTGTAACACAACCCATATCTGACAGGATGGGACACAGTCTCTTTCTTGGTCATAAATGATCAATGTAACCTGTAAGTCTAGCAGTATTGAGGTGTCAAGTAAGAGCAATAGACTGAAGATCATCTTAAGGATTAGGGAAGAGGCCCGCAGTTATTGGAACAGATATGTTTTGGTAGGTTCTCTTAAGTGCTTCCTCAAACTCTTGCCATCAGATCAGGCTTGTCCGAGATTGAGCTTCAGCCACCTTTTTTATCTTGATCTGTTTTTGCTGGGAGCTTGTCTATGATGGTCTGACTCAGAGGCAGATACGATGCTAAGTGTCCTCAGCACACTGGTGCCTTTGTAGCCCATATGGTTTTCCACAGTGGCTTCATCTCAGTGTTGAGGAATAAAAGGGGTGATGGTGCTGAACCCAATGGGATCCCACTTTGGAGAGAGTTTGGGTAGCAAGAGCCAGTCACTCCTTTGCTCTCTGGAAACAATCAGAGAGGAACAAGCAGGGCCACTCTAAGGCCATTCTGTCCATGCTCGTCAGAGGTTGCAGTTGCCAGCAACAACTTGTAGTCACAGCAGAAAATTAGTTAAATCAGCATGTGCCTGGCCACTGTCCATCTCCTTGAGAGGACAGGGAGGAGTGAAGGGATGTGGTTTGGGATTGTGGTGGGCTTATGGGGAGGATGCTGTTGCACCATTGACTGCACCCTGGGTTTTCTTTGGTTTTAATATCTCTGCGTGCAGTATGCACAGAAGCAAGGTGCGCTCTGGAGTTTCCCAGTTTCAGTGGAATTGAGAGAGCACTGCGGTCATATTTTTGACATTTTGTCTATTTTGTCATTTGATTAAATACAAATACTAGCAGGTGGCCAGTATTCAGACACAAATCCAATCTGAATCAAAGAGTTTTCATGTAGCTAGCATGGCTAGGTTGTGCTATCATGGCATAGTCAGGAAGAAGATAGGTCTTTGCGCCACAGATGCAGTGACCTATACTAAACGAGTTTAAAGCAAAATTTAAAAAGTCATGTGTTTCTTGTTTCCATTCCTTTTCTCACTTTCCTTGGTACTTCTACTTTGGTGGCTGTTGTCATGGAGTCAAATGTCTTCTGTGTCAGACCTTTTGTGCTCTGAAACCATGGTATTCCATGTTCAGTCTAATTCTGATCTTAGCAAAACCTAAGAACTAGTCTTACTTTGCATGTAAATCACATAGTTTAAAGCACTTCCCCTTACTGCAACAGAGGGCATCAGCTGCTAGGAAATGCATTTCTACATCAGATTTTTAGCACACATGCTTGAATGGTTTCATTTACATTGTCCTCTTCTGGGTTGTACATGGAAAGTCACAGCACTGTGAAGGAAAAGAAGCTGTCAAGACACTTGAAATAAAAGTCATGTCTGATAGTCGTCTTCTCTTTCAAGTTAAATGTAGAATGATGATGAATGAAAATTAATTGTGTATACCAAGGTGAATCATATAGAAAAATGAAAATTATGTTCTCATTTGTATTAGAAAATTATTTTTTGCCACCTCCAAAACCCAAGAAAGCCTGATAGATAAATCAAGAAGAAAATCCGTTGGAGCCTCTCCTAGGTGTCCTACGTTAGTATAACAAACAAGGAGTCCTGTGGCACTTTTAAAGACTAACAAGTTTATTTATCGCATGAGCTTTCATGGGAGAAAATCCCACTTTGTCAGACTCTTAAGATGAGGAACTTACAGAATGGATAAGATCCCCATCTTCAAGCATCCGATGAAGTGGGATTTTCTCCCATGAAAACTCATGCGATCAATAAAGTTGTTAGTCTTTAAAAGTGCCACAGGACTCCTTGTTTGTTTTGCTGAACTAGACTAACATGGCTACCACTTTGGAACTACTTTAGTATAGTGTTGGGATCTATACTAGCTAATCAAACTTCGTTATGCTTTGGGTTCATACCAAATTATTGTTAATCAGAAGAAAAATTAGTACATGTGGAAGTTGTCTAATTTGACAGCATGCAGACTGAAGTCTTCTGTAGGACAGATAGAGATCGGACAAGCAGCACTGTAAGCTTTTCGCATGTTGCCCTGCCAGCATACCACAACTCTGTTTGGAAAGATCACTGAGTAAAGATGTAGTTGTCTCCAAGTCCTTGGCTCTTGTACTGCTCCTGTCCAAGTTTTCATTTGTGGTAATGGTTCTGTGGTGTCCACACTTGCCCATTAGGAAGTGGAGTGAGATTACCAATCTATTCACATGAATAGGTAATTTAACAGTTATTTGATGGGGATCCCTTTGATTCTTTATTGACCATAGCAGACTTGAGTCTGTTACCGAGTCTTAGTTTTTGGTGTCACATTCCTTTTCTAAGATTTTCTTTTCATCATCTTAGACCATGTTTAAGCAAAGATGTTAGTCTTTTTAGGTAGTTCTAGCTAATCCTGCCAACAACTGCCCTGTACTTTGCAAAAATGTAATCCATCTTGTTTGTCTTCTCAGGTGCTTCATTACAGTGGATTAGGTCATCTCCTGCAGTTAGTAAGTGTATTAGATATGGTATTTGTACACCAATTAAGTCTATACAATTTATTTTAAAATATCCTAAATACTTATCTCATAACTTTCATGTCAGGAAGAAAGGAAACTAAAAACAGTGCAGCTAGTGTCTCAGCTGAAAAAAAGCTTAACCCTTCATATATGAAAGCCAGGAAGGACATTATAACAAAACAGCTAGGTAAGAAGCAAATCTGTTCGTTAATTATGGCTCTTGTTTTGATAGTATAGTTGGAATTTCCATAGTCTAAGGTTTTTTCTCCTTATTTTGTTCATTTTAACTGTTTATTATGGATTGAATTTTCCTAATTTTTTAACACCTTAAAGCAGTCGTTTCCAGCCTGTGATCCGGGGCCTGCGGAGGCTTTCAGAGTGGCCCACCACTCCCCTCCTGCTTGTTGAAGGAAGGAGCTGATCCCTAAGGACCCAGGCAGACCACATTTCCGCAGGGCTAAAAGATGAGTGCAGGCTCCTTTCTGCAGCCAAGGGGATTGTAGCTAGGAGCACAGCAGAGTGCTCTGATTGGGTCCACAGGTCTGCTAGAGCCAGAGGAAGGGCCCATCCCCCTGGCTGCAGAAAGGAGCCTAGGGACTCAGGAGGAGCGCATGGGCTATAGGACATGTGCGGTTTTCCTTCTGCAGCCCGGGCCGGGGGAAGGGACATACATCCTCACTAAACTACTTCCATCTGGTTGCAGTAGGGGGAGGGCTGCTGGTGGCCCTTCATGATTGAAAAAATTTTATCTGTGGCTCTCGAGTCAAAAACATTGGGAGCCACTGCTTTGAAGATTTAACACTATTCACATTCGTCATAGCGGCCATAATTCTGATTTTACATGAGTTAAGATGCTTGCATTGATTTAAAAGGTGAATTTTCATTTTCTTCCTCTACCTGCAGAAAGGTGGTAAATCCTGGTGAGAGACGCTCACAATTTAGACAAATGAGATGTTTGGTTCTTCACATCCCTTAATTTAGGTCTGCTATTCCTGCTATTATTCCTTGATTAACGATCTGCAAAAAAGCAGGATCATTCCAAATCATTTTGTTTTTAATGCTGGATTCAAACCTCTAGGCCGAGAAACTGATTCCAAGCTAGTTTGGTTCCCAAGTGTCTGAGGTGAAAAGCTAATATGTGATGTCAGGTTATGGGTAAAATGTTGAAAAGAGCATAGGCCCAATTTTTCAAAAGCGGTCTAGATCCAGAATTTTAAAAGTACACAGGCACCTGGTAGAATTTCCAGAAATACCTATGGCTATGTCTACACTTGCAAGTTAGTTTGAATTAAGGAAGCTTAATTATAAATAACTTAAGCCTTGGCCACACTTAGGCTTTCATTAGTTCAAATTAAGGGCTTCCTTAATTCAAACTAATAAATTCGATTGCTTAGTTCGAACTAACCCGTTAGTTCGAATAAAGTCAATGTGGCCATATTAGTTCGAACTAACTGCTTAGTTCGAACTAATCGGCAGATTGACCTTCATGCAACTGATTAATTTGAACTAAGCAAGTGCCCTGCATGGCCATGGCTAGTTCGAACTAGCATTCTAGTGGGGCCATGCTAGTTCAAAATAAGTTAATTCGAACTAACTAAAATCAGTTCGAATTAGTTAGTTCGAATTAACTAATTTGAACTAGCTTTTGTAAGTGTAGACATAGCCTATGTGCCTTAGACCCACTCATTTCCTGTGTTAATGCCTGTTACAAACAGTTTTGTGGTGTTAAAGCTTAATTATTGTCAGAGAGCTTTGAGCGTTCTTTTGCATGTTAAATCTAAATAAAAGAAATAATGCCAGGAAGAAAGGAAGCTTATGTTATAACTAGACCTGCAAATGCAGTCATTGTGGGCATTGATTGTGCAAGTTCAATTGTGAGTCATTAAAGACTTGCTCAATCGAACCTAGAATTAGCTATGGCTCGATTTGTTAAGACCTGCCTGGCAAGTAGTGTGGTGCTGAGTCTACAGGAAGGCGTTTCCTGTCAGCCCCACGCTGTGGAGACTCCACAGTGAGTAGGTGTTAGGCAGTCGAAGGGAGATATTCACATTATTTTATTTTAACTGTTGTTGTATGTCTTGTAGTGAAATTAATGGCATAGTGATCCAAATATTAAGTTAATCTATACATTTTATGTTGCATTTGTCAGCGATTTTTATAACAGAAGAGTTAAATCAGTTGTGATTTTTTGGATCTATAGTTACCCTTAACAGAGCATGTGAAGAGGCTTCCTTTTAAAACAAGGGTGTCAAACTCATTTTACTGTGGTGGGCCAGATTTGACTTACAGCCCACTTGAAATACATTTGTGTACCATAAATGGAAATACTAGCGCACTCGCGTGCCTTGGAGAGTGCTATGTATGTGAAACTGAGCTCCAGGATACCATTCTCTCTCTCTGTTAGGGAGAGAGTGTGCTCTTGTGGAGCGCAGTTTTCCATACTCAGGGCTCTGTCATGTCACAAGACCCGACACTCTCGGTACTGCAGAGCACTGGGTCTGTGGGCCCCCCCCCCCCCCCGCCCCGAGAGAGAGTGTGGACCCACAGAGCACAGTCATGGGCTGGATGGAAGAGGATGCGGTCCATGGGCCGCATGTTTGACACTCCTGCTTTTAAAAGAATGAATATTTTTGTATCATAATATTGTTTCATTAATACATTTAGTCCTTATCTAAAGGAAATACTAGATTTCATGTCTGTATTAAGACTAGATCACGTACAAGATTTAAAGCCTCTTTGCTGTGCACCCATGTGAAAAACAGATTTTTATAAAGTGATATAGAGATGCATGCTTCATATTGGGGGAGCAGGACATGGGAAAGTTTGTGAATTTTACATTTAAAAAAAAATCTTGAAATATCAGTGTACCCACAGCCATATCTGTATGATAGCTAAAGGTGTCATCCTGCCTATCCAGAAGGCAGCAAGAGCTCTTTGTATCTTTGTGGTTTGAAAATTTGAAGAATACTATGTGGTAGGATGCTCTTGAGAACTGAGATGCTTGTGGGGACACTACATAATCTAGCAACTGATTCTGAAATGTTTTGGAGTATGTCCCTGATGTGTACAGTTCATATCTCATGGTAAAACTATTTTATGTCAGGAAGAAAGGAAGCTAGTAAAACTGCCGCTAGTGTCTTGGTTGAGAAAGCAGCTAGTATATTAAAAGAGAAAGCTGAGTCAGTCACTACAATGCAAGAGCCAGGTAAGAGGAAACAATGCTTGGTGTGTCATATCTGAATTCAAACACTCTTCCAATAGCAATGTCTTTATTGTTCACCTTTTTTAGCTAATTGATGTAGTATAGGAATTACTATACCAGATCATCTCAGTGGTCCATACAGTCCAGTATTCTCTTTGAAAGTTGTTTCTAGCAGGTTCTTCAAAGGAAGATGTTAGAAATCCTCTAGTGCAGTGGTTCTCAACTTTTTGTGGGTTATAACACGTTTGGTGGCATGCGCAATCTTCCAGGACACACAATGCCACTGGTGCCAAATCCAGCCCCTCTACCAGGAAGCTGCTACTGTGATCCAGCTCTGGCAAACAGCTGCTGGCTCTCTGAACACACTTGCTGCTGTACGGTGACACAATAGTGTGTCACGACACAGTGGTTGAGAACCGCTGCTCTAGTGGACAATTATGAAATAACACTGTGAACAAGGTAAATTTATTCCTAAAACCACTAGTGGTTGCTAATACCCTAATGTGTGAGGGTTCATATCCTCTGTGTGCGTGTGTGTGTGTAAATATTCTTTTTTTTAACATACCTGGATCTCTTCACCATCCATACAAATGTCTATTCCTTTGTTGAGTCCTATTAATCTCTTAGCCTCATGGATATCTTATGGCAAGTTATATAGCAAAAACGACGAGAGTCCTGTGGCACCTTAAAGATTAACACATTTCTTTGGACTTAAGCTTTCGTGGGCTGCAGGCCACTTTGTTGCATCTGACGAAGTGGGTTGGAGCCCACTAAAGCTTATGACTGATGAAATTTGTTAGTCTTTAAGGTGCCACAGGACTCTCATTGTTTTTGCTGTACACAGACTAACACAGCTACCCCTCTGGATATTGTCAAGTTGTATAGATTAGTTATGCATTTTTAAGTTTTAAATTCGTTGCCTTTCATTTTCTGTGACTGTCCCTGTGTTCTATAGACAAAGTTGTCTGAGCCAAGTTAAATAAGAGCACCTGGTTTACCTTCTCTGCCTGTACAATTCAGTACATTGTGTACCTCTTTCTTGTCCCCTGTTGTTTCTCCTCTAAACTGTCCTAGTCTTTCAAATCTCTCCTTACACTAATCTTTCCATGCTTGTAATCTTTTTGTCACCTAACTCTGGACCCATTCTACATCTGCTGTGCTTTTTGGACAGAGAGAACAAGAATGAAACACATTAGTCCAGCGAGAACATACCATTGAGTTATATAATCGTCTTATAATACTTCTAGTATTTTCTGTTCCATTCTTTATATATCTTAATAGTTTGTTAGCTTTTTGGACCATGGATGCTCAGTGAGCAGAGGTTTTCATTGAGCTAGCCACAGTGATATTCTATGTTGTGTTTCAGAGTGGTTGCAGTTAATTTAAAAGCTGACAATGTGTATGAGTAGTTATTATTCTTTCCACTATGCATTATCTTGAATTTATTTTATGCCCATTCACTATAAACATACCTGAGAAATTGATTTAACGTAGTGAACGTATTGTTTTAGCGTGGACTGTAGCAAAATAATTATACTTGTATGTAGAATTAAAAAGTTAGATAACAAAATGCCAAATCCACAGTTATTATTTTCAGGATGTTCAGTGTTCATATTTCATATTTTGGAAGTAGTTACTTGAGTATACTTGTCAATTTTAATATTGAATACCATGTAATGGCAAGTTACTGGAACTGAATCAATCAGTTATTTGCCATATAATGCAGAAAGCACATTTTAGTAACTGATTAGGGTTTATTAGTTAAATACAGTATTATTTAACTACCGTATTTTTCGGACCATAAGACGCACCTGACCATAAGACGCACCCAGTTTTTAGAGCAGGAAAACAAGAAAAAAATATTCTGAACCAAATAGTACCAGTAAACTAAGTAGAAGAGAAAGGAAGGCAAAGAAGAGAAAGGAAAGAGAAAGGAAGGCGAAGAAGAGAAAAGGAAGGGAAGAGAAAAAGAAAGAGAGAAGGAAAGAAGCAAATATGAGAGATGTTAAAGGGTCAAAGCGAACGCAGGCTTCTTCCTCTGGTAAACACCCAGTACCAGGGTGGGCCTCAATCCTTTGTTCAGTCTCAGAGGAATAGTTCCAGAGACATGTTTAATCCTAGTGGCTCAACAGGTTTTCTTCTTCGGCCCATTATACTGGGGAGCTTCCTTAATGGGCCATTAAGGAGACAATGGCCAGGTAGACATTCAGTCTGGGGAATTTTCCCAGCCTTACACAAGTTAAAATATAACAATCATATTCCTAACTTCTAATATGAATACAAATCCTACACATAAACTATATAATCATTCCCCACAAATTATTACCTTTCTATTGACACCAAACATGGCATAGTTCCTATGGATTATAACAATCATAAAATATTAATACAAAATAATATCATAAATGGTTCCTTAAACCCTGACAGTGTCACATATTAATACAAAATAATATCATAAATAGTTCCTTAAATCCTGACAGCGTCACAGGGGGGCCAACCCCAGCCGAGCCTGCCCCGTCCGGCAGGGGTATGGGTTTGTTTGTGTGTGTTGGGTTGGCCAGGGGGTGGGGGCTAGCAGGGAGTGGGCTGGAGGGCCACAGCCCTGGATCTTTTTGCTATCCAGCAACGCCCCCTGGCGGGAACACTGCTTGCTGGACAGCATTTGGACTATAAGACGCACTCTCATTTCCCCCCCACTTTTGGGGAAAAAAAAGTGCGTCTTATGGTCCGAAAAATACGGTAATTACCCTGCTAGTAAATGATACGTTATTTGTAAACTGCTCCTAATGAAATAACACACTTTTTCTGTGTTTGTATCTTAGACTATGTCTACACCGATGGCAGCAAATTTGCCATCATGAGATCGATCTATCTGGATTGATTGAGTGGCACTAAAAACCCGCTCAATTGATCAGGGAGTTGATTCAGTTAAACCATCTCCTCAAGCAGCGTAGCGCTATGTCAATGGGAATGCATTTCCTGTCAGCGCAGCACAATGGAGATGCCGTGTAAAAGGGAAGTTACAAAGTCAAGGAGTTACACAAACTACTCTGGTTAGCTTGTGTAACTCTCGTTGACTGCTGCTGAATTTCTGTGGCAGTATACGCCGGACCTTATATAGTTCAGTGTTTTGCTTTTGGGATGAAAAAACTTGGACTGTGGTGATTTAAAAACTGACTATGTAAAAAAAAATTCTAAATTTATAACTTTCGTAATTTGCACTTAAGATACTTCATTAAGTCAGAGTAATCCTTATACAGGTAGTAAATGGACTAAATATTTAACAGCAATTTCTTCCAAACTTGTAGTATGTCACTAATTTCTTCCTCATGTAAATTCTTTTATGCTAGGAATAGTGGAAACAAATAGTCCTGCTGATAATACTTCAGATGAAAAAGCAGCTAGCACATTGCAAGCAAAAGCTGAACTTGGACCTGGAATAAAACACCAAGGTAAGAGGAATAAAACCTCAAAATCCTAATTTGGGTCCATGCTCCTACGTATATCTAGGAAGTTAAGTGTTCTCTTCTGCCTAATTCAGCTGCTCCTCTGTAACTTAATCTCACCCTGTAGTCAAATTCCAAAGGGGTAGCCATGTTAGTCCATTGTAGAAAAACAAAAGAGTCCTGTGGCACTTTTAAAGACTAACAGATATATTTATCGCATGAACTTTCATGGGAGAAAATCTCACTTCGTCAGACGCTCTCATCTTCAAAGTGTCTGACGAAGTGGGATTTTCTCCCACGGAAGCTCATGCAATAAATATATCTGTTAGTCTTTAAAAGTGCCACAGGACTCTGTTGTTAATCTCACCCTGTAACTATTAGTTCAGTAATTACACCTTTCCTAGTAAGTTCTTCATTCCCTACTGAAGCATGATGCCTTTCAAGTAAAAACTTGAAGATAGTAGCTGTTATTTTATGTATGCCAATGAGTGGTTGAGTTGGGTTGTTCGACATCTGCTATCAAGCTGTATTTATGAATAATGTGATAATAGATTTGTAACCCTTGTTAGACATCATGAAGTGTCTCT
Organism: Pelusios castaneus; assembly: GCA_007922175.1. Classification (NCBI taxonomy): domain Eukaryota; kingdom Metazoa; phylum Chordata; order Testudines; family Pelomedusidae; genus Pelusios; species Pelusios castaneus. Next base: position 647,345 of record ML686102.1, read on the forward strand.
TAAACTTTATTTTTTCATTTGTTTCATTACGTATGTCCTTACTTCAGCGATGAACCAACTACCATTTTTCTCCCACAAACTATGCTTTGTTGCTGGCCTGCTGTGAAAAGTCTATTAACAATGCAACTTGTGGGTGGAAAAGGGAGAGGGAACACACTACATTGATGTTGCAAGTCCACTCAAATACAGGCATAACTTTCAAAAGAGGCAATCATCATGTTCCCTTATCTTATGGGAGACACAGGCCAGCTGCACTACCTATCTTGATAACTCTTCCCATCCAAGAATAGGGTGATTGAAGGATGCTCCTATTTGTTCAAATGTCTGGGTTTCCCCCCTCTATCTACAGACTGGCATAGCCTGCTAACCTTGTACAAGATTTCAGAGCTAATTTTACCTCCTCCTTCTTATTTCACCATCTTTAAATTCAACTAAAAGCATTTCCAAGAATTACAACATAAGAATATCTAATTAACATGGTAACTAGGTACAGTAACCAAATTATAATTTAGAAACAATATAGAAAGCAAGCTAAAAGATGGACCTATATTTTCTCCAGATCCAGACACATGGGCTAGCGGGAAAGTTAATTTGCATATGCAGGGAAGGTGTGGTCCAATAATACCTGTGGCCTTAAGTAAGGCCTTGTAGCCATCTCCCTCTACTGAAATCTAGGTGGCAGTTGATTATATCCCAGGCCAATTGTTCTGCTCTTGTTGAGTCTAAGAAGCAGTAGATATTGGATTCATGAAAAAATAAATTCCAGTAATTTTATACTAAATCCTAAATACTATATTAAATCCTCCTACATTTTATATCTAAATCCTCTACTTTAATTTGGGTGTGTATTAGACCAACTCACAGAGATTCATTAGAGCAGTGTTTCCTAAACTGTGCTTTGCACTATGTGAGTAGGTGTTGCGTGAAAAGATTTAGATGCTGGCAATATTTTTCCTTCTCACTCTTTTTGAGCAATATGTGCAGCAATTTTTACACACATGCCTACCGCCTCCTACTTCCCATCCTCGAGCTGGCCATAAACACACACAGCCTCTATAAACACATATAATGATAATAATACCACCACTAAATTGCATAAATAATAATAATAGTAGTAATAATAACAAGAATAATAAATAAATTACTCTTACCTGCGTAAGAAGCTGGACATCTATAATCTTTGGCACCCCCCTCAAGGGAGTCCCACATTTCAGGTTTGGCACCATTGGTCTGCTATATAGAGACTATACTGGTATAGTTAGTTTGTTGTAGCTATGCTGGTATAATCTCATAGCATGGACACAGCACATACCAATTAAAGGGGTCTTTCCATTGGTGTAGGAACATCAATTCCCCAAGATGCATCTGACGGAGTGGGTTATAGCCCACGAAAGCTTATGCCCGAAGAAATCTGTTAGTCTATAAGGTGCCACAGTACTCTCGTTGTTTTTGCTGTACACAGACTAACACGGCTACCCCTCTGGAAATTTCTACCAAGCAATGCTAGATATGTTGAAAGAAGCATTCTTTTGGTGGCATAACTGTGTCTACATTGAGGATTGGGTTGGCATAGCTACAGCACTCATGGCCATGCTTTTTTTATATGCTGACCAATATAGCTATGTTGACCTAACTTTTAGGTATAGATTAGGACGACATAATCATATATCTTTGTGTAAGATACAAGTTGCTGTCCTGAGTTAAGAATTTTCATAACAGTTGGAATTCCAAATAAATTAAAATACAATTAATAATAACTAATAGCAAGTTTATTGGTAAATTAGAGATTTATTTGGCAACGATCAAAACGCTGAATCACTTCTCGGTCTTCTCCTAGCTTTCTTGTATGCAAATGTAAACAATAATGAAAGAATCATTAACTTTGCCAGTGGACCAGTAAGGCTTGCCAGGGTTGCCATGTGGGCGGGAAGGGAGGTCCTTGGCCTGGCCCCTGCTGGCCACCAACACACAATCCTTATCAGTGGCCTTAGACTCCCTTGAATACTCTTTGTTCATGGAGATCCTGCTCAAAGCCAAAGTCATCTGCCAGGTCAAATGTGGTAACTCTGGATCAACCACTGTTCCTGGCATCAGTGGTTTTTCTCCCTGTGGAACTGCCCGAGTCCTCCCTCCCAGGTATGTCTTAGTGGAAGCAAGAGCCAGTTTTGGCTCAGCCAAGACCTGCATCTTCATTGCTAAATGATGTGTTGTTGGGTTTGTCCTCCCCTTCTATCCTGGAAGTATTTAAGGAATACCAGGGACTTTTTACGCAGCATAGTCACATCCCTGGGCATCCAGGCAGAGTTCTTCTAAGAGAACATGTATAAACTTGTAGACATTTTACAGTCTGTGATCCCTAGGAGAGCATTCCTCCTGATCAGTGATACTCTTCTCAAGCCATCAGGAGCCCTGTGGAATACATCAGCCTTGGAATCAGTGGCAAAATACATGGAAAAGCACTACTTTGTTCCAATGCAGGCTGTTGATGGGCTCAATTCCTACTTAACCCTGAACTCTTTGGGTAATAATAGTGCCCGGCAGGGTAGGTTCAAGTCTTCCTTTAAGGACTGAGACTCCAAATGGTTGGATCATCTACGTTGGAAGATCTATACCTCATCGTACCTACAGATGAGGATTGTTAATCAACAAACTTTACTGACCATGTATTTCCTTAATTGGTCAGCCATGGCTAAATTTGAGGAGCAGTTGACTGAGACCTCATGAGGAGTTCCAGGCATTTGTTGCTGATTGCTTGTTAATCAAAATGTCCCTGCTGTCCACCCTTGATGTTGTAGGCACTGTGGCTAATGCTTGGTCTTGGCAGTAACCATGAAGAGGGCTTTGTGGTTGCAAAACTCTGAGATTGCACTAGATGTGCAGCAAGCAAAGGACTAGCCCTTTGACAGCTGAGTTTTATTCTCAGGGAAGATGGGTGACACTTCGCAGTCCTTCAAGGATTCCAAGGCTACTTTGAGGTCCTTTGAAGCGTTCATGCTATCCTTACAAAGATGCCCAATGTGGTACAGCATCAGTATCAATGTTGCCCATAGCATTCTTTTGCATAATCTTTCTACTGAAACAATGGAACTTCCCTAGATAGAGGGATAGATCCCAGAAGAAGCAGTTGGGCTTGAGCTTCGGACTGTCCTTATGCTTTCCCTTAGCACAAGCTAACTGCCTGTTTTGATTCCTTTGTCCAGATCATTAGTCCAGTTGTTCCCTTGTCCCTTTGGGGACAGGTTGGCCTGCCTTTAACAATGCTTGAGACTCTGTTATCTCCAACAGCTGTCAGATCAGACTATGCACACCAATCCCTCTCCAGGTCCCCTTCTGATTCCGCTTCCATGTCCCTCTTTAGGGAACTTTCTCATGAGACTCTGCTCTTTAAACAAGTCAGCTCTCCCTTGAAGTTGGAAGTGGTAGAGGAAGTCCCAGTGAAACACCAGAGAACTTCCTGATACTGAAATCCAAGGTTGTGATGAGACCTATTTTAGACTTCAACAAATTCATCAAGTACATCTGATTTGGATAAGCCTGTATACCGTTTGGCATCACCCCTCGGGGTATTATTCATCGAGGGGACCAGGCAGACGCCGGGTTCTTTTTCCACCGGGATTATAGCCCGGCCTTGATCTGATGGAAGGGAGGCGCTGACAGATACATCAGTAGTCAGGGGAACTAGAACTGAATAATAAAGGGTTAAATTGAGCCAGCCGATAACCCAGGTAATTACCAAAGGAATCAAGTACTGTTCCCATAGGGGAAACAGAAAAAGAGGGAGGGGAGTGTCAGGATTTAACAGTACCATGGAAAATAGCAATAGAATCAAGAGAGTTAAAATCATAAAGTATTTATTGCAGAGCAGTACAAGAAGACATATTTTTTCCTTATCTCTTTTGTTAGTGCATTCTTTAACTGTTATATACTTGCAAGATTTAGTACTTTACTGTTAAACTTGTTATGTTATTGTGCTGCAGCAGGTCTTAAAGATAAAAGTAAATGCGCATTATTAACTATTTAATTGCTAAAACTATTCTTATTACTCTGCACTTGCCCCTAGCAACAAAGGGGTGCCCCTAACTTCAAAGGGGATAGCAGCCTATCTACCTGTACTCCCAGGCTGGGGTGCTAAACTACTTGTTCCCTATCCTTATACCTATCTCCCTGTACCCTCTGGGACCAGGGCGCTAACCTACTTCTGTCCTTACACCAGGACTCGGGGTACTAAGCTTCAATTTCTATTTCAGTTACTCATATACCTGTTACTTATATCCCTGTAGCTACTTTTTAACCAGTGTTCACTGAGGCCTCTTGTGGTTTCTTAATACTCACCGAACTCCTTACCAACGTGTCAGTTTCGCCACCATCGGGGATCAGGTGCTGACCTTTCTTAATGAGCTCGGTCTCAAGCCAACGTGCCAGTCCAGTCAGCTTCAAGACTAGGACCTGACCTTTCTCTTTCTTCTCTGGACAGACGCCACTTGCTATAGTGGCCGAAGCCACTGGGTGTCCTGAATCTGTCCAGAACCTGTCCGAAGGGGGTATCTGTGGGGCTGATATTTATAGAGCTTTAGCCCCCTGTGCCCCTCCTGTTTTTACAGAGGTTCCCACAGTCTTTGCCACATTGCCATTGATCATTTTAGTTAGCTGTCAGCCATTGATCATTTTAGTTAGCTGTCAGGGAGCTATCGGGAAGCTTATCAGGGAGTTCTCTTCCGAGGGGTGATTGCAACCTTGTTGGGTATTTGAGGCTTGTTCGTGTGCTTGCTCATTAGGGCTGCAGCTGCTCATTAGGGCTGCAGGTGCTCATTAGGTGACGTCTGAGTTCCTGGCATAGGTTCATGTGAGCGGTTATGCTAAGGCCTTTGAAAACTGGTTCAGGCTTGGGTATTACACGCTAACTACTACTCTTAAAACTAGTTTCCCCTAATAATATAAATTCCCATTAACCTAACCCACTTTATACATGATTTTGGGTGGTCACTCTGTTGACTGTCCTCCCAATGCTGTCTCAGAATGACTCGTGTCCTGCTCTGGACTTTCAAGATGTGTGCATTCTCATGTGGCCATTCTGCCAAGCCAAAGTTTCTGCATTTCATGATAGGCAAATGCAACTGTCAATATGCTCTTCTCCAGTTCAGCCTTTCTTCTGCCCTCCACCTGCGTCTTCACCAAACACATGGCCATGGTCATGGCATATATCAGGAGGAAGGGAATCCATATCATCTTGTACCTCAATCTCTGGTTGTTGAAGGGTGACTGCAGACAGTGAGTTTTTCCTGTGTCAACACCATGTTGCATTTGCTTTACTATCAGGACTATTTTTAAACACCACAAAGTCAACCTTGGCTCCCACCGAAAAAGCGAGTTTATTGGGTCCCTGTTAAACTCCATGAAGCTGAGAGTGTTCCTGCTGACTGATCGCTTCCAGGCTAACTAATTCGAACTAGGATGGCCCCAGTAGAATGCTAGTTCGAACTAGCCATGGCCATGCAGGACACTTGCTTAGTTCAAATTAGTCAGTTGCAGGAAGGTCAATCTGCCGATTAGTTCGAACTAATATGGCCACATTGACTTAGTTCGAATTAATGAATCGAATTAACCGTTAATTTGAACTAAGCAATCAAATTTATTAGTTTAAATTAAGGAAACCCTTAATTAGAACTAATGAAAGCCTAGTGTGGCCAAGGCTTAAGTTAGTTCAAATTAAGCTTCCTTAATTTGAATGAACTTGCAAGTGTAGACATAGCCATAGTTATTTTGCTGTGGTGTTCCACAGTCTATTTTGCTGTGATATCACAACTACCATTGTCCTCCATTGCACTTGGTAGCTAAATTCAGTTAACAGCCTGCACTCCTCATTTAATTTTCAAGATTTCAAGGGATCCTTTTAATGGGATTTATGTGTGCAGCAAGGCCAGGAAAGACAATGCATACGCTTCTCCCAAAGTTAGAAGAAAATAACATTGCCCCAAGATTAGTGATGGCTTTTCACTGTGAATAGTAAAACTGTGCCATTAATAAACCAAAGAGAACACATTAAAAAAAAGAAAGGTCTGACCTTCACATCAATCATAACAAAGCACTCTGAGTTAAGGCTGCCAAATGATCCTTCATTCAATCTCATTTAATCTAAATCTTCTCTAAAGCTTCATCACTGTAGTATCTGATTTAGTATTGTGCGTATGTGCAGTCTCTCTAAACAGTGGGTCTTAATGTATACTGTCGTGTGCTTTACTAAGGAATTACTCCCTCATTTTATAAGCACTTCTGTCATGTTCTTCACTGAGGCATGAGTTCTTCACATCATTCATGTGGGATAGAGAAATATTATGCATATTTTATATATGAGGAAACTGTGGAACAGGAAGGTTTAAATGATTTGCGAAGGCCGCACAAAGTCTGTACTGCTCAAAAAGGTCAAGGAATCCCAGTACAAATTATTGGATATTCTCTTAGCGGCAATACTAACCAAAGTGGCCCTTCCAGTTAAGAAGACTATCTTGGATTGTGCAAGGACTGTTTGGCTGACCCCAGCAATGGTGCCACCAACTTGTAAGAGGTCTGATAAGAAATACTGTATTCCCACCAAGGACTCTAAATTTGTATTTTCCCTTGTGTCTCCTAATTCCCTGGTAGTCGAGACAATAAATGAATGAGGAAAAACAGCATCATGACAAGGATCAAGATCAAGCGGCTTGATCTTTTTGGACAGAATTCCTGTTCACCGGCTATTTGAGAACTTTGGATTGCTAATTACCAGGCACTTATGTCCAAGGCCTGTCACATGAACTATGCAAATTTTAATGCATTTTTTGAGTAACTTCCTACAGAGAACAAATTCAAGCCCACATCAAAGAAGGACAAGTTGTTAGCCCAGGCGTCCCTTCAAGCATCCTTGTATGCTGCAGATACGATGGTCCATCCCAGCTCTGTGGCAATAGTCATTTGTAGGGCATCACAGCTTCAGCTGGCCAGTTTCCAAAGGGCGGTCCAGAGCACAGTGGAAGACCACCTCTTTGACAGGCTTTAGTTGTTTGCAGAGAACATGGACAAGTGCTTCCAGAGCCACTCTGTGATTGCTGGGAATTGATATCCCTTCAACCAAGAGAAGGTTTAGTAGATCATGCACTGCTTACAGATTTCACCCAGTATATTTCTTCCGTTTCTGGAGATCCACTGAACCCACTAGAAAGAAGTATAGGTCCCAGAAGAGGAGAACCACAAACGCATTTTGTTCTAATACACAATCAGTTTAATAATCAAAGCAGCAGTTTTCACGGGCTGATTGAGGCTTTGAAGTCTCCCCACTCTTTAGCCAGTTAGCTACAAGAATTTGTTCACCTACATGCATTTGGAAGCTGGCTGTTGACACACATGGGAGCAGATTACTCCAGGCAAATGGGTTTGGAGATCGTTACATTGGCCTATGCAATCCATTTCACATCTCCCCTCCCCTTCTCTTCCTTGTACCTCTTCAGGGACCCTGCTCATGAACTCTGACTAAGACAGAAGATAAACTCCCTCCTTTGTCTAGGACTGTTAACGCCTGCCTCCGTTGTATGCAGGGGGAAGGGTTTCTACTCATATTACTTCCTCATACCAAAGAGGAACAGAGGGTAGAGACCTATTTTAGACCAAAAACTCCTGACCAACTTTGTGAAGTCTCAAAATTTCTGACATGGCATTGGGCAGTGCATTCTGTCTTTTGTACTAGGCTATATTCCAAAATGCCTTCCTCATGGGGATACTGCTCAGAAATCACCTGTAGGGATGCTACTTGGAGAGTGAAAGGTTACTCACTCTGAGCAGTAACAGTAGTTCTTCGGTATGTGTGTCCTTATGGGAGGTACATTTTGCCATCCTTTCCCTCTGTTCAGTTTTCTTGGTGGGATTTTGTAGTAGAGAAGGAACTGAGAGTCATTAACTCACACAATCTTATATAGCTTCAGTGTAAGGTGTGGGGATGTGTATGGAACAAACAAACACAGCTAATGAAAATTCTGGTCAAAGATGCAGAAGAGGAGCCCCCACATTGGGACCCAATTTGAAGAACTACAGTTACTGCATACGGGCAGTAACCTTTTTCTTTTAGATGTCCTCCATCCCCACCCCCCGCATTGGATTTTCTGGCCTCAGGTTTTGGTGCAAAAGAACAGGGTGCTGGTGGGGTGGTAGGGGAGGGTGCTAGGCTCCCCTTATATAGCCATGGAAGGGGTTATGGGGAAAGGGCACTAGTTCCACCCTTACTGCTAGGCAGAGTTCTCCAGCTTGATTCAGTGACTGCACGTGTACCTGAGTGGAATACATGCCTGTGCCTACATCTCATAGATCAACAACTATGATATAGGTAAGTAACCCATCTTTTTCCAAATGGAAAAGGTCAAAGTATTATGACTGAATGCGGAGTTAAGAGTATAAGTTTATTTCCCATTTGAACTGTCAGCTCAGTATTTACATAGTTTTAAATATTTGTAGAGAAAGCTCAATAACTTTTTAAAGGTTTTTTTTTATGAGCAGGCTTAAAGGGCTTTGGTGCCAAATAAATTAAAAAAAAAACACAACTGTTTCTGTTGCAGTGTATTTGGTTAACTGGCACACACTGAAGAACTGTTCTGAGAAAATGTAAAATATTGCAGTGCAAAAACTTCTTTTTACGTTTCACACTTGTAATATGACTGAAATGTGGAGGTGTTTCCTTTTAATAGAAGGAGAAGCTGGAAACCATGGCTCTCAGAAGGCAATGGTGGCCGAAAATGATGAAGCATCTAATGATCTTCCACCTCACGTCACACAAAGGTTTGTTCCTATCTCCAGCCTCCTTTCTAACCTAACTGTAAAAGATCTGAAGAAAGTGCAATTAACTTGAGAGTAGATAAGGACATTTTTAACAATACATTGAATCTAATGATAGTTAGCATTAATAAGATGGATCAAGTCATGCAAGCCAGTACTCCTAGTTATGGCTGACTTCAATATTTTAAAGAAGAGTTATTTCTGGTTTATAATTTTTGTTGTGTTCAATAGCATGGTTCATAGCATGCTTTGTTATAAATGGTGCTATTTTAAATTAAAGTTAGCAGGTTGAGATTGAAATAATGCAGTGCAGCAATGCATTTCATAATTCTGATACTCTTGAAGTGGAGCACTCTCCTTTTCAATTTCCTTATCTTTGTCTTTTCAAATCCAGATGTACATTTCCTTTGTATGGCCAGGCAAGACAGCAGAGGTGGTTCTTTGAATGATTGCACATTTGTATTCCACTCTGAGTTGGAAAGTTTTTCCTCATTGGTACATATCAGGTACAACCCATGATGTTATTGCATGCAGGGATAGAGGGCCAAGCTGTCACCAATGAGGTGCCAGTTTCTTCTTACTGCCCATGATAGTCATTGGAATCTGCTGGTCTTGCTATATTTAGCATGTGCTCTCAGTGTGGGGGTTTGTTTTTTTGTTTTTTGGGTTTGGTTTTTTTTTTTGGTATATCATTAGATCTTTGTATAGTTATTAGGGATGGTTGGTGTTTTGTTGAGTTAGGCTAGCGTTTGTTAGTTCTTTCTCAATTTCCCGAGATTGGGGGTTGGTTATTAGTACTGAGGAATGCTTCAAGCTTTGCATGGCATTCTTGAAGTCCATGCCTATGAGTGGCTCTCACTCTAGTTGTTTGAAGTGCTTAAGTGAGTGTCATATTAGGGATCAGTGCCAGATTTGCAAGGACTTCCTACCTACAACCAAGAAAGATCTAGAGGCCTGGCTGTAGTTTCTTTTCATGGAGGTTGTTCTGAGACTACCTTTAGAGTTGATTTGGAGATTGTATTGTGCACTTCAGCATCTGCAAGAAGTGCGCTTCTGATGTTGCCTGAGGCCTGGCACCACCCTGCCTTGCCGATGCCCAGGAAGAAGCAGAAGTCTTCCAAGAATACTGCTGGGAGATGTAGCTTCCTGGCTCCTAAGTCTGCTGAGAGAAGAACTCCTGTAGAGTTCAGTGCAGTCAAAACTGAAGCACTCCTTTGCTCATCATCAGCTAAATTAGCACCATCAGCACTGGAGCCAGAGCAAGCATTGTTGAATGTAGGGCCCAAAGAGGCACCGTCATCAAGTCCAACACAGTTTACATCTCTTGAACGTCAGTCAAAGACTACCTTAGTACATCTACTGCAAGGGACTTGTTGAGCTTATCAGTGCCGCTGTTCCCACCGGTGCATATTGACTGCTCCGTGTCAGCTCCTCAGCGCAGTTCTCAGCACCCAGTCAACGTCCTGTGTTCCAGAGCTCTTATCCTTTGATACTGCCAAGGGTGAAGCCGCTGATGATGCCCTCTCTTTACTATTCCCCGGATTCTTCGCATCAGTCCTCAGCAATGACTGGATTGGCTTCACTGTGCTCAGGAAAAGTAACTTCGTATAGTGAGATCCAAAACTAGACTTGTCCTTTTACAGTGAGATATGTATTGTTAATGCTGAACTTGATGCAGCTGTTGCAGTTCAAAGTCAAGGTAAACATAGTGCACCAGATCAAAACTATATTATTGACATAGTGCGGCAAAAGATTTGGCTTGCTTTTGGATGCAAAAGGATATGGTGCCAAAAATCATTTTGTATTGATTTATGGAACACATTCTCTACATTGCTTCATAGTCTGATTACAAAATGTCTTATTGTTAAGGTATCCAGAGGTAAGTTGTGTTGTAGGCACAACTTTTAAGCTTTTAAAATTGTTCAGTTTGTGTTTTCCTTTAAACCAGTAACTTCCATGGACATGTATTCTGAATTCATTTTGAAACTATAAAAGAAATTTTTTTCATTTATTGCAGAAGACCACCCCGCCCCAATAGTGCAAGGCCAGCTCCGCCCCGAATAAAACGACAAGAAAGTACTGAGGTTTTACTTCCAGAGAGGTAAGGGCTGTGCGCGTGCATGTGTGTGCAGAATGATGCATTCCTAATTATCCCATTGTATCATTGTGTAGTGTGCTATGGGACTCTCACGAGTGATATTAAATATACAAACTGCACATGGCTCCAGATTACAAAATTGCAAGATTTCATATGCTGGTCTGACTGTTTCTGCAGAACCAGTGTATTGTCAAAACAAAGGGAAACTGAACTGAGTAGATAAAATGGTCAGCTGTGGCACATTCTCCAAAAATAAATCCTTTATTGCTAATCCAAGGTGGGCCCAGAAAGGACCTGTGAGGTATGCAGTGAATAGATCAGGGTCCTAGAATCCTGAAGCTGTCTTTTTAAACTGTTCCTAATTATCAAAATGATAAGCATCTGATAAATGCTAACTAATCCAAAAAAAGCAAGTTTGTGGCTCAAAGAAAAATCCAAAAAAAGCATCTGATAAATGCTAAAAATCCAAAAAAAAGCAGGTTTGTGGCTGAAAGGAAAAAAAAAAAGCATTTCTGTGGCCAAAACTAGCTGTCTTATATCTGTGTCTTAACTGTTGTTCTTTGAGATGTGGGTGCAGATGTGTATTCTACTCAGGTATGTCTGTACCCAGCACACCAAAGTTGGAGAATTTTGTCTCCAACCTGTGGGGTTGGAGCTCATGTCCTTTCCTTAGTAGCCCCTTCCCTCCAAAAAGGCAGTACTGTCCCAACACCCCCTCGGTTTATTCATGATGAAACTCGTGGCTGGAGACTCCAACAGCAAGGGATCAGATGGTGAGTTGTGGAATACATCTGCACCCACATCTCGAAGAACAATAGTTAGGGTACTGATAAGTAACCATCTTCATCTACAGGTGGCTGCAGGCATGTGTTCCATTTAGGTGACACAAGCAGTTTGAGCAGGAGGTGGGGATTGGAATTTATTTAAACAGGTGTTGCAGACCAAAGTTTTCATCTGATCTCATTGCCATAGTGCTAGCATGATGTCTAGCAAAAGTATGCACAGAAGACCGTGTCGCTGGTCTGCGAATATCCAGTAATGAGATATTGCTAAGAAAATCATATCAATGTCACTTGATCTTTTATTGAATGGGCCCATAATGGCTGAGGGGATGTCATCTGAGCAACTTCATAAACATAGGTAATGCAAGCAATTATCCACTTGGAAATGGTCTGAGTGGAGTTCAGTTGTCTTTTCATTGAGATGCTGTAGGAAATGATTATCCTTTCTCCTGCAAGTAGTGTCCCCGTGGGTGCTCCTCTGTAGGTGTGCGTGCACGTGCCGCACCATGGCTTGGAGACCTGTATAGCTGTGCTCATCGAGGTTGCGTGACTGGAGGCAACCATCTCACGCCAGCTTTTGGCACTCTTCTACAGCCGCGCGAACCGATTCCCCCCCAGTTCCTCTCTAACCACTTGAGGCCACGGACGGAGTTAACATACTCGCCTCACGAATGGCAGTTTTTTTCCTCAAGCTCGTCGTGTCTCAAACTCCCTTTTCCCTCATTTATTTTTAAAACCTCATTACTCCTTTCTTTTCACCTTCCTAACGTTTTTTTTAAAAAAAAAAAAAGACAGAGAGAGAAAGAGAAGAAGACGAATTGAGAGAGATTCACGGCAGAAAGCCTCTAAAGAGCAAACAGCATATCTGGCTCCCCAGGCTTTAAACGCTGTGAATTATGTAGAGATGCTATGCCAACGTCCGATGGACATCCCACATGTATAAAATGCTTGGGAGAGAAGCATAACACCAACAAATGCTCCCACTGCAAAAATATGAGCAACAGGGCAAGACGGGATCAAGATCTCCATCTTAAACTTCTCCTTATGGAGAAATCACTGAGACCAGCCTCAGACCCGGGACAGGATAAATCTACCTCTGTCCCCATGACAACAAAAAGGCATTTAACACTGCCTCCGGGGCATGACAAAAGAAGAAAGTCCCTGACACCTGGCTTGACAAAAGAAGGAAAGAGTGAAGTGGAGTCTGCAGATCCCTCCAACAGGCTGGCAGAAAAAGCTGTTAAACGGCTGCTAATAAACGGCAATGACCCCAATCACAGGGGCAAGCCGACTCAGACAGAACCTTCTACAGCACCGAAACTGACGAAACCGGCACCACTGCCAGCACCGACAATGGCTTCTACCGCGGCATGAACAATGGTCGCAGAAGCCGCCTCACAGAACACTCAGCCTGTGGCTCCGAGTCCAATTAATAGCTCGGCACCGCACTCAGTCTCCAGGACTGCACAAGCACAAATTGATACGTGTTCGGCGCCGACAAACCCTATTAATCGAAAACACAGGGAAAAAAGAAAGCACATCGAGGATCAGAATCTGGACCCACTTTCCCAGCAACACCATAGCAATTCCCAAACCTTAACCAGAGAGGGAACACTTTCACCAACTCCCTACTCCAGTGAGGAGAAGGGGGAACTACCCTATCGCTCCTTCTCTCTAGAGCCAGGGTCGCCCCCTAGATATACATGAAGGCAGTGCAGTCACCCTATGGGACAATATGCATGGTACGGGCCACCCCCGGCTACCCACCGCACTGGTCACAGTGGGACTCATGGTCCAGACATTCCAGCATAAGTCTCCAATAAACATCAAGCATGAAGAGAACCCAAGAACAAGCTCCTGAACAAGACGAAACACCTAATGATCCAGAATATCTGGACCAGTCAGATGAAAACTCTTCCATACACTGCCTAATATCGGTACAGAATGAAACAACAGTACAGTCGCCACCCACAACATCAGATGACTTCAAACAATTTCAAGAGTTATTCAGAAGAGTGGCAGAGTCCCAGGAAATACCCATGCAGTAGATCACGGAATAACCCAAGCTCCTATGAATTCTCCAAACAAAATCATCCTCCCTGATTGCTCTACCCATGGATGAGGGGATAATGGAACCAGCCAACAATATATGGCAAACGCCTGCATCAATTCCACCGACGTACAGAAAGGCGGATAAAAAATACTATGCACCAAATAAGACATCGGAATATTTATTCACTCACCCACCACCCAATTCACTCGTCGTGGAGGCAGCAAATCACAGGAGCAAACAACCTTTCAACAGGTCAGCTCCCCATAACAAGGAGGATAGAAAAATCCATCAATTAGGGAAAAAGACTTATACATCATCTACCCTGCTTCTCAGGATCTCTAACTATTCAGCCCTATTGGCTAACTATGACCACGACAACTATTTAAAATTAGCAGATTTTATTGAATTTATCCCAAAAGATAAACAATTACAATTTCATGCAGTGATCAAAGAGGGCCAATTGATATCCAGGACGGCACTACAAGCAGCACTCAACGTGGCAGATGCATCGGCGAGAATCATGGCGACCGGAATAGTGATGTGTAGAGCTTTATGGTTACACTCTGCAGATCTCCCAAAACCTCTGCAAGCAACCACAGAAGATCTTCCATTTGATAGGAAGAAACTGTTTGCGGAAAACACTGACGAATTAATGCATATGTCTAAGGACTCACGTGCCACACTACACACCTTTGGCATCTATCCACAACCTCCAAAGAAAAGATCATTTAGATATCAACCTTACAATCCCAGATATACATCACACTAACATAACCAATTTCAATACAGACAACAGAATAGAAGATCAGACAATTATAACTACAGAAATCAACAACGCACGCAGCGCAGGAGGCAACCAACCATTCAAACTTCAGCATCTCAAAATCCTCCAAATAAAACTCAATTTTGATGGTCAGGTCGAGGGTGCGCATCACACTAACCCAGTCCAGCTAACATCAGATATATTTCAGGGTTACCAGTACTGCCTCCAAAAATGTTACACACATTGGACCACAATCACATCAGATAGATGGGTCCTACAAATCATCAGTTCCGGTTATACCATCCCTTTTACCTCAAAACCCACTCTACAATACCCTTCCCCGTCTCTTTTCAGGGACACTACTCATGAACAGATCCTGCAACAGGAGGCACATCACCTCCTCCATGTAGGAGCTATAGAAACAGTACCACAAGAACACAGGGAAAAGGGGGTCTATTTCCCCTACTTCCTAACCAAAAAGAAAACAGGAGGCTGGAGGCCAGTCCTCGACTTCAGGAGGTTAAATAAATTCGTAAAACGAGAAATTCAAAATGTAACACTGACATCTATAATTCCAACATTAGATCAAAACGACTGGTTCACGGCCCTCGACCTTCAAGATGCATATTTCCACATCCCTATCCATCCAGCACACCACAAATTCCTAAGATTTGTCATTGGGAACAACCCCTACCAATATGCTTTTCTCCCATTCGGGCTTTCAACAGCACCCCGAGTCTTCTCAAAGGTCCTCGCAGTTGTAACCGCACATCTTCGCACATGTGGCATAACAATTTTCCCATACCTCGACAAGTGTTTTAATAAAGTCATATTCCCAATGACAAACAACACTAGCGGTACACACAACAACTGTTCCAAAACCTTGGACTCCAGATAAATATGAAAAAGTCCATCCTCACTCCTACTCAAACAATAGAATTTATTGGAGCTCTCACAAACTCTGTAGTAGCAAGAGCCTTCTTACCACAACACAGACTCGAAAACATATTGACCCTAGAGAAAACAATACAGACCGCTCCAACAACTATGATGCTGACGTGCATCCAACTTTTAGGCCACATGGCCTCCACAGCATTTGTGGTAAAACACGCCCGATTACGCATGAGACCGCTGCAACTCTACATAGGGAAAATATACAAACTGCACAAACACTCACCCAACCGAACAATATCCCTACCGGTAGAAATAAAACGAACACTGCAGTGGTGGATAACACCACGCAACTTGAACAAAGGTGTACCATTCATGCAACAACCCCCAACGATACTCGTGTACGGATGTGTCCCTCACAGGCTGGGGAGCACATATACAAGAACAAGAACGGACCATACAGGGAAAATGGACCTTTCAAGTATCCTCACTGCACATAAACATCTTAGAATTGCATGCAGTCTGCAGAGCATGCTTGCACTTCCTCAACCTGCTCAGACACAAACATGTAAAGAGAATGACGGACAATATGACATGCCTGTTTTATATAAACAGGCAAGGAGGAACCAGATCAAACTTGTATCATAAACATGTATCTCCCCTGTCTGTCTCACTCATTTGCTGCCATCAGAACCAGGGAATTTGGTGCTGGATGAGAGGGAAAATGTTCAAAACCGTGCATAGGCACATGGTATCTTTTGTCAGTGCATTTTGTTGTGAGCATTAACAACACCAGAGTATTTCCTTGATTTAGCAGGCTATAATAGCACTTTGTTTATAGGAAGTGACTCTCTCCCAGGAACCAGGGCTGGAGGATATCCATCAATTTATGGGTGTTTTTCTGAACAAACTTGGCCTGAATACCTAAGGCCTGTGCTTCTGAGCAGATCCTGAAATCCTCCAGTACCAAAGATGAGGACTCTGGTACCATTACATCATCTGATGACAAAGGAAGCAGATGGAGTTGGTGCAAACAGAATCCCTTGTGGGATAACATCTGAGAGTCAGGTTTAGGATGCTCTGGTCTTTGGCCAGTGACTGCAGGACTGATGGTTACTGGAGGCATGCTACCAATGCTACAGGTGATCGTGACTGGGACTTAACTGACTGAGGGATTTTCCAGGGATTCCATAGAGGCCACTGAAGATATGGCACTGGTGACCAGTAAGAACTAGACCACTAGTCTCTGTGGTGGGAATGCTATCGATCCCAGTACTGGCAGTGATTCCCATTATCTCAGTGACCTTCAAAATTGAAAGGGAGAGGGGCAGGGGAAGGAGAGGCCTCCAAGCTCCCTCCAGGTAGTTTGGTGGCAGTGGGGAACTGCTTCTGATGGGAGCCACAAAATGCCATGTGTCATCTGTGTTCTAGCCTGACATTGTCATTGGTGTTGAAGGAACAGTCAATGGCTTCTTGAATTGTACCAGTCCTGCCACTCATATTTGGCCCTGGAGCAAAACAAAGCTGGTCCCACACCTGCAGATGCAGACTGCATTGCAATCAATGTCTATACCAAAGATTCTGCCCCCATTAGCAACATTCTTGGTGCCAAGGAAGAAGATGACTACACCCCTGCACGGTAGGTAAACTGCAGTGTGGAAGACAGTGCTGGCAATACCAATAATTCTGTCCACCAATAATTCTGTCCACGGGGAACTGAGGACACCACAGATAACACTACTGCAGTCACTTGTTCCTGAATAAGTGACAAATCAGGGATAGAGAGGCACACCAAATATGCTACTGCTTGGTACGCATTTGGTATGGAAATCAATGATGCTGCCATCTCTTTTTGATACTGGATTCCTCTGATGCCCCCAAGGCAGTACTTGAGTTGACAGTACGGTGTACCCTTGACCCTACAATAAAAATGTTGACAGCTCTATCTCACATATCAACTAGCATTGTGGGTCTATGGATACTTTCCCTACACAGAGAAATGAAACTGCCTTAGCTCTGGAATGCTCCCAGTCCATTTTCTAGCGACTTTTTCTTGATGAACCCTCTTCTTTTTAGGCAATCTGCACTCAGTCGAGAAGTCCTGATTTGTAAAGCTTGCCCTTACATAGCCATGGAAAAATCACTGACAAAAAGGGACTACGTGCAGCCTCAAGGCTACTGCTAGGCAAAATTCCCCAACTTGAGTGTGGTTGGCGCACGCACACCTGAGAAATGTCTTTGACCACTTCAAGAAGTATCTGAATTCCTGGCCCATACCTCTGTCTTCATTGATTTGTGTATTGCAATTCCCTGAGTAAGTTTCTCAATCCTGAAGAAGTGCTGTGTGCAGGCTTGAACGCTTCTCTCTCTCACCATCAGAAGTTGGCCCAGTAAAAGATATTTCCTCACTTACTTTGTCTCTCTGATATCCTGGGACCAACAGAGCTACCACAGAATTTTATATAAAATAGGCCAAAGAACTTCCCAAAGTAATGCTTAGAACAAGCTTTTTAGAAAAACATCCAGTCTTGATTGAAAAATTGTCAGTGTTGGAAAATCCACCACAACTCTTGATTAATTATTTGGTTAATTATTCTTACCATTAAGAATTTTCACCTTACTTCTAGTCTATATTTATCTAGTTTTAGCTTCCAGCCATGGGATCTTTAGTAGTGTGAAAAGCCTGGTATTAAATATTTGTTCCCTATGGAGATTAGGAATGTAAAAATTAATCAAGTCATTTTAAATGTTCTAAAACCAGTACAGTTAAATGCTGGGGAAGGGGGATAGCTGCAGCTGGGTAGCCCTTTCTGTGGGGAAATATGGAGCCCACTGTGGTGGGAGAGTCACAACTGTGGCTATTCCCCCACCCCCCTGATGGGCTCTGTGCCTCCTCCCCCACTAGTGGGGAGCCAATCCAGTTGTGGATATCCTCCTGCTGGCATCCACGCTTCCTCACCAGCAAGAGCTGCCCAGCTGCTTGGCTGTTCTTCCAGCTGTTTCTTCTCTCCACCCCCCAGTTTAAATGGTAATCAGCTGTTGAAAACTTTTAAACAACTGATTACCAAGATGCTTATAGACTGTAAATTAAAGTTGTGCTACAATTGAAAATGCCATAAATTAGATTAGAAAGTGATTCTCCTGTAGAAAAGAGAGAGAGAAGTGTCTTCTCTTCAGTTTTGACAACATTTGGTCAAAATTTCTGTATTGTTTCAATGTGCGTTTTCTTTCAGGAATGGCAGCGGTAAAGCAGTCTCAAATGTGATCATAGACAGACAGAATTCCGATGATGAGGATGATCAGTTTGTGGTGGAGGCAGCACCACAGCTACCTGAAATGCCAGAAATGGAAACGGTCTGTTGCTATAACAAAAAAAATTCCAGCATTTTTGTTCAAATTTGTCTTGAGTCCCTTTAATGCCATCCAACATTTATCTGAGCAATTTCTTATTTGCGATGCGTGCTTTAGCTCACAGCAGTTTGTAAGCTTTCTTATAACCAAAAGCTTTTACTTTTTCTTATGAAGGAGCCAATAGTGGAGCTAGATGGTGATGAGAAGCATGGTAAGTTTCTCTGGCTTTTCTCCCTTTATCTGTGGTTCATGCTCTACACAAGATGTAAAAAGAATCTTAGAGATAATAGGAATAACATTTCTTGATCATAGTTTGATCTTGCATAAATGAGTCTGTTTGTACTCTAACTTGTGCAACAATTAAAAAAAAATATAGAAACAAGCTATTTAGCAAAAACAATCTGTTCTTATTGTAACAGGGTAGCTGCATCTACAATCTAGGTGGGGATACTGATCTGTTAATTCATCCTTTTAGCAAGAGTTTAGAACCCTACCAAAAGCCCCTGAGCAAATCCTGCTCACTTATGAAGGCGCAGCTTGTAAAGTCCGAGGAGGTATGGTATGGGTAATGACCCTATAGTTAGAGAGAACTAAGGGCACAGATGGGGAAGTCCCATAGAAATCCTAGGAACAGCTAGGCAGGGTGGGTAAAAGCTGATTGTTATATATACTTTAAATGAAAGGAAATCAAATTTTTTATTTTAAATTAAGTACAGATTTATTTCTAAAAAACAAATCTATACAAACTTTAATTTGACAGCTACCTCCTACTTTGGCTCGTTCAGGTTGCCTATAGGTCGGGCATTCAAAGGCTATCAGAGTAGTCTTATAAATACACTGTTATGAAGTAGTTTGACAAATGTAATTGGTTTGGAGGTGTCCTTTTGGATGTTCCCATTTAATCCTTCATCTGTATAATACCCTCCAGCCAAGCAGAGTTGGCTTCTCCCTTAAAACCCTTTATTCTTGCTTTAATCACCAATTGAATGGGTTCAGCTAAAGATGCTGCCTCTTTGGCAGTTCATTACAAAGGAGCAAATGACTGACTGACGTTGGTATGTTCCTCAGGAAAATGAATGAAGCCCAATAGGCCTCTACTATGAGTCTATGTCTTGATTTGATTTCTTTCCTCTCCCTAGTCTCCTATCTGGTTTTGCTGTGTAATATACTTGCCACTACACTGTCATGACACCATATAGAGGTGGGATAGAGTAATTAATTAGACTACAGTTAATGTTGGTCTAAGATCAGTTTTCATTGAACAGAATTAAGCAATCAGGCTTTAGGTTATTTTTCAGTTTATTAACAGTAGTGATTTAGTGTCAGTAACGAGCACTAAAAGAAATATTAACCTTCAACAGGTGGTCTTGTAAAAAGAATCTTGGAAACAAAGAGAGATTATGAGACATCACAGCAGTCACCAAAGTCTATAGAGAAGGTATTGTGATAATCGGCTCCAAAGATTTGTGAATGACAAATGTTTCAGTAGTGACATCTTTCATCTTTGCATTGTTCTTCTTCCCATTATTATCCGTGATTTCTTAAATTTGTCTTTGTGCCTATCAAATTATGTTAAGCTTTCCACGCTCTGCCTTCTTCTCTTTTTTTCATTCTGCTTTGTCTTTGTTTCCAAACTCCTTTTTACGTGCTGTAACTTCATTTGCATGGTTAGCTGGAAGATGCAAAAAAGACAGGACAGAGAAGGAGGAAAAGAAGTGAGTCTCAGAAAGATGGTGACATGTCTGCCTTTGCCACTTATCAGCTGTAACAGTCATTCATATTCTGGTCAGAGCCCTATAATTGAAGTGGCTTGCATTTATCAGGAAAACATTTTTGCAACAACAGAAGCCAATGAGGTCTAGCAACCTCAACCTTCTCTAGCTGTAATACTTCTTCAGTTGAGAGCTAAAGGAGGCATGCACAGTATGTTGGCATAGCTGTAATGTTTTGATTTTAGTCTTAATTGTCCTTTGGAGATCTGTATAGCAGCATCCTGTTGCCCAGCAACAGTTTTCATGGGCTTCTAAACAAAGCAGGATTTTAGGATATTAATTTTATAAAGTGTAGTCAGATGTTACTTCTCTGATTTGGCTTCATGTCTCTAATATAAGAACTTATACAGGTAGACTGTCATGTGCTTTTAAAGATAGGCACATGTAACTCCCAATTCTCCTCAAATCTCACCTGAGAAGTTTTTACTTCAGTTTATCCTTAATGTTTATTCATAACCTTGTGTTTTCATTTGACAAGAATTGGAATTTTGGGTGCCTCATATATTGGGTGCCCAACTTGAGACCTCAAAAAGACCCAATTTGCAGAAGGTGCTAAGCGCCTACCTTCTGAAAATCCATGCCCCTATTAAGGCGTCTCAGGTTGGGCACCTAAAATTACCAGTCAGTTTTGAGGATCTTGGCTATTGGGTTTCTTCTAGCAGATCAGATTTAATAATTTCATGCTCAGTGAAAAACTGTGTGCCTACAGTTTTAATATTCATCCCAGAGATACCTTGAATCATGAAGGAGTGCTTGATTCATTATTGTAGGCAAGTATCTTGGAATGCTTCTGAAACACTGTATTCAAATTCTTGTCACATATTTCTTTTTTAATTTGATGCATTAAGGCTGGCTGCTGACATCTTGGTGGATCAGGAACAAAATTCATTAGAGAGTATAAAAATCTCCTGACTGAAAACTAGTACACACCTGAAGAACTGATTTTACGGAGAGCTTTTATGTCTCAATAATTGCCTCTAATTTCAGTGCCAAAAGGGGAACAGTGTTAACCTTAATCCTTATAATTGTAATCTTCAGGTTGTGCATAGTTAAGCCAGTTGTTTATATTTTGAGTATAGAGGTACCACAGTTTGCCTTGCTGTCTGGAGGCAATGGATTATGTTGTCAGAGAGGCCTACCTCCACAAATTGAGATAGGTGTTGCAATGCCTAAATTGTATGAACCTAGAAAAATCACTGAAATCCACAAAGCCTGAGTTAGGCCCTATTCTCCCTCTGCAATGATTGGGGAGATACAAGGGGTTTAAGTGCCTAAATCCCTTTGTGGATCAAGACCAGAGGAATCAGGATTTTCTTCCCTTCTTCCCAGTGTTTGGACTGTCAAGGAGGAGTGCAGTTTCTCAGAAAGATGCCCCTTTCCTCTGACTGTTGTATGGGGATGTATCCAGCCAGCCCTTTTAGGACAGGGGAGAGTCCCACAATGTGGTAGAGGAAAAGTGAGGTTAAACAGCACAATGAATGCCTCCTCAAACAAGTAAACCCTTTATATTTTCCAAATAGCAACCTGTTATCAGCAGACTTTGCTGTGTCAATCTCCTCTTTATTCTACTTTAAAAGACATTGCATTACAAATCTTAGAATCATACATGTGAAGAACTGGAAGGGATCTCAAGAGGTCTCCTATGCCAGACCCCTGCACTGAAGGCAGGGCTAATAGGTGGCCCACAGGCCAAATCTGGACCACCAGACCCTTTTGAATGAACTGTGAAATCTTTTTACTTGTTTGTTTGTTTTGTTTACTATTTTTACCCTGTAATTTTCACAATGTGATCTACAGTATATGTGAAGTAATGATTGACTGGTTTGGCTTAATTTCTTCTTTGCTTAATTTGACCTAGCATTAGTTCCACCAATAAAAAACTTGAGCGTATGTTCCTATTTTTAAAAAATTACACTTTCTACTCTTGTACTACTGTACAGTCACAATGTTGAAAGCTGTAGTCCTGCCTCCACCGCTTTCGACATTTAACGGCACTGTGTTTAAACATAGCAGCAAAGAAAAGAAAGTTAACACCAAAAATGGTTCATTTGTTGAAGAGTGGATTGATGCTTGCTGTTTATTTTGCCATGACACCCAAAGGTCCAGCCAGTATGTTTGTTTATACACTGGTTTGATTTTATTTTTCATTTAATGCACTAAAAATATAAGCAATGGAGTATATTCCTAATGCATAGCTTTGTATGAGTTTGTTGAACAGGGGCATTTGTAGTATGAAAAATGTTTTTCTGGAGTCTGGAACTTAATTTGGCCCTACCTTGGCCCAGAAATTAGGACCAGGATAAAAAACAATTGACGACTACAATCTAGACCAATATTGATTCTACAAAATTACTATCCTCCTTTGGTTCTTACAGTAAAGTCTATTGTTAACAACCAGTTATACTGAAAGTTCTTATATACAAAGTATATAGGTCCTCTTGAACTAATATGGCTGTTAATTTAATATCCATTGGCAGGAATGAGCTCTCCTTGTATACAAGTGCTCAGAGAATGGAAGGGATGAGCGAATGACATTCATCTTGGCAGTACTACATGTTTAGTTACCAGCAGTGTATGCTCAACTGGTATTGGATTATTTTCTGTCCACATGTTACCATTCCTTAATCTGTTACTAGATGGTGCTGTTCAATCATCAAATCTGAGAAACTAGGTTTGGAGAAAGTGCTGTTAGGTCACTGAGTTCATTCCTCTGCCTGGCTGGGATTGTTCTCTATTTTGTCCTGTCGAGGTAGGCAGTGGGACTTTATCCATTTCCTTTGGGAGGCTGTACAACACCTAAATGATTTCATCGTCAGGAGTCTCTTTTTGGTAATCAGCCAAAATGTTTTTTAATCATTTAATTCAATTTCTCCTTATTAAATTCCCTTGAACCAGAGTGAGCTAATCTGTTCCCTTCTGGCCAACCACACTGCAAATCTGCTCCCTTCTGGACATTCACTTTTTTTCAAACATGCACAGCAGTCATATCCCTCTTCAGTCATCCTATATATCTTTCACTTTCATAAAACAATCCATCCCAATTTTGTTTTTATTGTTCTTTGTAGACTTCTGAACATTTACTCTCCATTGGTACTCTTACAGGTGCTGCATCACCTATGCAGTATAGCAAGAAATTGCTAACATTCTCATCCATAACACTCACGCACTCATTGTATATAACCCAATATTACATTGGTTCTCTTTGCTGATATATCACGTGACCTCTAACCAGCAGCCCGCTATTACACTGAGTCTTTATCATTACCGTTTTCTGATTACATTAGAGACAGCTTTATGATCCATAGAGGGAAGCTGTTATTTTTCCAGCAACAGAGAAGAACAGATTGAGTAGGAGATTAAGGGTGCTCACTAGCAGTGACAATTGCTTAAAGGATGGGGTTCGCAAATATAGCAGTATGAGAGGGTATTGGGTTTCAGGAAAGCATTTGCCTTAATTTGAGGAATTAAGAATTCAAATGCGTGGTGCAAAATGTATTAAAAATGTCTTCAGTCAGGCACTGTCATTAGGGGGATTGCAGGGTCCATATGCTGAAGGTGATACGGCTGTGAGTCTGACACACTGTTGAGGCATTGTAGCTAATGAGGGATGTCTCATCTCTCTCTCACTATAGCTACACTGCCTAGTTAATGTGGATGGTTGACACCTGGGTCTAAGAATCCAGGTTGGCTAGCCCAGACAGGAGTACTGTAAAGTCCTACCCAGGTTATGTGACCTCACTGTTTTGGCTGTCGCTTGAGTGTGCCTTGGTTATTTGTGTTGAGATGCTTTTGGATTCCTTCCCAGTCGGTTGTGTCAATTGCAGGAGAACTTGTCTGTCCTTTTGCGGGTGCTGAGGAGGGGGGGTATCAGCAGTCAAGTCACATAGCATACATGTTCCTGGCAAGTTGGACTGATTACAGCTCCGGGTTAGAGGAATTTAAACTCCAACCCATACCGCCACCTGGGTAAACTCTCCAGGACTCAATCCCAGGTAAGAGCTTTTCTGTGGACAGTAGGGAGGTTTAGGCTAAGAGCCCAGGTTAGTTCTGCAGTATAGACATATCCTGAGTGACCTCACATAGATCTTGACTAAGAAAAGTGATAGGATTTATCTCTGTGGAACTCTGGAAACCAAATCTTCTTGGGTAAGAAGAGTAGGTACCTTTTACTACACTGTGGGCTCTATTTGAAAATAAGAAGCAAAACACCTTAAAGCAATGCTACTTATACTTCCAGGTCCTGTAGGCAGGTGAGCTGCATCATATGTGCCATAGGATCAAAGGCCACCACAAGCAGGAGAACTTGTGTGGATGTTTGTGCCACATCTAGATCAGAAATCTGCCAGGAAGCTGCATCAAACTGAACTTTGACCATTTCCCCCCAAATTGTTATTTCAGTTATTTAATTTGTCTTCCATCAAACTAAAAAATATCCGGAAGAAATACTTACACAATGGTATGGGAAAGCATGCAAGAGTTCATAATACATCACAGTGTAAAATATAGTGTTACATTGGCCATTTTACTCCAAAATATTATAAAAGTCCAGTGACACTTTGGAGGAGTTATCTGACTGCCAAAACTTATATATTCATCACATAGCTTCATGTGAAGTACTTTCCATGCCTACCCTCACAAACATACATATGCTTTCTTGAAACATTGGTGTTAGGGGGGAAAAAAAAAGGTTAAATCTACAAATTCAAAAGCTATCTGGTGAAAGTACTTGAAATAATATACAAATTTTCAGGTCAAACAAAGAGGTCACCTGGGAAATACACAAGGTTTTTGCTGTCTTGATTAGCTGTATTTGGCCTAACAAATTCCTAAAAAGACTTCCTAAATATATTTGGTTAGAATCTGACCCCTGTGTTAAACAGTCAGAGAAAGAAACAGATGTTATGTTTTGTATTCCACTTCATTTATTTGATGCATGGCAAAAGTAGACAGGTTATTAAATAGTTGTTGCTAACTGGGATCACTTTCTAAAATCTCACATCTTTGCACTTCAAAAAAAGTTCACTTGCTCTGAGGAAGAAGCAATTCTGCAAGGTTTTTGCTAGCAACAAATTCTATTAAATCGTTCCAAAACCTGTATAAAGTTACTTTTTATCATCACAAATTGTTTAAAAAATATTTTCACTTTAAGATAAAACTAATCATAATTGTTGTTAATATTCTTTTGTTAAAGTTTCCCCAAAGAGCATAGACTCTGCATTAGTCTATCAGCCCCACTTGACAAAGTGGATCCCTCATAAATGCTATTAGTAATTTATGTTTGCAGTGTTTTTATAGGCCCCAGGATATTAGAGAAGGTGGGTGAGGCAATATCTTTATACCTGATGAAGAGCTGTGTGTCACTCAAAAGCCTGCCTGTCTCACCAACAGAAGTTGGGCTAATAAAAGATACTGCCAGTAATTTATGACAGTTAAATTAATTGTGTTTGTTTAAACTATCCTCAGATCATGTTGTGATGCAATTTATTCTTTGGAAGCCCAAGCGTCTCTGTATCTTACTAGCTTCTCTGTCACAAGGGAATGCTTACAGTGGGATTTAACTATTAAAACGCAGCTACCCCAGGGCCATAGTGTAGTCCCATTGTATTAACTGTGCTTTGCATGATGTGGTGATTACTTAAATCTGCAAGAAAATACAGTGAGAGACTTTTGATATAAGCATAATGAATGCATTCCTGCATGTAGACAATATACTCTTCCAGGGTTCCTACAGTGCAGTCTGCATGTGGCTGAGTCCCAGGTTCAGGTCACTGTGAAGTACCACCAGTTCTGCTCCATCCATGGGCTTGCCAGTGGCTCACTGCCAGAGACCTTCCTGTTCTCATGGGAGTTACTGTATGCCTTCCCCCCAGTACTGTTGATTCACACGGTTCTGCTGAAGATCAAACGAGTCCGGGTAAACCTGATTCTGATTGCCCTGGCATGGTCACAACAGCACTGGTTTGGCACCGTGCTGGAGCTGCCACTGGGCCAGACCTTCTGTCCCCAGACTATGGCCGTCTGCTGCATCTAGATATAGCATCTCTGTACATGACAATGTGGCTGCTACATGGCTGAACGCAGAGGAGCAGGCTTGCTCAGCGCAAGTTCAGCAGCTTCTGATGGGCAGTAGAAAACTTTCTACCAAAACAACATACCAGGCCAAAGGTAAGAGGTTTTCCTGGTGGGCCTCAGGCCGGAACCTTTCTGTTCACCAAACCTCAGTACCATCTATGTTGGACCACTTATTACAACTCAAGCTTCAGGGCCTATTCTTCTCATCATTTAAGGTTCACCTGACGACTAATTTGGCCTTCCATCCACTGGTACATTGTAGATCAGTTTTCTCCTATGGCATGAAGGTTATTAAAAGGGTTGGAGCGATTTCATCCACAAATCAGAGATCCTAATGCTCCCTAGTACCTGAATCTAGTCCTTTCAATAATCATGCCCTCTCCCTACTGCTCTCTGCTGCTTCTCTCCTGGACGGACTCCTTCCTGGTGGCAGTCACTTCAACATGAAGGGTTTCCGAGATCAGAGCACTCATCTTGGAACCTCCTTGCACAATGTTTTATAAAGACAAGATCCAGCTGTGACCCCATCCAATCTTCTTATCAAACGTGGTGTCACAGTTTCACTATAACCAGGACACGTTCCTGCCTTTGTTCTTCCCAAAGTCACACATCCAGTGAGGAACATCCTTTGCACACCCTAACTGTTAAATGGGCCTTGGCCTTTTACATTGAAAGGACTAAACCCTTCTGAAGATCAATGCAACTCTTTGTCATGGTGGCAGAAAGAATGTAAGGTCTACCTGTCTCCTCTCAGAGGATCTCCTCTTGGATGACCGCCTACATCAAGTTCTGTTATGAACAAACTAAGGTGCCTCTGCCAGTGATTGTAACAGCTCCTTCTACCAGGGTGCAAGCCTCATCATCTTCATTTCTGATTCAGATGCTGATCCAAGACATCTGCGGACCTGCTACCTGGTCTTCTGTTCACACTTTCGTGTCCCATTACATGATCACTCAGCAGACCTGCGACAATGCTGGCTTCAGTAGAGCAGTATTGCAAATGGTACATCCAAGAGCTCTGAGCCCACTTCCTGGGATACTGCTCATGAGTCACCTACCGTGTGATCGACATGAGCAAGCACTCGTTGAAGAATAAATAGTTACTAATCTTTTGTAACTGCTGTTCTTTGATATGTGTTGCTCCTGTCCATTCCATGACCTGCCCTCCATCCTCACCGTTAGAGTTGACAGCAGGAGTGAACTGAAGAGCATGCGACTGGTAATGTCTCATAAACCGGTACAGGAGCACGGGGCTCCAGAGGGCCCAGAGTCAGCCCTACGGGTACCACTAAAGCAAAAATCTCTGGTAGCCATGTGCATGGGCACGCACACACCTAAAATGGAATGGACATCAGCAGTACATCTTGAAAAACAGTTACAAAAGGTTAGCAACCTTTTTTTTCCCTTTGTTCTTTGGGCAGTCAAGTTTTCCCACACTGCACCATGAACAAAGGGCTAGGAATGGCCACGTTTTGGGACAGTAGGTAGTCTGGCAAATGCATGGTGATACTGGATCTGCATAATGGAGTGTAGACACTGGAGCTCTAAATTGGGACTCCATGTTCAATGATTCCTAGACTGGTGTTACAAATGAGAATAGACTCTCCAGGCCTCAGTTAACAAGCCTGGTCTGCTAACTCAAGGTTTACTGACCCTGGGTGCATCTACACTTGTAAATTGTTAACTTAAGCAGGCTTGTCGACTTAATTTACTCTGCGTCTACACTTCAGTTTCCTTAAGTCGACTTAAGCTGCTGCTTAAGTCAATTTAAGGAAATTTTAAGTTGACTTAGTAAGACCTGCTTTTACTTCAACTTACTGGCTAAGTTGACTTTATTAAGTCAACTTAAGCCAGTGTAGACGCAGAGTAGCCCTAAGTCAACTTACTCCCCCACTAACCTCCCCGCCAGGGTGCCTGGCACAGCCAGAGCCTGCCGTGCCGACCCACAGGGTAGGACACAGCCTTGCCCACCCCGCTCCTATACCCTGACCCTTCCCTGTCCTGCTCAGCCCCCATGTACCTTGGTACAATGGGGAAAATGCTGAGTTCCCTGGCACTTTTAAAGGGGTGCCCCGCCACCATGGACCACCCCCAGGTCCACCTAGCCTCTACAAGTCGACTTAGGAGTCCAGTGTGGACGCTCTAAGTTGATTTGGCAAGGTTGACTTTAATTCGACCTAAGTGTACAGTGTAGACATGCTAAGTCGACTTTAAGTCGACTTAGCAAAGTCGACTTACTTGAACAAGTGTAGACACAGCCGCTGAGCTCATATTGCAGTGTAGACATAACTGTAGACTAATGGCTGAGGAAAGCTGGTACCATTGACAGAAAGGAGATTCAATAGCTTGATAGTCTGAGAGATGAAAGTTGGAGAGAGCTAAGCATGAAGGACCTTAAATATGAACACAGGTTTTTTTGTGTGTTGTGATGGGAGAGGCATGCAAATTACCAGTGAAGGAATGTAAGAAAGAGGTCACAAAGTAAATGACAAGCCAGGAAGATATTTTTAGCATTTTTTGAATAAATATAAGTGCAGGGAAGGAGGTGAAGCAAGAAGGCATTTGTGAAGGCTAAGGAGGAAGAGATTGTAGTAGGCAAGGTTGAAGATCAGAGGGGTATAGACCAGCGTTTTAGCAGAATGGACAGAAAGAAAATGCAGCATCTTAGAAATGTTATTCAGAAAGAAGCAATGTATTTTTAGAACTAGTGCCCCATCTACAAATCAGTGCTGATTTAATACTTTCCACTTAACTTTCTGTATGTATAAAAATTAATCATTTGATTTGTTTGTGAATGTGTTTTGGGTTTCAAGAACTCCTAGGATTTTGCTTAAACAAACCCTTGTGAAGTGTTTAGGTTTGATGCTTCTCTGGAACATTCATTGACATTAATAAGTGAGATAAGCACCAGACGCTGAATTGGGCTGAGTAGTGCTGCTTGTGTTTTCTTTCAGCAATTCTATTCCTCTGTATAAATATACACCTTAATTGTTAATTGTGTTTTGTAAATAAAAAGTAATATCCCAGCTCTTTTTGAAAACTGAACTTTTTTCTTCGTCAGTTCCAGTTCAGAAACTGCTAATACTGATTTTCATAATCTGTGTGGCAAAGAAAATTGTGTCTGTTTGTCGGCTTCCTACTGAACTTTATAACTGAAAGCAGATAAAGCATCCTATTCATTGAGAAATGATAAAGTTTTACACTTTTCCTATGGTTACTGTGAAAAGGTTTCTCTTGATGATCCCCAGAGGATAGCTAGTCTGTTTAAAATGCAGACATTACGCTATATGTGATCATAAAATATTTTGTATATTTAAAAAAAAACAACAACAATAAAAACCAGACCATGCTTTTGTTTTGAAGTAAAATTAATTTAATTTTTTTTTTCCCCAAAATGAGCTTTTTGCCCTTTCCTGTGCTATAGAAAAGGAGGGTAAATGGCGTGACTCAGTAAAAGTGTGACTGGTTTGTTCTACTTTGATTGCAGGGCATGCTGCTTCAGTAAAAGGGTATGTAGAAACAGTTAACCACTTATAGTGTGCATGTTTTGTAATTTAATCCTTATTTCATTTCTGTTAATTTTAAAATAATGAGCGCTGTACATGGTTATAAACATAGAATGAAAAATAATTCATTTAAATATTGACTCTAGAAATAAACTTCCCAAATGATGAATAATTACATTACTGCTTTCCTAATTTTTTTAGGATGTCAGGCATTTCAAATTTACTGAACAAAGTGAATATTAGAACTGGGTATTCTGTGATAAACCAGCTGTAGAGCTATGCATACCATAACATTGTGCTAATTGCTTAAGAAAGGGAAAATGAAATGAGAGTAAATCCTTTGGGTTTGTGATTTGTTTTGGGTTCCCATCCCCCTGCTGTCTCCCAACATCAATAGTAGTGTTCCACCTCATTGATTTTGGAAAAAAAAAAAAAAGAGAGAGAGAGAGAGAGACAGAGAATATTCCTACTTTTTAATTTGGCAAATCCCTGTGTGCAGTTCTATATTGCACTCTGTTCTAACGAGGTAAGGGGAAAGGCAGACCTTCTCCCCAGGCATCCAAAAGAAACATTTATCTTGGTGCGTAATAAAAAGACATGAAGAAAAGTAGGAAAACTGGACCTATAGATGAGATATAGTCCTTTTATATGGGGACAGTTGATTGATTCTTGAATTTCAATGAGAATGGGTTGTTTGAGGTGTTATGACCAACTTAAATGATTCTGGCGTTTTTCTTCAAATCGGATATATCCTGTCATATATTTGTGCAAAATGAGTAAAGGTGACACATAGGGTTTTACCACCCACACTGCTTCTTGTAGTGCACCACCTGCCTCAATTCTTAGAGATTTAAAGAAGAAAAGATTAAAGCAAATTTTAACCCTTAAATGTAGCTCTGAGATCAGGAACTCTTCATTTTTATTAACTGCTTTTCTCATTGGGCATTCTTGCAAAGTTTTACTTATTCACTCTTTGTAGTAATAGTAGTTCTTCTTGGACTAATACCTCCTATGGATGCTGTATTGTAGATGTGTCTTGTGTCTCTGCACCTTTTATTGGAGATTTTATATACAGTGTCCATTTGGCCCGCATACACATTCTCCACTCCCTCCCTCAATCTGTACTTCAAAGCTAACTAGCACTGTGTGGGTGAACCACCCTCAGTTTGTTCTCAACTGCCCTTGGCCTGAGATGGAGCAAATAGCAGTCCACTTAACTCTTGACCTCAGGAGCTAAGAAAGTGACTCTAAAACTCTGCTAGAGTTTTCATTTGATTTTTCTTAGCTTTATTGGGTATTAGTTAGTTTCTTCCTGTTTAAAAAAGAACACAAAAATTCCTTCCGCCCATCACCGCCTTCCCCCCCACCCATTGTTCCCTCTGTATGGGAATCACCTCCAGTAAGAGACTTGCCCAGTTCCTCCAGGTTTAAACTGTCTCTTTCCTGTGTGGAGACAATACCAGTTATGGACAGATACCCCCCCCTGCATCCAGTGCCTCGTGGAGGGTCACATTCTGCAGACGTGTCCGTTCTGCCAACAATTGAAGGCCGGTTCCTGAAAGAACTGGGAGTTAAAGTTGAAACATCTCCTCATGGAGGAAGCTCTTAAATCATTGTCCAACTCTGGTCCCAAATCCCCTCCATGGTGAAGATTGTCCCCACAGGCCTCGATTTCTAAGGAGAGTATTCCAAAGAGGACATCTTCGGCCTCTCCTTGCAGTCTCGAAAAAGAGGGCCACAAGCCCTCAAACTGAGCTCTTGACCAGCCAAAGGAGATCCCTGACATGAAAGCATCTGACAAAATGGGATTTTCTCACACAAAATTTGTTAGTCTTTAAAAGTGCCAGAGGACTCCTTGTTTGTTAGCACCAATGGCTCCTAAACACAGTACCTGTAGGACATGTGGATCCTCCGGTTCAAACATCATTTTTTAAGGCTGAAACCTAGAAAGGCACAGGGTCTGAAGTGGCAACACTACCTGCCAAAGGCAAGAGAAAAGACCATGTTTTCTCTGCGAAGGCAGTACCAACATGGAAACCCACAGAACTGACTACTTTCAAACAATCCCCATCAGACCGATCATCTCGCACAAGATCTCCACCAGTTTCCTCAGTATCAGCAGGTCAGCACTGACAAGTCACCGCCATAATGCAGGAATTTTGTTTTACTAGAGACCTCTTGATGGCTGAGACTCCAGAGACCTGCTCCATATTTCAATCTCCAGAATCACCACTGGCACCAGGGTTTTTGCCTCCAGTCCCTTTGTCGACTTCACTGCTATCCAGCAAGGGCTCAGATAGTGACCAAGATGATACCCTCACAGCATGGCTCATCTTTACATTAAGCAGTTACACCCTCGGTCTAATCCTCAACCCTGTTTGTTTGGCCACCCATGGGTACCATCACCTATGTACTTTCCTCTGCCCCAGTGGCCATACAGGAACCTGTATGCAGCCTAGAGGCACCATATTTCTTGGACATCTAGTATCTCCTATTGAGAATCTGTAAGACAGTTTTCTTCAGCCTCTGTATCTAGTATTTCAAGAGGAAACTTTTGAGGATCAGGAGGCTAGACTAGAAGAGGAGGTTACATCACCAATGAACATCTCTTCCACCTCCTCCTCCCCAGACAAGGTAGAGATGTTCCTTCCACCATCCATGGCAGATGATTTTAAAGTGTTTCAGAATCTCACAAAAAGGATGGTAGGCACACAAACTCACCCTAAGGAGGTGAAAAATACCCACCACAAGTTACTAGATTTGCTGCACATCTATTCCTCCTCAAGAACTGCCTCCCAGTCAGTGAGGTGCTTCTAGATCCTGCTAAGGTAATTTGGCAGATTCCAGGCTCTATGACACAACATCTAAAAGGACTGACTAGAAAGTACTGTGTGCCCTCTAAGGGTGTAGAATTCCTTTTTTCTCATCCTCCACCTAATTCAGTTGTGCATGCTGTGAGTTCCTGTGCCTGACAGCCTCATACTAAATCCAATCCTTATGACAGAGATCGGAAAAGACTTGATTTATTTTGTAGGAAGGCATAGTTCTCAGCAATTTTGCAATTTAGGATTGCAAATTACCAAGCCTCAATGGTGAAAGATAACCATAGGAACTATGCTAAACTTTATGCATTTATTGACCACTTGTCTGAAGTGCAATGAGAACAGTTTTGTGCAATCATACATGAGGGTTAGGGCTGATCTATACTATAGAGTTTTGTCGACAAAAGTTAGTGAAAATGCACTCCAGACTTCGCTGGATGCCACTGGTAAAGCAACCCACTCAGTATCGATGTCATTAGGCATCGGGCATCATGGTGACACTTCTTGGGACTGCCAAAGGAGATACAGATGATGGTTGAGGAACTCTCTTTTGAGGGCTCCAAACTTTTTGCAGACAAGACTGACACATACTTCTACTCTAAAGAACTCCAGAGCCACGCTCGCTAGGGATCTAGGATTGAAAAGGAAATTCAGTTCTGAGGCATTTCATAGATCCTGACCACGCTAGTACCAGCCAACATAGCATTGCTTTGAGCCACAGTGAAAGAGGACTAAGATTCAAAGGTATACAAGCCATCAGCTACTCAGTCCTCAGCATCTCAGCCCTCAGCCCGGAAACACTACTTTTGACGTGCCTTGGTTAAGGCCCTGAGAGACCATTCCCCACATCATCAGCTGAAACCTACAGACTTTTCACATCCCTTTGGATGTCACCTCACTCTTTTCTTCTGAAATTGGGAATACTTAGCTTCTGACACATGATACTTTATCCACTTCAACCTCCCTTCTTCCTCCCTATCCTCCTTCCCCATCCCTCTTCAGGAACCCTTCTCATGAGACTGTTAAGACAGAAAATAAACCATCTGCTATTCCTAGAGGCCATAGAGCCCACTTGTATGCATCTCCAAAGTAAAGGCTTTTCTTCTCAACATATCCTGATTCTCAAGAAAAAAGGAGGTTGAAGGCCCCTGCTAAATCTAAGAATACTAAAAAAGTATGTGATGGCACAAAAATTCAAGATGGTCACACTTAGCAGCAAGTATTCCACCTCTAGAGCAGGTAGATTGATTCTTGGCCCTCGATCTCCAGGACACTTACTTCCATACATTGATCCAACCATCCCACAGACAGTTCCTGAGGTTTACCTTTGATCAGGACCATTACCAGTTGTGATATCTAAAGCATCACATTGTAAACACCAGATTCATAATTCCTGTGTGCTAAGCATGCCATATAAAATGTCTAATGAAAGGTCATAATCTGCTAAAATCCATCATGCTGTCCAAATGTGTATCATTAGTATGTATCTAATTATAAAGATTTTACTGCATAGTTGTTAAAAGAAATATGCTATAGGTTTAAGATCTTTCTTCTACAAGGCAGTGGCTCACCCAGGGGGGCAGTAAGAGACTATTATCCTGCAAGAGAGTTGTAAATGAAATCAGAGGATCTACAATTCAGTGATTGTTACACAATCACCACACAGGGAATTGCCCAACACAGGTGACTCACCAGGATATGTCCGGTGTCTTCCAAGCATCTGTGGATATAAAATATGCTTTGGCCTTTGTCCTCCCCCACCTATAGTGGACACAATGATAGTGCCAAGAACCAAAGACTTCAACAGAAGACTGATCGCAAGTTTCAGAAAGAAACTTGTGTATTGAGTAATAAAACATCTAGTGGAGTGAGAATGCTGTTTAATCTAGATACTGCCTAGTGTTAACGGTTTAAGATTTAGATTGTATGTTATTCTTTGGTTTGGTTTGGTGCCTATCTCTGACTACCCCTTTATACTCACTTAAAATCCATATTTCTTCAGTTAATAACTCTGTTTTAACTAAAGCAGTGTGTTTTGGCTGAAGTGTCTGGAAAATCTCAGCTCAGTTAACAAAAGCTGGTGTGTAGCCTTTCCACATCGAGGGAGTGGGTGAAGATTAGGTAATAAGCTTGTACTGCTCAAGCTCATGACCAGGGCAGGAAAAAGCTACCCAGAGTGCAAGACAGGGAATCTAGGGTGAACTGGCTGGTGCCTTCAGGGAGCAGTCCTATGATCTAGCTGGGTGTGGGCTTCACATGCTTTTGGTCTGAATAATAGCAGCACCTGGAGGGGTTTGCTGCTTGTCTGTAGCAGAGCATTGTGAGGGACAGCCCAATCTGGAGAGTTAAGTGGACACAGTGGTACCCTAGTTGCAGCTTGTACCTGGGGGAACCCGTCACATTAGTATAGAGCACTACCCTTCACCATCTCATCTGCACCCAGAGTATTCTCCAAGGTCGTCTCTGTAGTGGAGCTCGCACTTTGGGGATTATGATTCATCTTACTTGGATGACTGTCTCCTCAGAGCCCACTCCTTCGATACCCTTTCGGCCATGCAAAAGATTTCTGCATGTACTGGATTTGCAAAGATTATACATGCATAGGATTTACAAATCAAAGTCCAGAAATCATCCTTGACTCCAGTACAGTGGCTGGAGCTTATAGAGGCCACTCTTGATGCAGTACAAGTGAGAGCATTCCTCCTGTGACAGAGATTTCACACCCTTACCACTCTAATAGAAGCCATTCAAGCCAGCCGATGAACGCTGGCCAGATATTACCTCCAGCTTCTTGGGCAGATGACGGCATGCCCATTCATGATATCTCACAGCAGACTACACATGAGGAGCCTGCAGGCATGGCTGAGGCCTTTCTATTTCAAACAGAGACAGAGTAGACCAGGGGTGTCAAACTTAGGGTCCGGGGGCTAGATCTGGCCCGCCATGGCTCTTATCCAGCCCGCATAGCTGCTGCCTGTTCCAGTGACTGGCTCTCGGCAGCAGACGGCTGTGCGGGTAGCATTGAGAGAGGAGCTGCCAGCCCCTCTGCACCAGGTAGCTAGGGCAGAGAGGGAAATTTTAACCCCTTCTGCTCTGTCCCAGGCAACATGGTCTGCACTGAAGACTGCAGTAAGTAGGGACCCCAAGGGGGAGGGAAAAATCTGGGGTGGCAGCAGGTGCGAGGCCCTGGGGAGGAAGGCCAGAGCCAGGCGTGTGCTGCAGGTTCCCCCAGTGGCAAAGGGGGGAGGCCAGAGAATGCCTGGGAGGCGCAGCATTTGGGGGCAGGCATGGCTGGGAGACAAGGGGTTGAGCATGGTGGAGGTTGGGGAATCGGGGGGTCGAGCATGGTTGAGGCTGAGAGGGATGGGGGGTTGGACCCGGGCTGTGCCCCAAGTGTTTAATCTAGGGACTGGATTGAGCCCCTTTGAGTCAGGTAGGGGAGCTGGCTCTGCAGGGGAGCTGGGGAAAGGGTTGGGGAGCCTGCGTGGTACTGTGCCAGGAAGGGGTTGGGGAGTCAGCACGGACACATGGCCTACGTCAGGTGTCCTGCCCTCCAATGTGGCTTGCCACATAGAATGAATTTGACACCTCTGGAGTAGACAAACCGCTGTCAATACCTTCCAGGGTCAAACACTCACTGCAACGGTGGAAAGACCCAGTACATGTCTGTGCAACTTTTCCCATGCCTCCATGATATTGCTTCTGACAATGGATGCATCTTTAGTAGGCTGGGGAGCCCATCTGAGCAAAGGGCAAATGCTTCCCCACAGAATAGACTCTCCCTATCAACTTCTTAGAATTAAGAGCAGTCAGAAATTCTGATCCACACTTTCTTCCACTAACCAAGGACAGTTGCATGGAAATCATGACAAACAACATAGCATACATATGGACAAGGGGGCACCAGATCATCCTCCCTGTTCACAAAAGCACTAAAGCTGTGGGAGTGGTGCATTCACCACTATGTTCTCATATCAGCCACTTACCTGCCAGGAGCACAGAATGTAAAAGCAGACAGTCTCAGCCATAAGTTCTCACCTGAGCATGAATGGGAAATGAACCCACCAGTACTACTTTGCATATTTTATCATTGGGGAACACCAACAGTAGATTTGTTTGCTACATACCTGAACAGGAGGGGTGCGTCTACACTACAGGCTCTAAGTCGACTTAACAAGGTCAACTTAGGTCGACTTCAAGTGTAGACACTCCGTTGTCGACTTAACAAGGTCGACTTTAAGTCGACTTTAAGTCGACCTTGTTAAATCGACTTAACAGAGTCAACTTAACAAGTATAGACATAGCCGAGATGTCCACGCTATTGCGCCAGAGCTGATCACCTTCTACCCAGGGCCTCACTATATCAACAGGGGGTCTATACTACAACGCTTGATGTTAGGAGAGCGTTGAACTTTTATTTAAACAAGATGAAGATCTTTTAGATCTCCTAAGCTCTTCGTTTCAGTTGGGGACAATGGAGCACCCCTAGGGACACTACTTGAAGGAGAAGAAGTTACTCAGCTTGTGCAGTAACAATGGTTCTTCAAGATGTGTCTCCCAAGGGGTGCTCCATAACAGTCTTTCCTCCCCTTTACTTCAGAATTTTTAATAGGGGATCTGTGGTAGAGAGAGAACTGAGGTTGATTTGCCTACACAGTGCTAGTTAGCCTGTTAGCCTTGAGAGAGCACATGAGATGGGGAGAGCACACATATGAACTGCTATCTAAAATCTCCGATCAGAGGAGTAAAGATAGACATGCCTACAGTGGAGAATCCACAGGGATGTACAGCTCAAAGAACCATCATGACTACACAAGATGAGTAACTTCCTGCTGTGCTGCTAGCAGACAGCAATCTATAGACTGATGGTCATGTGATGCAGTGACAACTCAAAATGGTGTGTGTTGGAGGAACAAAAGAAAGCATGGGTTGTATTGTGTGGTTTTTATTTTTTTTAAATCTCAGGGAAACTGGGGGCACCGTTGAAAGTCCTGCACCAGCCTCTAAGGTGCAAAAGGAAAGCTTGAAAAATGAAGTCTGTTTCATTACTAAAAATATTTTTCTTTATATACTGTCACTGATAAAGTATCCATTTCATCATCAAAGTGTAGGCCAGGTTTTGGATCTACTGTTTTTAAATGCCATATGTATGTTAATGGCAGCTTTAAAGAATATTAAGGTACAGCCAACAGTACACTGTAAATAAATGGAAACTAAAAAGATTATTTTTTCTTGTCTATACATTTCTAACTTTATATTTTTTCTAAAAAAATACATTTTCCCGATGAACAGGAAGTCTTTGTCTTTTTATTTCACCTTCAAAGTTTCAAACAGCTGTTTGTTAATTCTATAAGATCTCAACTCAGAAATAGGATCTGTGCAAATTTATCAAATATTTTAAAATATTGATTTCTTCTTCTGTTTGGCAGGCTGTGTTATTTAGGGTACTTTTTTCCATACTACAGTTGCTGATGTCAAGGATTGCAGTTTCTTGGACTGCTAGATATTAAGGTTGTAATTTAGTGTTACAGGAGAAAAACAATCCAGAAAATAAAAAGGGCATTGAGGTGTTACTTAGGCCAGATTATGCAATAGAATTTTTTAAAAAATGTGGGCAAGTATAAGATACTTGAGAATCTGTGATGAGGTTCAGTATAAGACCCCAAAGTAGAATGGAAAAATTGCATAGGAAAATCTGAGTCTCTGTGTCCATGGAGTTTGTTGTGATATTGGCACTGTGTATGGTATGGTACATGGCAATGGGGAAGAGATTGTGGCCCTCCAGGCTGAAGGATGACTTCAGGTCCATGGTTCAATTCTATGGATTTCAGGAGAGACGTGATGTGTAGAGATAAATGCATTGAGAGTAATTTAGTTATCTCCCCAGGAGATTGCCAAGGAGGTAAAGCACCATAGTAGCTCTTTGGGGAACACCTCCTTTAAAAATCTTGACATGCTTGGAGTGGAAATGCTACCAGACCGCAAAAGAACAAAACTGGTCAAGAACATGCTTTCAAGTTTCTGTTACAAATGACAGCAAACAAACTGTCAGTTGGGAAAAAAATTTAAATAATATCCTTGTTAAGTGATACCATGGTGCAGTGCAATGAAACAGCTGCTTCGGAGAAAGATTGGCCAAGTACCCAAGGAATTAAAGTATTACTTTTAATCGTCTAACCGTCAAGCCCACAGCACTCAAGAACTGACTTTGGACGCCGAGGTCACAAAGTTCAGCAGTGTTCATTGCCTCACCTGATTCCTAATTAAACACATTTGAAGTTATAAAATCCCTGAAAACTCAGAAGTCCCATAATTTCCGTACACAGTGTGTGTGGCAAAATACAAGCATCAGAAGTAAGTCAATCTGCCTTAAAATCTTAGAAGTATTTTTCTAAAATATATATCTGAGTTCATCAGTAAGCCAAAGGCTGCTGAAATGTGGTTGGCAGTAGTCCCTGCTGGCTGCAGTTGCAGCTGAACAAACAATCCACAGCTTGCATAGGAAGAAAGGCCAATCAGGTTGGGGGGGGAGAGGGCATAGGGGACTGTATGGTAGATTGTGTCCCAGTGAGGTACGCCCAAGCTGCCACCCTTGGATTTATATAGCTTGTAGGAACTGTTTTTAGTAACTGATCAATCCTGGGGCTAGGATGTTAAATAAAGACCTTTCTAGTTTCCTGCATACATTAAAGAGCTGAAATGAATTCACAAAAACTTAAAAATGCACAAAAGGAAAACTCCATTACCAAGCTCTCTGGCTGCTGGCTTTCTTCTAATAGAAAGAAAAATGAATCCCCAGAAAGGAGAGTTTTTGGGGTGGGGGATCATGGAAATTTCTGTTGCAGCAAATGGTGCGTGGAAGAAAAGGTCACTGGAATAGGTTTAATACACAGTGTTAATGATGTGTTGGGTAAGGTCAGACTGGTCTTTGTGATTTAGTTACTTTTGGCAAATATTAGTCCGTCACTCCAAGTTAAATGCTGTAGGCTAGGAGTTCCAAATGCACCTAAGGGAGTAAGGCAGCCAACTTCTATTAAATGTCAGATGTAGTGCCTATGTCCCCTGGGATCAAGAATGTAGCTACGGATGGGCCTGAACAGGCAGCGGCCCAGTAGGCGGCCCACCTGGCAGTGATGTGAGCTTACCACCGTGACCGTGGACCGGCCAGCAGCTGACAGCTGTTGGAGCGAGTGGTGGCGCTGTGGGCAGACAGGCGGGGGGCGGGTTGCTCTCCCGCTGCGCAGCTCCAGCCCTGGATAGCCGCAGCAGCCTTTGCATGATGGCTGCCTCTCCTCCTCCCAACTGGAGCATTGTCAGGAAGCTTCAAGTCACATGACCAGAAGCAGGACTGACCGGTCCAACCCTGGAGAATCAGGGGCAGGCCAAAAAACGGGGGCTGGCTACACCCTGGTTGGGATGCCTTGAAAATCCCACCTATTGTCTTTTAAATTTGTTTTAAAATCTTGTCTTATCAATTACTATAATTGAGTCATGGGGGGTGTGGGCAGAACTGAAAGACACACACAGCAGAGAGATGCCTAACTCTTATCAAAAGGCAGTTTAGGAGTCCAACCAACCCTGACATCTGTGCCTGTTCAGATTTATCCAAAAGCCAGCATATTGTGTTAGTGACACACAAGGCGCACACTGATTTGCCAACGCCAATCCAGCTGAACCACACTGACGAATCATGTTGTTTGTAACCAGTCTCATGATAGTATTCAGTAACCATGACACTCAGCAGTCATTCCTCCTACCAGCTCATCTAATTCTTAGATCTCATGTTCTAGACAGAGATCTTCCTGATGCACTTTTGTAAACCTCTGTAGAATATTTAAATGCTTTCACACAGTGAAAGCC
Source organism: Pelusios castaneus (assembly GCA_007922175.1). Lineage (NCBI taxonomy): Eukaryota > Metazoa > Chordata > Testudines > Pelomedusidae > Pelusios > Pelusios castaneus. The sequence goes on from ML686102.1 coordinate 688,111, forward strand.
TTCTCTTGAGGTTTTATAGTTCGCCTCTTTAATAGTTTTTCTTAATGCTTAGAAAAATCTCTTTTCCAATTTTTTGGCTGGCCATTACCAGCATTTTTAAGAGTTGAAAACGGATTATCATGAGATGAGGTGGAACTAGTGGCAGGAAAACAGTACAAGCATGTGCGGTCCCAATTTCCTCACATACTCTGCACCTCAGACTCACTTCAGCCTCTTGGTTATTTCAGTCCTCTTGATCAAGTGGTTTATCGTAGCACACCCCAGAATGATTTGGAGTTACCCTTTTCAGAAGGGCAGCCTTCATTTTGGAAGAGTAAGTTGCACCTGTATTCCTGGAGTTTAGGTGTAGCATATCATATAATTGAGCTGCGGTAGTGAGAACAGAGTGAGTGATTAGGTGGAAGAGGGCTGTTCGTTGGACCAGGATGAGTTGAAGAACTCTTCTGATACCACGTGCATTTGCAGCAGAACACTCATTTGAATCTATCTTTCCTCACTTCTTACCGAACCTGTCCGAGTCAGCTGATTTGGGATTCAAGTGGTCCAGGAACTTAGAGATTACAGTTAAGTTCCTAAGCCAGTAACTGCTGTTCAGTGAGGGATACCACCACTGTGCATCCTGTTTTGGATCCACTGATTAAGAAGGCATGGCAGATGCCTCACACAGCTTCCTTGTCTTAAGGTAGTTGTGTATTCTTGCCAAAGACACCACTTAAACTTTTACCGGCTTCCCCATGAGAGGCTGATGGTGAGATGGTCATATCTAGAGAAAAGACATGTCACATGTATGGTTCTGTACCCCAGGAACCTGAGTTGCTTCTGCTTCTCTGATGATACCATCTTGAAGGAATCTCACTCCACTCAACTCGTACCAGAATTCACTGCCCTCAGATCGATCTCCCTGGTCAACTGATCGGGTCTGTGAAGACCTGCTCAGCCGATCAGGAAGCCGATGCTGGAAGACAACCCCTGCAGAAACACTAGCGCTGAATCAGAGGGAAGGGGTTTCCCTCCTGCTTAGGCTACTGAAGACAGCATGGTAAGTAGAAGGTAGGCAATTAGAGGGAGATACACAAGGTATTTTAAGTGCCGTGAGTATCTCCCTTCAATTGCCACCAAAATTGCATGGCAGTATAGACCATGTATGTATGTATGAGGCCTTCTTTTATCTTCTCTTGATCTTCAGCCTTGTATGATGTCATGTAAGCCATGCATTGCCAAAAATTAATTTGTATTTGTAATGTCACATGTATTTTTCTGCCTGGCATAATCTGGAAATCACTCTATTTTAATGTGGCTACTTCTTTTACTACATGGTTCTGTGATGAGTACTTCTCAGTGACGTGATGGTACTGCTGATCTCTTTTAGAATTCCACTTTGACCTTACAGCTTAATTGTAGTCTCTCTCAAACATTCCCTTTGTAATGCCCAACTTTGTTTTTAAAGCCATCCTCTTCGTTCACCTCTTAAAAATGTTCTAGGTCTTTCTTGACTTCAGGCTTTCCCTGTTTTTTTTGTTTGTTTTTAATCAATTAAATTAGGAGAAGCCACTTTTATCAGAAGCAGCCAGGAGAAAGGAGAAAGACCTTGTATCAAAAGAAATAGAGAAGTTTCGTGCATCTATACAGACACTGTGTCGGAGCGCACTTCCTCTTGGGAAAATCATGGACTACATTCAGGAGGACATGGACTCCATGAAGAATGAACTGCAAATGTGGCAGCATGAGAACAAAGAGCATGCAGAGGCTCTCCAGAAGGAACAAAGGTAAGGATAGCTAAAGAAGAAAATGTCCTCAGGATAAACTTGATGTGCTATCTCTACAGTTCTGCCGGCAGATCTGAATTACCTTTAAAAAAAAAAGTGTATGCATTCTATCAAGATTCTGGTGTAACACAGGTTTTAAAGTTTTCTCAGCTCTTATATTATAATATTATATGATTATATTATATTATTTAATATTATTATACATTATGATAATAAATGATGTTAAAAGAGTTTCATAGGAGATTTTTAAAAAAAATTAAGAGAACGTTATAAAGGAACAGACAGTCATAGGGTTAAATATAGAGAGTGGCTGATCATCCAGGTTCAGAGTACAGGTCATTGAGAAGGATTGTATTACAACATGAATTGCAAGTACAACCTACATGATTTGCAGTATCCTGGATAGAGGAAGTCAAAAGACCAGAGGTTTGAAGTAACAGAGTTTAGAAACTCATGAACATCACTTTTATAGAAGTTGCAGAGGGTATATGAGATGTGGTGGAATGGAAGCATTTATGTTAGGAAAAGTCGATTTTTCCAGATTGTGTCAGTACAATGGCATGAAGAATCCGTTAGTAAACATATTTATTAACGGACTGTCCGTGCCATACAACTGACACAATCTGGGAAAACCCACTTTTGTTTATGAGGAGGGTACTAAGGTACCTTGGAAAATCTTCAGTATTTCAAAAGTCTTTCCAAGAGCCTGCATTGCAAAATATGTAATGTAAGCAAATGTTATGTAGTGTAAATTTAATGTTCTTTGGGGTTAAAAAGTCTATAAAGCAGTTACTTTGATGAGTACTTGATGACCGTGTCCATGATAAAACTGCAGAGAGTTTCAGTTCTAAAACCCAAACACACTAATCCTCACTTGTTTGTTTGAGCTTGAAACCTCAACACTACATTAAAACTGGATTTATTTTTTTTCACTTAATAATTATTTGTGGTGCGAAAGGTTTTAAGTGGAGTGAAACTTCTAAATACACAGAATAATTTAATAGAAAATATAACCTTAACATAGTTAAAAAAAAAAAAAAAGTTGGGGAGGCAGGAGAGTTAAATTATGCTTAAAATTAACTAAAGCAAATTATGATAATCCAGGGTTAAGGAAGCTGAAATGGTCTGCCTTCAGTGACACTCCATTAAGTGTATTCCTGTGTTAGAATCATAGAAATGTAGGGCTAGAAGGAGCCTCTGGAGGTCAGGTAGTTCAGACCCTGCACTGAGGCAGCAACAAGTAAACCTAGACCATGTCTAACAGGTGTTTGTCCAACCTGTTCTTAAAAATCTCTAGTGACTGGGGATTCCACAGCCTCCTTTAGACGCCTACTCCAGAGCCTTACTACCCTTGTATTTTGAAAGTTTTTCTCTAATCTAAATCTCTTGCATCCAATTAATCCCATTACTTCTTGTCCTTGAAATGGTTCAAGTCAAGTACCAGGTATGCATCTTCCTGTTATCACCATAAACCTGGATAGCTGGAGACTATTCAGAATGGGGGGGGGGGGGGGGAGAATCAAATCATTGTCTTAGGTTTCCTAATGAAGCCCTGATACCTAAGGTATGTGGGGAAGGAGGACACCAGGAGAAAATGCAAGGAGGAAGATGCAACAGGAGAGATAATAGACAGGGGAAAGTAGGGCAATTGGCCCGGTATTTTAGGTGCCGTACACAAATGCAAGGAGCATGGGAAACAAGCAGGAACAATTGGTAGTACTGGCACAGACAAGGAACTAGATTATAATTGGAATAACAGAGACATGGTGGGATAGTTTGCATGACTGGAGCACTGCCATGGATGGGTATAAATTGTTCAGGAAGGACAAGCAGGGAAGAAAAGCTGGAGGAGTAGCACTAGATGTAAAAGAGCTGTATGACAGCTTGGAGCTCAGCTATGAAAGTGGAAACAAGCTGGTTGAAAGTCTGTGGGTGAAGTTTAGAGGAGAGTGTAACAAGGGGGATGTTGTGGTGGGTGTCTGCTATAGACCACCAGACCAGAAAGAGGAGGTGGATGAGGCATTCTATAGACAATTAGCAGAAGTTTCCAGGTCACAGGCCCTGGTTCTCATTGGGGAACTTCAATTATTCTAAAGGGGTAGCCGTGTTAGTCTATTGTAGAAAGACAACAGAGTCCTGTGGCACTTTTAAAGACTAACAGATTTATTAATCGCATGAGCTTTC
>ML686102.1:692160-718851 GCA_007922175.1 Pelusios castaneus
GATTAATAAATCTGTTAGTCTTTAAAAGTGCCACAGGACTCTGTCTTCAATTATTCTGACATCTGTTGGGAGGGCAATACAGCAGTGCATAGGCAATCCAGGAAGTTTTTGGAGAGTGTTGAGGACAACTTCCTAGTACAAATGCTGGAGGAACCAACTAGGGGCCTTACACCTCTCGATCTGTTGCTCACAAACAGAGAAGAATTGATCGGGGAAGTAGAAGTGAATGGCAACCTGGGCAGCAGTGACCATGAGATCGTAGAATTCAGGATTCTGATCAAAGGAAGAAAGGAAAGAAGCAGAACACACACCGTGGACTTCAGAAAAGCAGAATTTGGCTCCCTCAGGAAACGGATGGGCAGGATCCCTTGGGAGGCTGATCTGAAGGGGAAAAGCATCCAAGAGAGCTGGCTGTATTTTAAAGAAACCCTGCTAAGGGCACAGAAGATACCATTCCGATGTGCAGAAAGAACAGCAAATGTGGAAGGTGCCCAGTGTGGCTCAGCAGAGAACTCTGCGTTGAGTTGAAACATAAAAGGGAAGCTTACAAGAAGTGGAAGCTTAGACAGATGACTAGGGAGGCATATAAAGATATTGCTCGGGACTGCAGGGATAAAATCAGGAAGGGCAAAGGGCAATTGGAGTTGCAGCTAGCAAGGGATGTGAATGATAACAGGAAGGGGTTCTACAAGGCCAAAAGAAATCTGATGAGGTTCAACAAGGACAAGTGCAAAGTCCTGCACTTAGGACAGAAAAATCCCATAAACTGCTACGGGCTGGGGACTGATCGGCTAAGTAGCAGCACTGTAGAAAAGGACCTGGGGGTTATGTTGGTTGGGAAGCTGGATATGAGCCAACAGTGTGCTCTTGTTGCCGAAAAGGCCAATGGCATATTGGGCTGCATCAGTAGGAGTGTTGCCAGCAGATCTAGGGATGTGATAATTCCCCTCTATTCGGCACTGGTGAGGCCACATATGGACTACTGTGTCCAGTTTTGGGCTCCCCACTACAGAAAGGATGTTGACAATTTAGAAAGAGTCCAGTGGAGGGCAACGAAAATGATTAGAGGTCTGGGGCACATGACGTACGAGGAGAGACTGAAGGAACTAGGCTTATTTAATCTGCAGAAGAGAAGACTGAGGGGGGATTTCATAGCAACTTTCAACTACTTGAAGGGGTGCTCCGAAGAGGAGAGAGCTAGGCTGTTCTCGGTAGTAACAGAGGTCAGAACAAGGAGCAATGGTTTCAAGCTGCAGCTGGGGAGGTCGAGGTTGATTATTAAAAAAGACTTTCTCACTAGGAGGGTGGTGAAGTATTGAAATTCGTTACCTAGGGAGGGGGTGGAATCTCCGTCTTTGGAGATATTTACGGTCTGGTTGGACAATACCTTGGTTGGGTTGATTTAGTGGGAGTGGTCCTGCTTTTAGCAGGAGGTTGGACTAGATGATCTCATGAGGTCCCTTCCAACCCTACGATTCTATGATTTTAAACACCTGTGCTTTCACTGTTTTATCTACAGCAACTGCCTTCAGGACATGCATGGCATTTCACATGGCAATATATATGTGGCCTAAGTGGAAGGTTTGACTTTAGGAAGTTGAAATGCAAGAAGCCCAATCACACTCGGTAGCAGAGGCTTAAGACTCTACATTTCTTACATCTGGCGTATATGTGGAGCGATTAGGATGGGAATAAGCTAGGGATTTGGTTTGTATGTGAAGTATAATGTTGTTAGTATCTTGCATTTATACAGCGCCTTCTATCCAACAATCTCAATGCATTTTTCAATATCACATAATTCTCCCATGAAAAGTAAGGAAATGGTGTTACCTATATTTTATGGAGCGAGACACTGAGTTACAGAGGTTAAGTAACTCACCCAAATTTACAAAAAACATCAGATAGAGCTTCAGTGGGACTCAGTTCTAAGGACTCTCTTAGTCTGTATTTAGTTAGTGGAAGAACGAGAATGAGAAACTGAGTTAGAGAGGTTAAGTGACTCACCCAAATTAACAAAGAATGTCAGACAGAGCTAACAATGGAACTCGGCTCTCAGGACTCTCTGGCTATGTCTACACTTGTAATTTTAAGTCAACTTTAACTAAGTTGACTTAAAGTCGACTTAGTTAAGTTGACTTAGTGAGTCTCCCTGGGCCCATTGTACCTGGGAGCCTCTACAACCATTGTCTCCTTAATGTTAAGGAAGCTCCCAGGTACAATGGGCCCAGGGAGAAACCTGATGAGCCATTAAGGACACAATGGTTGTAGACAGCCTGTCTTGGGTGTTTCCCCAGAATCACACAAGTTAAAGTATAGATATAACAACCATATTCCTAGCTTCTAATACAAATACAATTCCTATACATGAACTATATAATCATTCCCAGCAAATTACTACCTTTCTATTGATACCAAACATGACATAGTTCCTATGGATTATAGAATTTATGAGATATTAATAGACAATAATATCATAAATGGTTCCCTAAATCTGGACAGTGTCACAAAGGGCTCTGCCCTGCCCTTTGGGGGGGCATGCCAGGTTCCCCCTGTGCCCCCCCAGCAGGGAAGGCATTGGTGTAGTCCTGGGGTAGCCATAAGTCAACTTAGGGCTACCCCACGTCTACACTGGCTTACTTTAAGTCGAATTAAGCCTTAAGTCGAATTAAATCTAGGTTTAATAAAGTCGACTTAATTTTCATTAAGTAGTGTAGACGCAGGGTAAATTAAGTTGACTTAAGCAAGCTTAAGTCGACTTAATTTACAAGTGTAGATGCAGTCTCTAAGTCTGTGCTTCGTTAGTTGAAGAACATTGCTCATGCCACACAACTCATCTACCATCATTCTGGTCTCACAGGACAATAGGACACGCCTAGATAGCTTCTTCTATGCCTCTTAACTTCCCAGGTAAATTAAACTCTGGACAAGGCTATGCCTTTTACATTTTAAACATTTTACATTTTAATAAATTTAAAATTAAATTTGAAAATGTCTACCTATGTTAAGGACTAAACTTCTTATCATCCATTAAAGTCACTTAAATTAAATTAAAAAATACTAAGTAATGCATGTTTTCAGGTAAATTTTAAAGAAAGTTCCACCAGTTTAGTGATTTGAGTTACTGGCTAAGCATCTGGAACCAAAGTTTATTTAAGTGCTAAACCAGCTTTTGACAGCAGTAGCCTCTTCTGCAGGTGAAGAGAGATTATTTTCTTCATTTCAGTTTATTCAGCTAGCTCAGTTCAGTGACTGGTTCTTTCAAAGCTCAGAAACCAATTGGGCATTGAAAAAGTAGGAAAGCTTGTTTTCCTCTCCAAATCTATGAATAAAGATTAGGTGAGAGAGGATGAAATCTGCTAGTTCAAAAATCCTGAAGGACTTGATGACTAGAGACAATCAGCTCACTTCACTAACGGCAGATAATACTGTCTTTGTTTAATAAACCCCAATTCATTTTAAATGCAAAACATGATCTGATAAACTTTTTGATAAACATTTTTCTTCTTTATCTAGCACATGTAAAGTAACTTTACATACATACATACACACACAGAGTTTTCAAACATTTTAATTGAATTTGAATTTCCATCCTAATACAGCTTCACACAATTCACAAGTAAAACATTAATCGTGTAATAAATAAGAAATACATCATTGCCCATTTTCTAACATAATTATAAAAATTAGGAATTTAAATAAATGTAAGTTAAGCTATATAATTGCTTAAATATAATAGAGCATACCCTCCTGGTTAACAAAAAGAAGCACCAAATTTAGTGTAAAGGTTATATTTATTGGTAAATCAACATATTGTAATGGATGCCAGCTAATAAAAATCAATCTTTTTCTTTAGGAAAATAAATAATGCAAAACACAATTAAAATTGAAGGTTTAAATCAAGGTTTTCTGCTTGCTGATTTAAATCAGGATTAAAATTGTGACTGAAATTGTTTGTGTCTAAATCAATCTATCATTCTGGCTTCAACCTTAACAATGGAGAGACTAACATCTCTTCCTAATAGCCATTCAGTTCTCAACAAAAGAAGAAAGAAAAAAAAATCTAAAACTCAGCAATAGTACATTCTGTATCAGATTCATTGTGAAATCCTATTAAGCTCATCATAACTTTATGGCAATTCACATCTTTCAGGAAAAATGTACTCAGTTCTAGACATGAAGACGACAGTGTTTCCCATATGTAGTATAACTTGGGCGCACAGTGTTGTTTTCTTCACTTCTGTGGAAGACAATTAATGGATCCCATTGGGGAAATCCAAGTGCAATTTTCATTGATAAGTTTTTTTGTGATTTGTGGAAGGAAGGAGAATTGAAAGGTTATGAAATATAGACGTCTAAATGACGACTCCTGTGAGTGCGTGTGTAATTCTGATCTGCTACAGGGTACTTTGGTCCAGCACTTTCTTAGCTGTAGGACCTGACAGGTAAGCATTTAGGAAGGGTGCATACTGGTTTTAAAGTAAACATCCAAATTCATGTTTTAAAAAACCCACACACTTATTCATGAGTTGGTTTATTAACATAGGAGTCCCTTTTCCATGTGTGATCCCTGCAGTGGTTTGCAGTTAATAGCTTAAAATTCTTTGAGACTTATGGAAGCATGTTCCCACTTACGGTATGTGTGACCTGGTGCTGCTGAACTTCAGGAGCCTTCTTAGGAAATGAATCTGGAGCTGTGCAAGTGATCCCTTCTAGTTATAAAGGGGCCGTGAGGTCCCCAACTGCCTGAGTTCTTTACACACAGTTAGAGACACCAAAGGGCTATGGTTGGTTTAGGACTCCTAGATTGGTGCCTGGTGTATTGGAACCATTATATCTCAGGCCCACACCAGGAGGCAGAGATAGCTGCAGCCTTTTCTTATGTTCCAGGACTCCTGATCTATCTTTAGGTGGCTCTACCAGTGTCTTCAGTTTCAAAGAGGCTCATGCTGGGGAGCTGGCACTGGTAGTTTCAAGAAAGCAATTACCACCCCTTTGGCACAGGAAGTTTGTTAGAGGGAGGAGCTGCTTAGGTTATTTACAGTTCTCCTTGTCATTGAGTTATGTGTAAAAGTCTCTTACTCGCTTGTCTGAGCCTCTGGTATAGCTCCAACCGCCCCATCTCCTTGTCTGTGTGAACCTGCTCCTGCCTTGAGAAGTTCACGGTGTGGGGTGTGACCTTTGTATTGTGGTAGTGTCTAGGAACCCCAGTCGAGGATCAGAGCTACATTGCGCCAGGCACCATACAGACAAACGACACACAATCCTTATCCGGAGTTTACATGTCCAACAGGGTACAAGAGGTGGACAAAATAGACAAACAGAGTAGGATGGCCTGGGAGGATGAAATAACCATGCAATAAACAAAGTTTAGCAGGAGAGCAGTTTTAGCAATGAGATCACCACTTGCCAGTGAATTGTGCGGTAAAACATTAGGGTAGCTCTTCAACAACATATTTCTCTTTCCAAGTTTATTTTCCCTCCACGTGTCTTACTAATTCTATCTGTTTCAGGAAGGGAGCATATGATTTTAAAATTCTTTGTGAATTCCAAGTATTTCAGGTCCTGTCTCAGATACATGAGTTATGCAAAGCTGTGTAACATTTCCCAAACATATGATGTGCTGCTTTCTTCTTCCAGCATCACAGACAGTGCGGTGGAACCCTTGAAAGCAGAACTGGCTGAGTTGGAACAGATGATTAAAGACCAACAAGACAAGATTTGTGCTGTAAAGGCTAACATTTTAAAGAAGGAAGAAAAAATCCAGAAGATGGTTCTTAGCATTAACTTATCTACGAGAAGGTGAAAAGAAGAATGAAGTGTGTGGCCAACTTACATTCCTACCAAATAAAAACAGAAAAGAGAAAAGAATGAAGATAAACTATTTACAAATAAAGCTCCTAAGAAAAATGGCCTATAAAATTTCCAAATAGTTTATACACTTTCCATTGAATTTACTTGTGAGGTTGGTAATAGCTGTGTAAAATTACATTAGTTCAGATATCTCCTAGAGCTTTTAAAGTGTCTCTCTTAAGTGTCTTTAGACATAGGCTGCTCTGATCTGGTTGTTTGCTATTTATAACCCACTTATCTTCTCTTACCCCTTTTTATAATTCTCTGCTGCTCAAGTTAGTCCTTTTTTTGGTTACTTATGGGCAAAAATGCATTATCCCGATGTCCTGAAAAATGGCATTAAGTATCTTTTTTGCAGAAAGTTCTGAAATCCCTATAGATCAGAATAGTCTGAAATACCTTCCGTGATTTCCAAATCCTGAAAAGAAATCTGTAAAAAAACTTTTACAGGTCCAGAAATAGAGCCTTGTTTATCATACAGTTCCTTAGATCATCACAAGGTGATGTCATATTTCCGCAGCAATCACAGAATTTTATTAGGAGGCCTATAAAATTTAGTAGACGAATCACTATGAAAGGGATCTAAAGTATTTTATCTGCACAGGTGTTAATTCCATTTTTATTGCACACATTCATGTGAGAAGGATTCACTGAAGAGCCCATTTCCTCCAAAATGCACATTCATGTAAGTTTTTAGTACATGGATAATTCCAGTGATTTTAGTTAACCACTGACATGTTTTCCTACTGACCTCTCTAGTGTACAGTGTGCAAGGGTCCAGCTGTACATGTGCAGGAATTTGAAAAGCATATTCAAACATGGCACAAATGAGAGCCCTGCAGCCTGACTGGGATCAAACTACAAGTGTCAGGTCCGGGTCGGGTGGGAAAACAACGGTTCTCCTCTGCCCCTCCTGCCCACGGGGTTGTTGTCATGTTGGCTGCAGCCAGTCATTGCCACCTTGCTGTGCTGGGTGTGCTTGCATCCAGCCCTCTCACTCCACTACATGTACCATGTGCAACAGCTGGGTCAGCCGAGAGCAGAGCATAGCGTCAGTGTGCAGGGGGTGGCAGGGGCAACTCAGGTTCGGGGGGAAGGGGTGGAATGGAGTCAGCTTTGAAAACGAATCAACCCTCGTGGAATTGGGTTCTGTTTCAAGCCTAAAACTTAGGCCTGAGCGGACCTCTAGTTCAAATGCAGTAAGCTAAACTTAATGTGAAACAGAAAGAATTCTAGTTTTCTACGAAGTCTGCGCCATTCTTTCTAGGTTTTATAATGTGTACAAGTATCTCTTCTGTTCTGTTTTTAAATTGCATGTTAATTAGAAAACATGGGTCTATTTGTTAGCAAATCTGCGTTGTGTGACATCTTGACCTTCTTTTCAGACACATTTTTCAAAAGCTACAGAATGTAACATTTTAGATGCTCTATGTAGGGGAGAAGAATGGATGAATTTTCATTTTCAACCTTGATCTGTCATTGTTAGGAATTTTAAAGAAGCATTGGGCACTTAAAAATGGTTCAGTTCAGCATTTCAGTTAGCTCTGGACTAGACAATAGCTGAATTCAACAATCTAAATTGTCCGTAGAACAATGTTTAAACCATGTGAATGTGTACTTGCTGGCTTTAAGTTACTGATATATTCATTTTTCCTAGATAGGTTCCTCACTAATGAAAGTTTTGAGGCGAAATCTTAAGAGTTCTGTTTCTGAACAGAATATTCACTCTTTAAGAAGTATTACAAATAATCACTTTTAATTTGTTTCTGTGTGGTATAAGCAAAATAATCCCTTTGAGTAAGATGTCATGTTTCTTTTCCTGTAAAAGCTCTATGAAAAAACTATCAAGACCTTAGATACATTGGAATTAAGGCCCTTCTTTGTAATGGGTCAAAAATGTTAAGCCAAAAAATTAGGTACAAGTCTTTGTTTATGCTAAAACTAAGCCACCTGTGTTGATTGGCACCTGGAAATGAATGTCTTAATTATACACTCGCAACATGATACACCATCAGAAGTTTCGTCCATCTTCAGGATTGTATGCAAGTCTTGCATAAATCTGTAAATGCAACTAGGTTCGTTTGTGTTGAAAAGTGTAACAAATACACTGTTTGAGTAAAAATTTGTACAAAGTAGAATATCAAATTGTATCATAAAATTATTTTTCTTTTATATAAAAATCATTAAAAATGATCACCTATTTTTTTTTATGAAATGGTCGTTTGGATTACAAAGGTCCCATCTGAAATACTAGTTGAATTGCCTTTTGGAAATGTAAGTGACTGGAAATTTTTAAATCCACTTGTTCAGGAAAAGTCATGTGATAACACCACTTCCAGGCTGAGTTTCCGACAAGTTGTCTCATGGTACGTCCACGCTACAGTGGTGTAACTGCAGAATATATAAACGTACTCAAGCTCTCTTTGATTTAGGCAATTTGAAAAACAGAAGTGAAACTGCAGTAGTGTGGGCTATACTGACCTGCCTAGGGCCCTGTGTATCTACTGGAACTTCTAGTCCATGTTGTTGTCTTCATTGTTGTTGTTTGAGCTAGGTAGACCAAGAGTTAGCATGGATCTGGCTCTACATGCTAAAATTAATGAGGTTTGAGTGCATTAATATGAGAAATAGGAACATATTAATTACAATTATATTTTTAAGTAGCTGGTGGGTCTGGTGGGCTAGTGACATTTGTGCCATACAGGCGTCTGAGTTTGGGACTGAAACTTCTGGAGGTGGGACTGCTGTTTCCTTAACCCTAGGAGAAATAGGACGACACATGCCCTAGCCCAGGTAGCAAAACAACTCCATCCAAGCCTCCATCATCCAAATGACAGGATGCAGTGATGTGGGAGTAATGGAGAGGAAATGGATGCATTCTGAAGGTATAGAAGAGTGTTAGACTTTTTTTTACAACACATGGCCCAAATGCTCTGCTTTTGAGTTATTGTTAACACACAAGTTGATAAAGCCTGATTCACCATTGGAATGAGTCCAGAAATGAAAAAATACTTAGTGTAAAACTGTGACTAAAACTCCTGTGTGTTAATATTTATGCAAAGGAAGATAGGCGATTATTTATGTTGTCTTGCATGTAAGAGTTCTGGAATGGCCTGCAGACCATACTGATGGGTCAGAGTCCCTGGAAAGAACTCCCTAAGTTCTGAACTGGTGGCGCAACCTGAGGGCATTGTGCCACTTTTATTGAGGTACTAGCAAGTTTACATGACTGTCAGTGAGTAGGTTCCTTTCAGACCACTGTGGAGCTCTTCAGTACATTTTATTAACCTCGCATTCTATCAGTTTTCTACCTTAGAAGAGTTAAAATTTGGGGGAGAGTCTATATTGAGCCACAGGCTGATGAGGGAGCTGAACATCACTGCGCTTAGGCTGTCAAGTCTTAGCTCTCTACCTCCTCTTAAATCTCTTGGGTCAGTCAGTCACCAAGCCTGAGATTCTGGAGCCAGTGCTGCCTTCAAGTGTGAAATCCATGGCTCTAGAGTAGAGGGGGACTGCACAGAGTCAGTCCCGTTAGCAGTATCTCTGGCACCTGTTTTGTATGGAGATGTGGCAAAGTCTGTGGCAGCTTCCACCCTGAGTAATGATACAGCACTGTGCAATGCTTGCAGGTGGAGAGGAGAGATGAGGATGGCTTCTCTGAGGCCAAGCACATAGCCCTGAGGAAGACAATGAAGACGTTAACTCCATACAGGAGGATCTCATCCATGTCCAAATCATGGAGCATCTGAACTTTCTCTGATGCCTGAACAGGAAAACCCACAAGGGGTGTGGTTCATCATACCTGGAACGGGCCCTTCCTACAGATTGTTCCTGTTCCCCTACATTCTCCTGTTGGCTGGTTGTGAGCACAGTCCTACAATGCTGGATGCTTTGAGCAAGGTTGACAGAAAATATTTTACCAACCCCACAGAAGTTTGTGGTGGACGCGATGGTTACTTGAGCTGAAATAGCAGAATCACAGGCTGGAGCTGCAGTACCATGGTTTCAATCTGTAGGTGTTATACAGCTCTCACTAATTCCTGAGGCTACAGAGCCCATGAAAGAAAGGACCATCAGGCTTGTAGTGGTTGGTCCTAGGTTGTCAACTTTGCCATTAAGTATCAGTGTGAGGTTTGTTTCAGTGGTGGAGTGGAGACTATTATGTGTGACCTTGAAAGGTTGTGGGCTTGGCAGGATGTTACAGGGCATCATCTGCTGTGTAGTAAGCAAATCGGACCAACCTTCCACTAGGGCAAATAGGCATTGTTCCATTGGCTTCGCTGATGTAACTAGACGTTGCTCTCCTGGAACAATGCCATTTTACAGCAACTGAGGATCTGCCCGATTCAGAACTTGAATGCTTTCCAAGGGAACCATGGGTGAATGGAGTCTGTGCCTTCCATTGCAACAGGCTTGGAGCTTGCAGGGCGTGCCAGTGGTGCTGAGCTTGCAAGTGATCTTTTCTCACAACCATATTTGTTGCAAATATTTGTTTTCCTGGTAGGTCAACTTTTAAATTCAGTCCTTTTAAACCAGCACAGTTGTGTTGCAGGGTGATGGTTCTGTCCGTAGAAGATGTCCATGTACATAAAAGGGAATAAACACTTCCAAGATGGAACTTTAACTGTTCCTAAACTACTCCAACTTGTGACAATCCCTTTGCAGATCTTCCACTACCACAATCTCCTGCTTTGCCTTAACAGGACCTATTCCAAAGCAGTTAATCCTTCAAATAGGAAGGAGAGTTCAGCAGCTGATGTATTAGCCTTGAGTTGGGTAGTCCCAGCTTGAATTCCTGACTTTCCCACAGACTTCCTAGATGACTTCGGATAGGTCCCCTAGGGTCTGTCTTTGTGTTTTGCAGGGAATGGCGGACTTCCTAACCCTGTTCCTATCACCTGTCTGCGGACTCAGGAAGTGAACATTGCATTCACCTATATGGGGGCTCTTCTTATTTATTTTAAATTCAAGCTTAAATTCTGGAGCACAACAGTGTGCAATCAACAGCAATGGGCCTACTGCAAAGTAGGGTTACATGGGGTGCTGCAGGGGCACCCTCTGTATATACTACTGCAAAGCAGGGTTACACGGGGCGCTGGAGGGGCACCCTCTGTATATACTACTGCAAAGCAGGGTTACACGGGGTGCTGCAGGGGCACCCTCTGTATATACTACTGCAAAGCAGGGTTACATGGGGCACTGCAGGGGCCACCCTCTGTATATACTATGCCTTTACTTTCAGGGGCTGGGCTTTGTGACGATCACTGATGCTTTTGAGTCAGTGATGATGGCGGAAGACCATGTGGAAATGTCAGCTTGTGCAGAACACAGTTGCTGCTTGCTGAGTAAGGGGGATTCAGAGGAGGGGAGAATATTAGACCTACAGTTTATGTTCCAGTTTGGCTTTCAATTGGCTTTTAGGTGCAATCTGGGGACCTTGAGAAAGACTTTCTTTTTGTGGGGCTATCTCCTTGCGGCAAATCTCCTTGTAATGTAGAACTTTGAATGATGGTGGATGCCAGCAATTACTTTAAAGATGTGGTATAATTGCAGAACTGGATTTTACCTATTGTAGACAGAAGATGTCAAAAATATGAAGGTTTTGATTTTTAAAGGGGCCTGTGGGAACTAGGTGCCCAAACCCCAATGAGTGAGATTTTCAAAAGTGTCTATATCATTTAGGATCCTAAATTTAAATGAAAGGTATTTGGGCTCCTAAAGCCTGTTTAAAGTCAATGCGATTTAGGCTTCTAAAGTACTTAGACACACATTTTGCCTGACTGTCAAGGACGTTAGGCACCTTCCTGCTCTTGCCTCTCCCTAGTCTCCTAGGCACCATTGATAATCTCAGCCTAATTCACCATCATTTATTCCAAACCCTCTGAAAAACTGATCCATCTTCTTTAAGTCAGTGGGAGTCTTCCTGTGAATGTCTATGGTGTTTGGATGAAGTCCTTGTGAACCCTACCTAATTAAAGAAGGACTAGCAGGATTGGAAAGTTCTTCCCTATTTTCTCTGGCTGCCAGCGAGCTATGTGCATAGATCAAAGTTATTTAGGTATGATGCTGCCACGTGCCAGTTTCAGAAATGCCTTCTGCCATATTGTGCCAGAAAATATTAAGGAACAATTCTTTCCCTCTCCAGTGCAAAAAGTAATTAAAAATAAATTAAAATTATAGTTTAATTTAAAGTGATGAAAAAAACCCTGATGGCTGCCCCTCTGGAATTGACCTTGACAACCACAGAAGAAAAATGCTTTAAAAAGCCCCAAAAAACCAGATTTATGACTTGCGAGGTAAAGGCTGTATGGGTTAGAATTCTTTTAGGCCGGGCTCTGGTCCACAGATTTAACATTTTTTGTGGCTGGGTCTGGGTTTGACATTGATTTTGTTGGCTCCTTCAGCAGCAACTTTGTATGCTCAGGTGCTTGCTTTTATAGTCCAGTTATCCACTCATTTATGAAGAAATATGAAATATACAGAAAATTCTGTGGTTTGGAAATATAGGCAGTGTACCCCAAGGTGAGGGGTTCCCTGACTCTTTCCCATTCTGTTGTTTGTTTGGATTGCAGTTGCATGTATGGGTACCAATCAAGGATTAGTGTTAATTGCATGGGCACCCAGAAAAGGAACTCTTCCTGTCCCAGCCCACTTATGGTCCAGGTTGTGACCAATAAATGGATGAACCAGTCATTGATCATAGGACAAGTGCTAGGCAAGCAAGGAAGATCTTTGTCGAGTGATGTCCCTGTGCGTGCTCCACTTGTGGTATCACGTCCCACAGTGTCCTTGATGGGAGCACCCACAGGGACACATCTTGAATAAGTCCAGTTACTGCACACAGAATTGACAGCTCGTCTGGATTTGTCTAGCTTTAACTTCAAGCTATTGGATCGTGTTTGATCTTTCTCTGCTTGACTGAAAATGCCATTATAAAATACTGGTTCCCCACGTAGATACTTACAGACTGGACTCAAGTCACCCCTTGCCCTTCTCTTTGTTAAGCTAACTAGAAGGAGCTCTTTGCGTCTATCACTGTAAATCATGTTTTCTAGTCTGATAATCATTCTTGTGCTTCTTTGAACTCTTCTCAGTGTCATTCCTGAATTGTGAGACCAGAACTGGATGTAGGATTCCAGCAGCAGTTACACTAGAGCCAAAGATGGATGTAAAATAACCTCTCTGCTCCCACTCAAGTTTACCCAGATATGACATCTTCCTCAAGGAGCTTGAAAAATAGTCCCAACATCATAAACTCTGGAGGATCGAGACTATCATTTGTGTTTGTGCAGCACCTGGCACAATCAGGGGTGTTACTGTCTCGGAAATTGGTTCTGGGCCCTTCCCTGGGGTCCGATCCAGGGCCTGATCCCAGACTCGGCTCTGTGGCCAGGGCCCAGATCGGGCTCCTGCTAGTGCTGGTCTGGCGTGGGCCAGGGTCTGTACTGCATTGGGCCGTCACTGTCGGCGGGGTCCTGGGTCCTTGGGCCAGGCCTTGTGCCAGATCATGTGGCTGCCAGGCCAGATCGCATGGCCCCCAGCAGCGGGGTCAGTGCTGGATTGGGCAGCTGCTGGCTGGGCCCCCAGTCAGGCGATCCCCAGTGGCCGGGGCCTGGGTCCCCATCTGGGTATCAGACCAGATTGCACGGCCCCCGGCAGCTGGGCCCCGGGTTCTCTGGCTGGAGCCATCACCCCACTGGGCAGCCCCTGGTGGCTGGGGCCCCAACCAGGGCCAGTGCTGGATCGCGCAGCCGCGCCCTGGATCCCCACCAGGACTCATGTGAATATCAATTTTGTATCATCTTACTGGTCAAAGAATGGCAGTTATACATTGACTCTGTGTATAGCTAGGGTGGGGGTCCCCTCCCAAGCTATAATGTAAGCAGGCTACTCTGCCGCCTCCACCTGCACTGCTCACTCCTCTCAACCCTTCCCACCCCACTCTTACACCAGTTCTTCTTGCCCCCTCTCTGCCTACTCCCCTGAGCCCTCCTGCCCACTACTTGTTGCTGTGGGGAGATGGAGCAAGGGCCTTGGAGGCAGAAGCCGAGCAGGAGCTTCTGGCTGTCCCAGCTGTTTGGGGGAGGTTTAGCCTCCTAGCCCTCTTATACTGACTGCCCATGCATACAGGGACAACTGTGGATCAGAAGACTCGCACACTGTGCATCATAAATGGTTGCAGAATAACAGAAGCTAACAGAATGCTTGAAACCATAAGATAAGGCACAGATAATAGTAGCACAATGCCCCTATATCAGGGATTGGCAACTCAAAAGATGAGAAGAGCTATTTAAAAAAATCCTTCAATAACCAAATGTTTTGAGAGTCACAATGGGTGTAACCTCCTGGTTGGGGGGTGGGGGATGGAGGGGAGAAGGAGGGAGCTGAGTTCTGGGTCAGGGTGCCTGCCATAGGATCCCACAGTAACGGGATGGGGTGGGGAGAAGAGGGGAGGCCCGGAGCCACAAGGGAGTAGCCAAAGAGCTGCATGCGGCTCTGGAGCCACAGGTTGTAGACCCCTGCCCGGTATAAATCCATGGTATGTCTTCCCCTTGAATACGGCATGCAGTTCTGGTCACCCCATCTCAAATAAGATACATGGGAACTGGAAAAGGTACGGAGAAGGGCACCAAGAATGATTAGGGGTATGAGCAGCTTCCCTCCGAGGAGAGATGAAAAGACGTGACTGAGGCGGAGGTTTGTAAAATCATGAGTGGCATAAAGAAGGTGAATAGGAAAGTGGCATAGCATGCAAGTCAGAGGATGTGATATCACTTTTCTTGGCACTGGTTAGGCCTCAGCTGGAATCTGTGTCCAATTTGATTCAAGACCCACCCTCAAGTCTCTGGTGACAACAAGAAAATCATTCCACTCACAGAAGTCTCAATGGTTTCAGCCCTTCTTGCCACATACCTAGGACCTGTCCAAAAAGAGGAGCAGGGATTACACATTCACCCTCTTCTGCAACTGCTGGTTCTTCCAGGCAAACTAGGTCTTCTAATGAGTCATTTTGACCTGCTGGTCCAGAGCAGTCTACCACTTTCCAGAATACCATGTTTCTCCTCCCCAATTTTTGCCTGTCCCACTTCCCAAGCACTTGTACCCCTATCACATGGATTTGAGACTCTTAAGTACAGTGGAAGTAGGATACACCATTCAATTTATTTCTATCCCCCTACCCCACTCCTCTTCAGGGACCGCTGTCATGTGAACATGCCATTTCTCCTCCTCAAAGGGGCCATACAGGAAGTTCCCATGTTGTTCTGAGAGAAGGGATTTTATTCCAGATACCTCCTAATTCCAAAAGCAAAGGGGGTGGGGGGAGGAAGGGCTCTCAGGCCTGTTTTAGATCTAAGGCAGCTAAACAAGTTCCTAACAAAACAATTCCAGATGGTTACTCTAGTGTCTTTTGTCTTTCATCCCTTCCTTAGATCCTGGGAACTGGTATGATGCTCTTGACTGAAAGGATGTTTATTTTCACAGACTCATTCACCAGAGCCACAGAAAGTTTCTCAGATTTGTGGTCAATGGATCCCATTCCCAATTCACTGTGCTGCCTTTCAACTGTCATCAGCCCCTTGTGTACTCACAAACCACATGACTGTAGAGGCTGCATTCCTGCAAAGGTTGGAAATCCACATGTTCCCCTATCTGGATGTTGTTTCGATAGTTCAAGGCTCAGGTCTTGTCCTTCCTGGACTGGTAGATAGAACCTACAGATGTTTGCGAGGGAGGTCCCTTTACCCCCACCACCACAGATATTCACTCTAGTCTCAGATGCATTGGATCCAGGTTGGGGCATTCATTTAGGTCCTTTTCAGATTCAGGGCTTCTGGTCTCCTCAGGAACTAAGTCTCCATGTAAATATTAGAGAGCCTTGGGCCCTCCATTTAGCTTGCGTGGTTCTCCCTGTATATCAAAGGGTGAACTCTGTTTGTGCTCAGAGACAACACAGTAGCCATGTTCCATGGAAACAAAGAAACGGGGGCCCGCCGTGCCAGAAGCCAAGCCTCCTTTGGAATTTCTGCATGGCCAGATCCATCAGCGTGAATGCTGCTTGCCTTCCAGAAGTTCAAAGTAGACCAGCTGAGCAGGTTATTTGGAGGTCAGCACAAGTAGCCTCATCACCCAGGTTTGTCTAGGTCCATTTTTGGGGTGTGGGGGAGACACGTAAAGTAGCAAACAAAAAATGTCAACTTCTTTGTTCAGCCCATTTTTTCTGACAGATGCTTTTTTCCTACCCTCTTCGAAAGGCCCAGTGTATGCTTTCCCACCAGTAATGCTCCTGCCCAAAATCTCTTCCAGTGTCAAGCAAGATTCTGCGCACTTGATCTGCCAGGACCACAGCCACCTCCTTCATCCCAGCCTTTAGGCCCTGCACCTGACAACATGGAGGCTTCGTCACTGGCTATCTAAGGGGGTACAGGAAAGCCTAAGGTGCTACAGGAAGGCTGCATAGGAAGGGTATAGGGCTGACTATCTCAGGAGGTACAGGAAGCTATCACAGCTTTCCACCATCTCATGGATAACTTTAATTTCAAACCCTAATTCCATCAGATTTCCAAAGGATTTGCTCAGATTATTCCCAAACGTTCACAGCCCAGTTCCACCATTCTATCCAACTTGATGGGTTTCCCCCTTTGAGCTGCTAGCGACTTGTTCTCTGTTGCGCCTGGCTATGATGGTGGCTTTCTTGGTTGTCTTGACCAGGAAAGCAGGGGCGCTGCAAGCTTTAGGATCTGAATCTCCCTATACAGTTTTCTTTAGGGAAGATTTTTCTTTGCCCTCACCCAAAATTCCTGTCTATACTGGTTTCTGATTTCCACATTAATCACACAATTTATTTACTGGCGCTCTTTCCAAAGCATCATTCAAATAAAGGGGAAGAAAAGTTCCCTACTCTAGATGTTAGAAAAACTTTGACTTTTGACCTGGATTGGATTAGGCCTTTGAAGTCTTTATCTCAGCTGTTCATTGCTGTTTCAGACAAACTAACAAGCTACACAGTAGTGTCCATCCAGAGGAGCTCTTAGATTTCCAGCTGCATCTATTTGTGCTACCAATCAGTGACGTTGCACTTCCAAGTAAAGTGGTAGACCACTCAACCAGACTGAAGGCAATTTCTGCAGCCTTTCTGGCTCATGTATCCATGCTGGACATTTATAGAGTTGCAACCTACTTGTTAGTGTGATGGCAGGGCTTACTGAACTCTTAAAATGCATAGCTGGAAGCCAGTCTTGCTTCCTTGTGTATTATCATTATGAAAATAGATATTGGATGTGAAGTTGATACAAAAGTACATAGTGTCTAGGTGTTATGGAATATTTGTAGGATTCTATATGTACTGATCGCACTTACAACCCCTATAGCCCATGGCGTAAAGTTACATTGAGTGTTTGTATTGTAAACCTCTGCCGTCTGTTCAATGTGAGATCTGAGGGACAGCTGGCCTGAGGTAAAGTGAGTGCTCCGTTGGGAGTAGGAATGGCCTGAGTATTTTCTGATCTTTGGAGTCAGTGACCATTTATCAAGAAGTCCAGCTTGCCTGGGGGCAAGATAAACTGGAGTGCCCAAGCAGACTGTCTGTGACTTTGCGGTAAGACTCTTACAGTGCTTCTGGAGTTAATGTTTGTTACTGGGTTGGCGAAATTTATCTTGTTATAGAACATGCCACCCATTTGGGGTATCTGTAGGGTGACCAGAAGTCCTGATTTTATAGGGTCAGTCTTATATAAGACTATATACTCAGTCCTGATATTTGGGGCTTTTTCTTAGGTGTCTATTAACCCCCAAGCCCTGTCCCGTTGGTGTCTGGCCTGTTCTTTTATTTTGGTTAGTTTGGTTTTTGTGACAGTTTGTCCTGACATTGGCACTCACAGTTGTGAATAACTCCAGACAGTGTGACAATCAGTCCATATGGTTGCCTCTCGCTGTGCCAATTTGGATGGGTGATCCTACAATCCCTGTTCAAGTAGACACTAAGACCACCTCCAGTTTATTGAGTCACCTAGAGTGGATGGAAATGGGCAAAAGAAGAAATAATGGTCACCTATCTTTCCCTAACTGTTGCTCTTTTAGATGTTCCAAAGGGGTAGCCATGTTAGTTTACTTTAGCAAAACAAACAAGGCACTTTGAGATGCGTTGCACATGTCCCTTCCATGATCCACCCTCCTATCCCTCTCTGTTGGAGTCTTTCCAGTAAGAACGAACTGGAGGCAGTGGGTGTGTCTATACTTATAAATTAAGTTGACTTAAGTAGGCTTAAGTCGACTTAATTTACTCCACGTCTACACTGGGCTTACCTTACTTCGACTTAAACTGCTCCTTAAGTCGAATTAAGGAAAAACTAGTTCGAATTAATAACACCTCCTTATAATTCAAACTAGTGTCTAAGTCGACTTTATTAAGTCGACTTAGCCAGTGTAGATGCCCTAAGTCGACCAAGTCAACTTAGGGCAGGGGGGACAAAGGAGCCCCACATGGCTCCCTGGCAGAAGAGAGCCACTGTGGCTCTCTTGTCCCCCTGGGGAGCCTCTGCTCCCTTCTCCCCAGACCCGTGGCTTCCCTGCCAGAGAAGCCGCGGTCCCAGGGAGAAGGGCTCTCCAGCTGGGGCTTCAGTGGGAGGGGATCCCCCACTGGAACCCTGGCTGGAAAGCCCGGGAGGCGGGCGGCTGGTCCCGGTGAGAGCCAGCTGGCGCACAGCTGGCTCTGCCGCGACAGAGAAGCAGCGGGCAGCTCTCCCGGCTCCCTTCTCTCCAGGACCCTCGCGGGTCCCGGCAAAAAGGAAGCCGGTGGCTCCCTTCTCTCCAGGACCCCTGCAGGTCCCAGCAAAAAGGGAGCCACTGCTTCCTTTTTGCCAGGATCCGCAGGGGTCCTGGAGAGAAGGGAGCCCCATGGTTCCTTCTTGCTGGGACCGCTCAGTCCTGGCTAGGAGGGAGCATGGGGCTCCCTTCGGCCAGGACCACTCGGGTCCCAGCTAGGAGGGAGCCCCGCGCTCCCTCCTAGCCGGGACCGCACTCTAGCTGCCAGGAAGCCTCTGGGGTCTCCCCACCAACTGGAACACCCATGCCGGCACAGCAGCGCTCCAGCTGCTGGGGAGACTCCGGAGGCTTCCCGGCAGCTGGAGCCCCGGCAATTGCCGGCATGGCGGTGCTCCAACTGGCGGGGAAACCCCAGAGGCTTCCTGGCAGCTGGAACGCCGACAATTGCCGGCACAGCTGCCCTCCAGCTCCTGAGAAGCCTCCGGGGGCTGCCTGGCAGTTGTAGCACAGTCCCAGTCAGAGGGGAGCTGCAGGGCTCTGTTCTGGCCGGGACCTCTGGTAAGGCCCACTTTAGTAAGGCCCACTTTAAGTCGACTTAGAAATCCTGTGTGGACTCTCTAAGTCGACTTAATAAGGTCGACTTATTTAAATCAACCTAAATCCCTAAGTGTAGACATAGCAAGTCAGAGGCAACATGACCCTTTATACCTGGGTGCAGAAGCACAAGGCACCAGATGGGTATTGCTGAGCAAAAAAATCTCTGACATCAATGTAAGAGGAGTGTGTGTGCACATGGTACAGTAGAACAGATACGCAACACATCTGAAAGAACAGCCATTTCATGAAGTTAGATAACCAGTCTATGTCGGAAATGTTTGTTAACTTTTCCTATGCTTTGTGCACTTCAGAACATCCAAATCCAGCATTTATAATTAGCTCATTGAGAAGTTTGAAACTATCTCAGCTCTCAGAGGGTGATGTGGCAGTTCTCAAAAGGCAAATTGCTGCAGAGGAAATTGTGAAGTTGTAATTAAGGATTAAAAATCCAGTGTAGCTCTGTGTCCCAATGACTTTTCCAGAGAGTATTATAGAACTCTAAAGTAAGTGTTGATCGCTGTTTTAACTGACTTGCTTAATAGCACATTTCAGGGGGGCAAGCTTCCAGATTCATGGAAAGAGGCAAAAACTCTTCTCATTCCTAAAGAAGGAAAAGATCTTCCCAACTGTGCCTAATGTAGACTTATTTCTTTAATTAATGGGAATGTTAACAAGGTGCTAGGAAAGCGGATCAAGTGACACCTTGCTCAAATGTTCTAAAGGGGTGGCCATGTCAGTTTAGTTTAGAAAACAAACAATGAGTCCTGTGGCACTTTTAAAGACTAACACATTTATTTATCACATGACCTTTTGTGGGAGAAAATCCCACCTCCTCAGACACTTGAAGGTGGAGAATTGACAGGATGAGAGGAAAATAAATGCAGGGGAGTGAAAGTCATAGGATCCGGTTAGACTGTTACAGCAAATCAAAGCAGTTGTTTAGATTCATGACGAATTTGGGTTTGTTACTGGCACTCATCTTATGTGTTAAACCCAGGGGTGGATCAAGGCCCCGGGGGGAGGGAGGGCTAAGGCTGCCCACCCTTGTGGAGGGGCTCTCGCCAGTGCCAGAGGGCGTGGGCCACATTGCTGGACGGGACCATGGGTCGTGCTGTTGGGTGGCCGCAGAGGGCCTGTGGGGGGCAGGCTGATGTGGCTACAGAGGCCGCAGACCACACTGGTGGGGGGGGCTGCACTGTTGGGGGGCCACAGGAGGGCTGTGGGAAGGCCGTGCTGTTCGGGTGCTGCAGGAGGGGGCTACAGGCTGGCACTGCTCCTGGAGGCTGGGGAGGGATTGGCCAGACACTGCGGTACTCCTGCCCCACCCTGGGCTGAGTGCAACCCCTAAAGCCCCTGCCTTAATCTGGCCCTGGTTCATCCTGACAAATTTGGGTTAGTAACTGGCAGTCTTCTTATCGAATAATAGCAGAAGAATTCTGAATTGACTATAACACTAATTTCAGGACTTCTACCTGGTGACTCAGCCTTCTCTGCATGCAACATGCTGCAGTTTCCATGCATCTGACAAAGTGGGATTATACCCATGAAGGCTCATGCGTTAAATACATTTGTTAGTCTTTTAAAATGCCACAGGACTCCTTCTTTGTTTTCCTCTGCTTTGCTTTCTTTAGATGCTGAGAAAGCCTTCCAATGGCTGCGGTGAAAGTATAGGAGACAGCTTTTGGCAAGGTTTGGTTTTGGAAATCAGTTTTCTGCAGCGATACTCCTCATCCTTGAGCGGCTGCTTTTTTAATTGTCATCAATTTCTTCCTTTTAATTTGTTTAGGGGTATGAAACAGGATTGCCCTTTATCTTGCCTGTAGTCTGCTTTGCAAATGGACTTACTTGCAATAATGAGAAACTGCATCAAAACCTCTTCTGGATTAGAACCCAAAATAATTTTGTATGTTGCTGCTGTCTTGTTTTATTTGCAGAAGCCAGACTCCTCATTAAAAATTATAGAATTTGGGCAGGAATCAAGCTTCAGCACAAACTACAATAAATCTGATATTTTAGGATTTAATGCTACCAGAAGTTCAAAACAAACTGTAGTCACCTACATAAACATAAATAGGTAAAGGAATCTTTAAAATAGTTAGGAATAACTATTGCAGAAGGGAAAAAATATTTTTAAGGCAAATCATCCTCCACTGTGGAATAAAATAATGAAAGACTTGATGGAATGGAACAATAATGAAATGTCTTAGCTAAGTTGATTAAGCTGTGATAAAGATGAATGTCCTCCCTGAGTAGTTTTTGTTTCAGTATATCCCAGTTGGTATCCATGAAATAATATTAAAACACAGCAGGATGTGCTATTTTCATTCATATGGAAACAGAGAAGACAGAGTTCTTAAATCCTTTTGAAACCTATGAAGTGGGTTGGACTAGCTTTCCCTAATTTGGCTTATTATTATAGCGCATCACAATTAAAAATGGTGATCAGTTGGTTTACTGCTAGACTATCCAAACACTGGGTAGAATTTGAACAAGACAGGCCCCAAATAGTAATTGTTGTGTTATAAGAAATGTAGGTCACCAAAAATTTTAAAAAATCACCCATTCATCCAGACCACCTTAGCAGCTTTGGACAAAAGTTTTTAATTACTGTTGCTGAGGCCTTCTCCTGTAGTGACTTTGTTAATAATCAGGAAATAATCTTTAGGAAATATTAAACTGACTACTCATGGGTAAGAACTAATATTACTCAATTTGGACAGCTGTTCCTAGATCCTGATATGGAATCATACCAAGAGATGTGTAAATAACAAACAGATCCTATATCTTCAATATTTATAAATCCAATATTTTATTATGCAATCTGGATACAAGTGGCATCAGTGTGGGTCTTTACTCACATTTGAGATGTTGACCCAGTAGCAAGTTGGATCAAAAGGTTTATTTTTGAAGCTATTTTGATTGAAAGGCTGTTGCTAAGAAAACAGTCTTATGAATCTGGATAAGTGGGCCGCTATATGAGAAAAACAAACAAGGAGTCCTGTGGTAATTTTAAAGACTAACAAATTTATTTATCGCATAAGCTTTCATGGGAGAAAATCCCACTTCATCAGATGCTTTGAAGAAATTAGATAGATAGATGTGAAAGGGGATGTACATCTTTAATTCATGTAGATCAAAAATAATTTTTTAATAAATTACTGGCATTTGACTGCAGTTAAGATCCATCATATTGTTGCTATTAGGGAGGTGCTAGGATGCAGGAGCTGCAGGGTAAGGGGAAGATACTTGCTCTTGTGGTGGCTGTGTTCAGGAATTAGTAGTTTGGGGAAGAAATTATTAAAAAGATTCACCTTATGATAAAATGCCAGCTTTGTAGAGATCCCCTGGCCAGCTTCCTTAATGCTCCAGTAAAGGATCTACATTTTAAGTGCAATGACAAATTACATTTTTTGTTATTGGTAGCAGCAAGACTTTGCATAGCATGTTACTGGAAAAGTGTGACTTTTCCTCCTATGGAATCATGGCGTAGGAAAATAATGGACTGTGTTTCTAATGGAAAAACGTTCATGCTAACTGGGTAGAAAAGCACCAAAAAGGCATCTAGAAATTATCATTATATTTAGCATACTTAGAGGAGGATTGCTCCCCAGCCAGCAAACCAGAATCTTCCAGGTTTTTTTAATAGTAACCTGACACTGAATAAGCAATAAGTAACGTACAGTGTAGCATGTTGTTTTATTGTAACTTTGCCTTAATAAAAGTTGAAAAAATAATCTGAACCATGCTTCCAGTATACAACATAAAACTAGTATAAAGGGGTACATTGGTCTTTTAATAATATCTGGAATTGGAATTAACAAAGGCCCAGGAAATATCCTGGTAGCAGAAGAGAAGAAGTGGTCTAAGGGAATTAAGAGTTAGATGCAGGGAAAACCCCAGGACACTGTCCCTTTAAGGGACTAGGAGTCCTGTAGTGCACAGTAGGGCAGGCTCCCCTCTCTTCCAGGCAATGGGGAGGAACTCTCTGGAGGAGGGTGGTACTGCCTTCTTCCTCAGAACTGGCAAGAGAAAGAAGCCAGAACCAGAAGGCATTAACTTCAGAAAGGGGAACTACCCAAAAATGAGGACACTAGTTGAAGAGAAATTAAAAGTAACGTAAATTGCTGAAAACAATTTAACAGCACCACAGTAAGAGGACCCCAAAATTCCACCATGGCTAAAAAGCAGAGTAAAAGAGGTGGTTGGGAGGGGGGAGGCGTTCTTTAAAAATTGGAAGTCAGCTCCTACTGAAGAAAACAGACAAGAGCATGAGCTATGGCAGATCAAGTATAAAAGTATAATTAGGCAGGCCAAAAAAGAATTTGAAGAGCATCTAGCAAAAGACACAAAACCTCACATTTTTTAAAAAATGCATCAGAGACAGGAAGCCTGCCAGAAAAAGCAGAATGGGCACAGGACTGTCAAGGTCCAGGGCCAGATTATTGCAGTGGCTTTAGGGGCTTAAACGCCAGACCTCAGCCAAAAGGGGGGCCCTGGGCACCAGCCCCTAACCCCCCTGCAATAATCCTGTTTGCTGGCACTATGTGTGTGTGGCTGGGGGTGGCCCTGGAGCCAGAGGCCAGGC
Source organism: Pelusios castaneus (assembly GCA_007922175.1). Lineage (NCBI taxonomy): Eukaryota > Metazoa > Chordata > Testudines > Pelomedusidae > Pelusios > Pelusios castaneus. The sequence goes on from ML686102.1 coordinate 715,955, forward strand.
TCTACCCTTTGCCCCACCCCTGCGCTGGCTGGTCCACCCTCGGGGTTGGGGTGGGCACTGGTTTGCTCTACCTGGGGGCTGGGGCCAGCTGGCTTGTGGCGAGGCCTCTGCCATGGCCTTCCAGGGACTGCCACACACTAGCTTGCCCCCCACCCCCAGATAGACTGGCCAGAGTGGGGCTGGGGCAGGAGTGCCCACTGGTCCCAAGGTCCCCCCTAGTGATGGGGGGTGGGGGCTGGCCTGTACGGAGGGGGAGGGTGTGCTCAGGGGCAGCTGGGGCCCCTGCAGTAAGGGGGGCCCAGGGGGCAGCCCAGTATCCTCAGGCTGGTTAATCTGGCCCTGTCAAAGTCAGTGGCATCACTGGCGCTGGGCCCATGGGGCACAATTCCCGAGTCCCAGCACAAGTGCCCCGAGTCCAGCGGAGCCCCGGGACCTGGTTGCCAGCAGTGGCAGGATCCAGCCTTGATCCGGCTGGGGATCCAGGACTGGGCCATTGGCTGATGATGGCAGAACTCTGATCTGGGCCCTGACCAGGGACCTGGGCCTGGATCAAGCCCAGGGGGCATAGCCAGTGCAGCAGGGGACGGGGCCTGGGCCATTTTTGGGGCAGTGATGCTCCTGGTCAAGGTGCTAAAGAGCATTCAAGGAAGACAAGGCTGTTGTGGAGAAACTAAATGAATTCTTTACAATAATCTTCATGTCAGAGGAAGTGAGGGAGAGTCCTGCACCTTGGCCTTTCTTTTTAAGTAACAAATCCAAGGCATAGTACCAGTAGAGATTTTGAACCAAATTAATACTGTGACAGGGTCAGTTTGGATGGCTTCGAGAAAGTTCTAAAAGGCTAATATATCAGCCCCAGGCTCAGCAAGTCCCTTTTCCCCTTGTAGCTCAGCAGTGGTTATGCCAGGTTGATTAGCACACCTGGAGCTAATTAAGGCCCCGCGCTGGACTTTTTAAAAAGCCTTCCCTCCAGAGAAAGGGGGTAGCTGGAGTGTGAGAGTGAGGAGAGCTACAGGAGTGTGTGAGAGGAGGCAAGGTGTGGTCGGAAAGCAGACAGATCTGGAGAATGAGCAGAACGCTGGTCAAGAAGAGCCCCACAGGTACAAAGACTAGGGGAAGGGAAAAAACCCTCCCCCAAGGGGGCAAAGGATCTTTTCCAGGCCTGGAAGCCTGAGGGAAACAGACCCACCACTTCAGGGAAGCGTGGGACTCACCAAGGTAGAGGAGGAACTTTGTCATAATACATTAACCAGTAATAGGTCCTGATGTTATTCTCTCAAGAGTTCTGAAGGAAATCAAATATAAAATTGCAGAACTACTAACTGTGGTATATAACTTACCAGTGAAATCAACTTCTGTACCATATAACTGGAAGAAAGCTAATGTAATGTTGAGTTTTAATGCAGTGGTTCTCAACCTGTGGGTCGGGACCCCTTTGGGGGTCGAACGACCCTTTCACAGGGGTCGCCTAAGACCATCGGAAAACACATATATAAATACACATATATAAATAATTTTATGGTTGGGGGGTCACCACAACATGAGGAACTGTATTAAAGGGTCGCAGCATTAGGAAGGTTGAGAACCACTGTTTTAATGGTTCCAGAGGTGATCGTTTCAATTACAGGCCTATAAGTCTATCATCAGTAGCAGGCATATTGGTTGAAACTATAGCAAAGAATAGAATTATGAGCCACATAGATACACGTGAGATGATGTGGAAGAATCAACACTGGTTTTGTGAAGGGGAATAAAGCCTCACAAATCTAGTAGCAGTCTCCAAGGGTATCAACAAACACACGTTCAATGATGACTTGGTTGATATGGTTTACTTGTACTTTCATAGATCTGTTAGTGAGGTACCACATCACAGGCTTTTAAGTGAAGTAGTGGAATAAGAAGGAAAGTCCGCTCATGGATCAGTAACTGGTTAAAATATAGGAAGCAAAGGGTAGGAATAAATGGTCAGTTTTCACAATGGAGCGATCTGTACTGGGACTAGTACTGTTCAACATGTTCCTAAACGACCTGCAAAAAGGAGTAAACAGTGAGGTAGCAAAGGTTGCAGATGATGATAAAAACAAACAAGGAGTCTTGTGACACTTTTAAAGACTAACAAATTTATTTATCACATGAACTTTCGTGGGAGAAAATCCCACTTTGTCAGACACTTTGAAGAATCTTCAAAGCATTTTAGTCTTTAAAAGTGCCACAGGACTCCTTGTTTATTAGGAAAGAGATAGATAACAAGAACAGTAAATATCATAATGCCACTGTACAAATCCATGATACGTCCACACCTTGAATATTGTGCGCAGTTTGGGTTCTCTCATCTCAAAAAAGATATATTAGAACAAGTCCAAAGAAGATCAATAAAAATGATTAGCGGTATGGTAACACTTCCAGATGAGGAGAGATTAAAAAGACTGGGACTGTTCATTTTAGAAAAGAGCCAAACAAGGGGAGGAATATGATAGAGGCAGGGCTTTTTTTCTGCCAGTATGCACTGGTACTCCGTATTGGCACCTATTTTTCTCTGGCCAGCCCCACTGCCCAGCTGGGGGCCAGAGCTGGCAGGGGCCAGGAGTAGCATTTGGCCACAGGCCAGAATCCGGCCTGCCAGGGGCTGGAATCCGGCCAGTGGACGCCTGGGAGCTGTGGCCAAATCTTTTTCAAATCTTCCGTCCTGAGCATGCTCAGACAGAGCGTGTGCAGGATGGGAGCAGCCTGGACAGGGAGCGACTCTGGCCACAGCCACGCCTGCAGCTCCGGCCAGGTAAGGGCGGAGGGGGCCGGGAGGGTCAGGGAACTGTCGGGGGAAGGGGGGGTTGAGAGGAGCCGGGAACTGGTGGAGGAGGCCGGGGGGGGGGGGGGGGCGGGGGGCGGGGGAGCGGTGG